>CM056171.1:6632174-6998192 GCA_029691765.1 Entomobrya proxima | reverse complement strand
ACAAGATTGTGCTATATCACGACTAAGCACACGTCATTATAATAATATAACAATAATCTTTAAAAGGAGTAAAATACGTAAGTTACTTATTAATTTTTATGGATTACGACATACCGAGCAAAGCAATGAAGCTTGTGAGGTGGCAGTTTGATGACTGCTGTGACGGGTACCTAAAGTGCTTCGTCACGATTCTGCATAACAAGCACATTATTAGAGACGTTAATCAAAGCGTCATAAATAACCCAACTGACATGGGACATGAGCGGGAGAGGATGACAATTAGGGAATGGCATTAATTAACCGATATCGAAACATATTGTTGGCTTGTGGAAAATGATTGGCAAGCAGCGACATCGGTGTTAGTGAGCAGCGGCCAATAATACGGTACTACGAAGCAGCAGTTTGACTTGACGGTTACACTAGTCAAAACTTTTGTGAAAATGTTTTTGATAGGTCTGTGGACGCAATTTTGCTAGTATGAACAATAGCTTGTAGCAAGAGTGTGGGTAAGATATGTTTTGATGAGTAAACGCGTTGGTAGAGTTTGGTTAAGAATAGTTCAAGCCAAAACTTCACATTGTTTAGTAATTTTAAACAATCATATATATGCAATAATGTTGTGAAGGTTTAAGGTATTTTTATTAAGATTTTCTTAGTTTTGCTAAAGTTATTTGTCTTATAAGGTATATGAGAGTGAATACTGTGTTGCAGAGCCAAAATTTTATGTTGGGTTTGGGAGATAAGCACAAGATACGCTTTTTGTGATGATGTGATTTTATATATCATTATTATGTGTTACTAGTTTGTTAGCTTTCAGAAAGCTATCGTGTAAAGCAATATCCTTTAAAGTGTAAACCACCACACTGAGATAGTAGGGGTTATCCGGATCACTCAGCATATACCACGTTGCTTCTCACACTCTGAAGAATAAATTGCACAATAAGAGATTGCTTGCAAGTTTATCCTACTCAGTGTCCTTCCCTTTTCAATGCTACATACTTCTAAGCTTTTTGAGCTATTTTTAACGCTTTTGTTTGACATTGGATAAGGCATATGTCTTAGGCATAACATATAAAATGAATGCACTAGTTCTTAGAATTTATGCGTATGAATTAGAAATGCTTGCACAGGTTTATCTATTTTTACAATTTTTAGCGTACTTGTATTGCATGTATGATTTGCCAGGAGTTTAACTATTCGTATACCAACTACTACTCTCTTTGTAATACGTAAAAAGCACAAATGAAAGCTATTAATCTTCCTTGAAATCAATTTGATCAGTGATTTTCTCAGCTTTGAAATTGCTTTTGCAATTACCGACCGGATTTCAAACATGTATGCGCCAAAGTCTGCAAGTAAAAGCGTAAGCCACAATACAAATACTACGGCTACATTGTCCTGCATTTGCAGCGCTTTTATAGCAGTTTTCTCTATTCTTGCCAGTGTTTTAGTGTCGTTTAGCATGTTTGTATGAATATGCCACCTCTGCCACAGCTCAACAATACCTGACTGAAGTAAAGAGTGCACTTTTATGGTTAAAAGCTCAACGTCAACAGGTGCATATTGAAACTCCCAAACTAAATATGTGGGTGCTAATGGGGTTCTACTCCGAGTTACCAAGTCATTATCTTTTGTTTGCATCAGTTTTGTATATAGAGAATACACTTTTGTGTATTTGTCAACATATGCGTTACTAGTGCAAGCATTTATCCTTCTTTCAAAATAATGTGAATCCGACATCATAGCTTTTAAGCCTAGCCATCCTTTAAAAATATGAAGTCGTTTTAATATTTTCTGAACAATTGTAGAATTCTCGCTGGTAGGACTTTCTACGTAAGTCTGAAAAAATGAATACCGTTTACGGCCACCAGGTTTGAGTGTGCGAATTTTGTTCTCAATTACTGAAATTGGCTTACCACTTTTTATATTCTTTGTAGCTTGCAAAGCAAAATCTGCAATCATTTTGACCATGTCTTCATTCGCAATCGAATTATAAATCGTAAAGTTATGCCTAAGCAACTGAACAAATGTGACCAAGCTTTTAGATCCAAGCGGAGCTGTTAGCTCTTTGATGTTGTCTCCTCTGTACCCGTTTGACAGAACAACTGACATAAGTATCCATGTGGATGCTAAAAACCTAAACCTTGTTTTATGCAACATACTGGTACCTTGTTCAAATAGTGAGCAGTAGCTTAGCCATAATTGATGCACAAATGATGGAAATTTCGTGTTTCTATCCACGTGTGCCAGAAACATTCCGGATGCCATTACAGTTACCACTATTGAGACCCATACGTACAGATGGTACGCCTTGAAAATCGAAATAAAGGATAGATAGTAGTTTGTATCCTTAATACTTGTACAAGTTACAAAATGGTAACCACTGGTTTCCAGCCTTACAAATTCAAAAGATGCGGTTCCATCTAGTACTCTAAACGTAGGCATTAGGTAACCATAAAATACCATTGTGATTTCATTTTCAATGGTACTAGCATTAGGAAACATAAGTTGAAGAAACACATGCTGCAGTATGCCACCTTGTGCTCTGAGTTTGGTATCAAGGAATACACTAGCTAGTGCCCATGTGGTTGACCTAGGTAGTTGGGTAAGCAATGCAGACATTTTACAAAAGTCACAATGAATTCCCCATATGCTAAAGCTCTTTGCACTTTGGCAGTACCATTTCTCTTTATACCAGTTTGATTCTCTGAAGTTATTTTCAGTTACTGTAGAGTTGTATATTTTTAGAGAAAATCTATGTTTGCTGAATACCATTGCAAAGCACCTAATCTTTCCAGAGGTTTGATCAATGTCATCAGTTGCCTCTATGTAAATGCATTTTACAATCTGATCAAACATTTGGTTTGTAGGTGACGGATCTACATACGCACGGAACTCTATATGATTTCCCACCCTAGGTTTTACGTACCAAAATAGTGACGTGGGTAAATATGCAAATTGAATACGCAAAGGCCCACGTTTTCTGAAGAAATTTGCAGCACGCAGTATATTGTCCATGAAAGGTGCACGGACAGAAGATTTGCTGCCTACAAAAACAAAGTACCTGTCGTTTCCAAGAACATTTGTACCGTTAGACTTAAATTTGTGCGGTCCTAAGTGTGAAAGTTGCAGGTCCATGAAGTTTGAAGGAAATACAGCATTGTAATCTTCAACATATACTTTATAAACCCTTAAAAGATTTTCTCTGTCTAAAATGCTCCAACGAATGCAGTGCTTCCAAGGAGATATGTAGATGGTAACGGAGCATTTTGTTCTAGGATAAAATACAACCTTTCTGATGTGTACACTTGACTCTTTAGCAATTGCGTAGGTAGTTTTCTTGTCACATAGCATTAACTTTGACCAACGCCAGCGATTAGTTTCTAGATTATAAGTTATTTTCCAACGTGTTACCGGAATCCGGAACGGGACTAGATCCTGAAAGCTGGATTTCTGCGAGTGCAAAATAATTTTTAAAATTTAAATCTAAACGTTTATTGGAATTTTTTATTGTTAAATCACCTTGTTGTCCAGCACGGCTTGCAGTATGTGAACAGTGCAATCGGCAAACAAATTTACGTCACGTGAAATATCCAAATCATAATTCCAAATATTGGTGCAAACAAATACTTCAAAAAAACTTGCAATGAAGGCTGCGATTCCAAAAAGATTCCCGATGTTCATTTTAAAAGCCTTTTGAACTGTTTGTAAAGGAATTTCACTTTAACGTTCTTCAAAATGTATGTTAGCCCAACTAGGGGCAACAAGCAAATGTATACTGTGTTGCTTAGTTTTGTTGTTTTCAGACACTCCAAAGTACCTTTGTTTTTTCAGACAAGCACAATATCTTAATTCCCTTACATTGGGCGTGAAGGTTGCTACACGTGTCCGGGTTGTTGTTGAAAATATAGCTTAAATTAAAGTCAGCACAAAATAACAACATAAGGTATTACTTTAATTGCCTAGCCTCTCTGGCGCGATGATCAAAAATGGAATAGCTTTGGGTACAAAGAGGTAGTTGGGTATAAGGCGACACGTGTTAACCTTGGGTATGTATTCCATGTAATATGTATGTACCCCGTGAAAGTGAGCCGTATAAAAACCGTACATGTTTGGTTGTTGTTGTTCTTCTAGGCCTTATATATATCGCTATAGTACTACTTGCACGAATAGACAATGTAGGTACAAACATATTTATTAATTAATTGTTTTTTACTTATCCAGACGCCCATCGCGCGTGTATGTCACAACATAAAAACAAACACATAAGTAGCTTGTTTTTACAACGTTTTCAGCACTTTGACTAAGCAAATGTACTATGCGTACTGGGTAGAATAGACTTCAGGGGACTTTTGGACTGGAACTCAGTTTAAAAGACTGTAGTAAGATATAAATGAAATCATCTTGCATCTATGTTGGCGCCGCTACAATAAATGCTTTGCCCCAACCTGCAGAACAATTTGTTCATATTTTCCAAAATCAATTTATTAAAATATACGAGATAACGTGACCAAAGGATGACCAAATCGTCTACAAAATAAGAGATAAGATAGAGAAGTTAAATAGTAAACAAAATTGCTGCTTGATTTACCAACTTTAAGTTTTTTAGAAATCCGAATAAGCGTTTATCACTCAGAAAATCCTTATGAGATAATTGAATATTTTTTGTATTCGACCTTGGATAAAGGAATGAATTTTTCGTAAATAAAAGTTGTTTCTAAGACACCTGACAAATATTTTGCCATTTATCCAATGGTTAGGTTTTCATGCCGCATTGCAAATACGTCCTGATCATACAGCAGAAAGTTACATAAAGAGTAAAGGGAATTGAAAAGCTGAATAGTTTTATTTTTATATTTTTGGTTGGACAATTCAATTACAATATTTTATTTGTACTTACTTAATTTCCGACTTGTTTAAAACTTGAAATAGATACTTGAAACGCCCAATAATAGCAGAAAATACATTACCCTACTACAAGATCTACTTACCAACGTGCATTCCATTTTATTAGCGAGTATTTAGCCGAATAAAACATTTCTTTAAAATTTCCGTTTGTATTAAAACTCATTCAAATCAATTGCAGTTTATGTACACCAAAATATTTGTATTTGCATCAATCCGATTATCGCATTGTTTGATTCTCCAAATTTGAAGTTTTTTAAAACACTTTGCGTAAAAAACAGTACAAATTTAATTCCAGCCTCCGTGTATATTTTGCAAGCTTTTCTTAGGCTTTATCTTGACGCCGAGGTTTTTGCCGCGTAAAGATACAAATAATTATTAAAACGATTTACCATAAAACGAATTGAATTCAAAAATCGTTTTTACTCATACCAACTGTGTACAGTGTAAACCAAATCAATTTGAAAATTGACTTGATTTGAAAATATCAGCAACACTGCTTTTTAATGGAATATTTTGCAGGATTTAGCGATAGGAAACACAACACTAGAAGAACTGTCAAATGCCTTTTTTATCTTAATGGTGGATTTGGTTTTTAATTTCTTAATTTCTAATTGTTTTGTACTAAGAATTACAAGCTCTTGTTTATGTAAAGTATTAAAATTGTAAGCACGGTAAAGCGTACAATGCTTTTTCCAGCTTTGGTACCCGACGTATATTGAGTTTTGTCTTATATTATCGTGACAAACAGTCAAGTAACTTCTAACAACAGCGCTACAGTGTACGTAGAAAAGACAGTTTAATTTTCGAATATGTGTTATGTCACTGCAACGTTTTTAAGTATAACCTACCACATTGTTCAAAGTCAAAATTGTTAATGATTATCCCTTTGACTTGACAAAGGGGTCTTTAAGGAAGGAAGATTTGACATTCGTTCAGCACTACCTATTGTTTGTTTCACAGAATAAACTTCATCGTGTAAACCCAGGTTATAGTAAAATAGACACTTGATTTAAAACAAGGCATTAAACACGTGGCACCGGAAACTTTTTTTTTTGCTTAGACATGTGTTCATTTTTATCTTAAGGGCACATTATTGCCAGGATTTACTGAATTTTATTTTCATGTATGAAAAACAGTTTTATGACTAAATGTTTTTCTAAAGCACAAACACGTCCTGAAAAACAGAACTGGATCTGGATAGTGCGTTATCTGTGTGGTGACGCTTTTTTTATAATGTCCTGCTAAACCGGAGCGACCAGAAGGAAAAATATGAATGGAAGGGTGTTCACTCTAGTTTAAATATTACGTATAAAGGATGCTCGTGGCAAACAAAATGCGACAATATTTTTCATTGAGAAGTTCTGAATTTCATTAATATCAGTGATTCATAGGTACATAAAGAGATAAAGTGTCAAGCTTTCATTAACTGATTGTGATTGATGACTGCAGTTACAGAGTTTAATATGACATTTTATCAAGGATTGGAAAAAAAGTTTCGCAATATATTGTTGATTGATAGGTTAGCATAAGCTCAGCTTGACATGGGCATTTATTATATATTTGTACAAGACCAATGATTGCTCAATTGTTTGCATATTTATATTCGTATGACTATTGCAATTGCTTTATTGGATATAAATATGTTACCAGTTTCATAACGAACATTCTGTATTTCCAGTTAAAAGTTTATTATTCTTAATAAAAAATCAAAACCATTTTAAAGATTTTCAATAAACTACTAATTAATTTAATTACAAATTACTGCTTCTTTGGTTCCTGACCCTGCATAAGAATACCAATCAATTCGTTCTGACTCAGATCGAGAGAACGATGAATCTTGTCAAAGTAAGTTTTAACTTTGGCAACAGCTGGTTCTGAAAGTTGAGCCAAACAGGGTGGAAGTTCCCGACCCAGTAGAATACCAAGATGTGCTCGTACTTCCGCCAGACTATTTGAAACGGACTCGCAAGTCATTGTATGATCAATATCATCAAACTCTAAAAGTCTGGTCCAAAATCGAATCTTCTGTATGTGATACTGATTGACCACGTACGCAAAACATATAACTCCTACGCAAGCATCTGGGTTGTCCTTGTTGGCAACAGCAATCAGTTTTGCAAAATTGGTGTTCAGATTTTCCACCTGGATTTCTTCAACTTTGGCTCTTACAGCTGCCCAATCGATTTCTGTGGGAACTAAAAAGTACAGCAAGGATTGCATATTAGCTTACGTAACATTTTTTAAAATCTACACTACTTCAAATTTAAGTTACCTGGAACAGCGTATGTGGTAGCAACAAAAGCTACAATTAGCAGAACAATTTTTGAAATTTTGGCCATGGTAAAATGTGTTTGAATATGAAGTTGTTGAATAAAATGATACTGAAGATATTGAATGTTGAACGTTGAATGATCATAATTTTTCAAATGCAGTTAACTTTTATACTTTATTTCTAAATGTGCCTTATCAAAATCTACAAACACGTAAACGCGCTTTAAGTATTGCGCAAGCACAATGCACTCCACAAAATGACATTTTTATGCAAATTGTTAATTATTATGTCTGTACGGTTACGGTAATCCCTCTTTTACTGGAATGGACATATCATTTTTATTGTGGAAGCCCACAACGTTGACACGATTTGATAAAAATCTACTGAATTTTGGAGTAAACCAGTTTCGTTATGTCAATCATTAAAAGGTGTCGAGCTATTTGCAATCCACTTCATTTTGAGAATAAAAATTCAATTAGGGTTTGATTCGTTAAAACGCAAAGTATCAGTAAAATGCGTGGAGTATTATGCAACAAACATTATTATCTGAATTTTAGGGATAAAATCGAAAAAGTCTAAGTTGAGAAGGTCAACGTGTACTTTATTAAAATGCACCGTAACCTTAATGAAAACACAAAGACGTTTGGAAACTTCTGCTGGCCGCTAGTGAAGGCAAACGATTAATCGCGATTCCAAAACGATTTCCGATTCGATTTTTGACAAAAACGTTTGGATAATCGGAAAAACCGATTCGATTTCCCAAAACATTTTTGATTCCGATCCGATTAGTGTTTAAAACGTTTGCTAATCGTAAAATCGCAGTTTTTCCCAAATGCAGAACTTATGTCGCAAAATCTACTTAAAGCTATGCCAATTTAAATAAAGAGAATTACAAGTAATAAAAAATGGTGTAAACGCACAATGAACTCAAGTAATTGGTGTACATCTGCTCTGTCATGAAATTCCTGACCTACATAGCAATATTTTTTTCATGTTTCGTTTATCACGCACATATAAAATAACCAGTTTGTAAAAATCGCGATTAATCGCGATTCCGATCCGATTTTTGTTTAAAACGTTTACAAACGATTTTTCACGGACCAAACCGTTTCCGATTTTTGCATGAAACGTTTGGACAAAAATCGGTTTAATCGCGATTAATCGCGATTAGTTTTTGATTTTTGCCATCACTACTGGCCGCATAGATTTGCGCTTTGTCCAGAATGGCATATGTTGGATATAGTTCTATGAATTTTCACCTAATTCTGTAATAAAAATTAAAACATTGAATATACTAAGTATCGTTTATTTTTACATATATCTCTTTTTAAAAATAAATTAAAAGCTTACAAACCTGAAAGTAATATATACTAGAATGCAGATGCACGCATAGGTATGCAAATTGTTAAATACAAAAAAGACTACAACATTGAAAACATGCCACACAAAGTTCGCATAAATAACCCAAACAAATGCAGCAACCAACTTGGGAGCTTTCTTCATCTTCGTTATTCTCCATCGTTTTTCAGGTGACCAGTCGCCACTACAACACGTTTACAAAAAAATGCAATATTACTGCTTAAAAACTCATTTTGGGAATGATTTTTAATTGATACACACCTTGTAAGAATTTGTGTTCACAATACATTTTAAAAGAATACTGGATTAATTATATATTTACTAGAAATAGTATTATGTCTGCTTTCGTAGCAAGAAGTAGTAAGGATTAACATCACGACAATGAACAAAAGTTTGGTCATGTTTGTTATAAAAAACCTACGTAAGGCGGATGTTTGTGGCAACCACAATACGACAAGTTGTTTCACAGAATACTATTTCTATGAATTTTATTCATATTTCCAGGATGTTGTGGATAAGAAAATGTCGCTTTTGTCCCTGCCAATTTTTGATAAAGTAGTTTGATGCAAAAGGGTTATCTGAGAATGATGTGCAATAGCAACCAACAAAGTATATAAGTCTGATTTATTGAAATTTACAAAGTATTTAACACAAATTAGGTATGGGTGGAATGACTGTGGTTTTTAGACAGATCATGTTTATTTCTACATTTTCATAAATACATATTAATATACTTACATTTAAAAATCAGACTTGCATAAAGCTTGTTCTAAATCAAAATGATTTTTTACAAATTCTATACACACAGGAGTATTTTAATGTTCTACCGCATTTTAAAATTGACACTGTGGTTTAACTACATTACTAACACCAATGGACTGATTTATTCTTGAGTATTTACACATATATGAAAATATATATTTGTTTATTACGTTTACGTTTACTTCACGCTTTACGTATTAAAACCTTGATACGCATGGAATTTTTTCTTAGCAGTATTACAACGCAATATTTTAAAGGTTCCACAAGTATACACATTGATTGGTATACTAATTCTTGTTGATCACATCTCAAATTAAGTATTGGGAGGTTTCAATGTCAAAACCGTTTTATTTTATTAAAATTAGATTTTATTCACGTTCAAGTATTTACAAATTTAAAACATTATTCTTATTCGATTACCCAAAAGGGATTTTAGTGATATCATTGAATATTAAACCGTTAGAGAAGAAATTATGTTATTAGTATCACCATGAGGTTAACATTGCAATATTTTGTAGGCTTTGGTGTTGACTACACTGGCAACACCAAGTGTATACTACTCAAAAGTTTTCCCTGTCGCCATACCATTCAGCAAAATAATACATAGTTTTGATATTTTTCATTATGTTAGTTTACCTTAGTGTAAATTAATAAGCAATATTCAATAAATTTTCAGAGTTTACTAATTTAGTAAGCACTTTATTGATACCAGTCGTTAAATCAAACAGTCATGAGATTGTCATAATGCCAGCGTCATGGGTAAAGCAGCTTAAGCTAACAATGTTGATATATTTACTGTAATTTCATTGAAGAACTATCAAACAATTTTTTTAAAAAATCTTTGGAAACGGGAAATAAGTTCTGCTTGGATACATAATGGGGTGGGTCCTGGTACTGTCTTACAAAACACGTTTTAGGAACTTGAGTTTAAAATGTATGGCGTCGTTCTAACTACATGGTTAGCACACACACCCTCCATTCGTAAAATTTGTACGCCGTTTACCCATACAACTTTAAACAAAGTTTCTGTTTTAGCAATAGTTTGTTTTGACCATATCGCATCTTTTAACTTGCTAACCTGTCTCAGCTCTGCGCCCACTGAGGACCAAGATTTGTTAGCTTTTATAACTCGGGTTTGTTGAGATGTGTTGGAGTTTCTTTATTTGCTGTGTCCATATTTGCGCCTCAGGCCAAAAAATTTCAATGTCTTAACCCGGATTTTTGACAATTTTTTAGCCATCTTTAAATAGTATCCTTTGTCTACTACTTCAGTATTTTATATTGTTTTATGTTGGTTTTGACTACATTGTCAACACCAAATGAAATTGGCAAAATTGGGTGATAAACAAGTCAATAAGTCAATGTTAAGTTGTTCCAGAACTAAAAAGCCGCACATAAAATTTTTCTCCTACAACTCTACCAGATTAAGTTGAATGTTTAAAGGAATAAAATATATTCAACCCGAAAAAAGATTCTACATTGATCTGATTCCGTATTTGTTTGAAAGGAATACAAAATTCACATGCAATACACTAGATTAGCAATTAAAATCGCGCTAGTCTGAGCAGTATGTTTTTCGCTGTTACTTACGCATAGTAAGTTTATCGTCCAAGGAGCCACGGTTAAGGATATAAAGCCCTACCGATTGAGAAAAAGTATGACCCATCATGGATCGCATAAAATTTGTTAAAAGGTTTGTGTTCAAAAATCAAAATTTCAAAACGCTTCCAGCAGAATGTGCTGAAAAATTGACAGAAAATCAACTTTTAGTGCAAATTAGGGAACTGTGTTAGAAACCTTTGGCGATTGAAAGATGAAAACACAAATAAAAAAAGAGAGTACCCCAGTGTTACAAATGGCATTATTTGTAATTTTATCCATTTAAACTTCAAATATTAGACTTTTCGAACACGTTCGGTGTCTATTTGGATACATAAATGAAATAAAATAATTTTTTCCTACGTGTCTAAATAGACACGTGGACCTTGACTGTGGTTTTGAATTAGCTTCACAAAAACCCTGATTTAACATAATTCTCTTGTAACCTCGCCTGGTTATGTTTATTCTATTGCAGAATCAAAGCAGTATTAAAAACCAATACTAACCTGATTCACTATTAGCCTACCGCCGAACTGATATCGCATGAAGCGAAATTGACTACATTGCCAATGTTAACCATATTATAAACGGAAATCTTTACTTAGCTTCTACTAAATTCAAACATATGTGGACCAGTTAAAACTAAAAATGATCCCTTCAAGTTTTCCAATTGGAGTCATTGATTTTGTTAATGTTATATATTTGAAAACATTTGTTTACTTTGTGGTAACTATGAGAAGTTTAATGAAATTCAGTTTCAAGTAGACTTGTTTCCAGGGATGCAAAATCTTCCCGGACCTCAAAATTTCCCGGCAGCCATAGGCAAAATTTCCCTAACTTTTAGTACTACTAGTACTACTTCATCTACTAATTTTTGAAAATTTCCCTAATTTTGGCCAATTTTTCAAAATTTCCCTGCAGCTAGGCTGCCAGGCTGCCCAGATTTTGCATCCCTGCTTGTTTCGGTGACGACCTTTATGAGTTTTCACACTCCAGCTAAGCTTAATATACATTTGTAATTATTTGTGTGTCTGTATCGACTACATTGCCGAACCTCATAAAAATTTTTAAAAATTCCATTCAGTCAATTCAATTATGCCATGGTTTCTGTTTTCTTGCTGCACTGTTGGCTAGTCGTTGGGGAAGCTTAAATTAAAATGTTGTTTCAGATTGCGTCATAGAAAAAGAAAAATTTGAGCAACTACAAAAAGGTTTGAAGAATACTTAAAAATGAAGTCTGTTAAATTTATAAGCAGATGCCGCAGGAAATGGAAATGACTACATTTGTCAATCAACATGTTTCATCATCAACAAAAACATGTTTGTTTCTTTTCATTAGAAACGCGGTTGTGTTCCGCATGTTTTTGCAAGTAATTGTTGTTCTAATGCAACTTAAAAAGAAAGTAAGATTGCCTTAGCTTTGTGGTGAGTGGGAAGTCATCGTTGCACTTCAGCTTCAATTTGATAGAGCGTTCGTAATTGTTTCCAAACAGATTACGTATGAGTTTTGGATCTGTGTAAGTATAAGGCAGAAGTAGTTTTTTATTCCAGTTTTTTGTTGCATTTTTTGTACCTTTTTTAAATATTCAAAAATAATAAAAGTAAAATCTTAGTTGTAAAAATAGGTATGCTTACCCGGTTATAAGCATTACACAGTACGTGAAATTTGTGAATTGTACTGGTTTTCCTTTTCCATTTCGCAAAATTGTATTAGTTCTTGTATCCAAAAATGGTAGCACCAGTACGACCTATAAAAAAATTAAGGCATGGTACCCTGCATTCTTCTTCGTTTTTAACAAGTTTTCAAAAACAAAATTAGGAAAAGCCTGAGTAAAAACGTTATACGCTTAACAAATTCCAACTGCCAACTGACTTTGCTCCGTTGACATTCGTTTGCCTTTTGTCTAAAGTTTTAATTAGCTTTAGTACATGGAAGATTCCGATGATATTTTTGGATGCTTATATAATCAACAAATATCACAGAAAGGTCTGCCACCCATTTGAAAACAACTTTCTTGATTGCCTTACGTCTTATCCAGTTGTTGATATTAGTGTGATTAATTAAAGCAAAACTAGGAAAAGCTGGAGTTTATTTGGCTATCAATATATACATGATACTATACTATAAAAACAAGCACAACCCCTTTCGTGTTTCTATTAATCACCATGTGTTGCTTACAAAACGAAAAACATGGCAAATTAAAGCTGTTGACATGGGACAGTAATTATTTATATACTTCATCAAGGTGTTACATTTAACAAAGAAAAGCTACTTAAAGTTTAGGATGTCAGCCACGCTGTTTGTTTTTGCTATAACAATTTATTTTCGATTTGCTTTTTCTTACTGCGTACATTGCATTTCTTATAGTTTTGCTGAGCTACAATTACTTACGTCACTAATGTTACTATTGCTACTCAAGAAGCAGGAGCCAGAAACCGGCTCCGCTGATGGTGGAACCTGATTAAGTGCTTAGTACTCACTGTGCTGGGTGACATAGATATACTGGCTAGACGTTGGGGGCAGTTTAATTAAATCTAGATAAAAAAGATACGATAGAGAAAGAGTGCGTAGTTTGTGTTGTTCCTTTTGTTCTATATTTCTACAAGCAGGACGGTATAAAAATTCATGGGGTACGTCGTATTGCTGTTCATAATCGTCACGAAACAAGAATTAGTTATCACCGGTTCAATCCGTGAAAGATTACAAAAATCATATACACTGTTCCGTGTCGGAAAGCGAGTGCATTTACTCGTTTTTGTAATGCTGGTGGTAGGGGCAACTCTGTCGTTGCCCAGGTTACCTTGAAATTGTGTATTTGTTGATCGCTGCCGTGAGAGCAGAAAAAGCGTTGTGTGATTTTGATTGTAATGAAACGGTGACGGTCAGTCCACCGTTTACTTCGTATTTCGCACTTTGTCGATGCTGTTTCCGAATTATAATGAAGATTTAACTGCAACTTTTTAGCATTTTTGACGGGACTTAATAGCGATAATTAAAAGTTAATTAATCAGTTTATTCAATTGAAGTTTAGTCTGTGGTCAAAGGATCTATACAGGTCCCCAGGGTTAGGGACCTAAATAGGTCCTTAGGGGGACCTATATAGGGTCCTATAAAGGATCCTAGAATTTGCATATTATAATCATGAGCCTGTATGTTTTTGTAATAAATAAATAAATTGTTGTTCTAGGGACCCATTTATAATTGTTAATGAATCTTATCATTTAATTTGAACTGAAGCTATGTCTTGAGCATCACTACGGGCTAGTTGACACCTGAAAATCTTTTTGCTTGAATTTTCAAAACTTTTATAGGATTATAGTATATAAGTGTCTACAATACGGTTTACCAAGTTTCAGATCCATATGTCGTTGTAACGCGGCTAGGCGAGGGTTTAAATTTTAAGTGTTCAAAAAATGAAAATTTGTTAATATCTCGTGTTAGAAGTTAAGCAGCACAACAAAGTTTTTTGCGATAGTTCGGTATCGTAGGACCCTTTATTTTAATGCAAGAACACGCGAGAACTTGTTTTTGAATTTTTGCAAAAATTCAATTTTTCAAATTTTTTGGACTTTTTCCAAAATCTTTTGAAATAATTTTCGTATATATCTTCGCTTTATGGTGTATGTTAATAGATGCCCATCTTAATATTTGTCTGCTCTATCTAACACAAAAAACCGCTTTCAAAAATATTGCAATTTGCAAAAGTTATGGTGAAGAATGTAGAAAAACAGGAATTTTTCTGGAAATTTGGCGACACTTGAATTCAAATAACTTGTGCAATACTGATCCGATTTCCAAAATGAAATGCACACTAAAAAGCCAGACGTCCATTCTATGGAACAATGTAGCAACATGTCAACCTTAGGCAGTTTTAAGGAAGTTACGTAACACAAAACAAAATAATCAGTTGCAAGGAAAAATGGTACACAGGTTAAAGAATGCACCATAACTTTTCTTAGAAACACTATTTGACACCTAATTTTGACACAAAAATGAGGCAACACCTAATTTTGTATGATCATTAGCAACAATTTGATACCCTACTTACGTATGTCTAAACATCTAATGGTGACCAAAAAGTTGCTTACATTTTTGCAACACCGAAAATTTAAAAATTTCATGAAAAACTTTTGTTTAGAAATTTCGTAAACCTTGACGTATTTGAATGTCTGGTTCACCAGAAATGACAAAATAACAAATTGTATGAGTGTAGCGATAAGAACTTTCGTCAATTTTCAAAAACCAGTTTGTTTGATATATTGCGATTGCCGCGTTACAACGACATATGGATCTGAAACTTGGTAAACCGTATTGTAGACACTTATATACTATAATCCTATAAAAGTTTTGAAAATTCAAGCAAAAAAATTTTCAGGTGTCAACTAGCCCGTGGTGATGCTCCTTACGCTAACTAAAACTCACACCACTAGGACGGGAGGTCTCCACATAAAGTTTGAATTTGTATAATCTCGTTGAGGACCATATCTTTCTTAGGTGTTCCATTGTTTACTTAAAGAGATAAAAGTTCAACCTTGCAAGTTGAGTAAATTTAGGAGTCTGAATGAGTGAAAAAGTGATGACAAAATGAGTTTTTCTTTCTTTGTGTGAAAATGTGATATAAAAATTGCTATGATATTTTACCGTTCAGCAGAACTTACAACTAATTTATTTCAAAATATAGAATACTTGTACTCTGTAATAAATCTGCGTTGCAAATGTTTTAATACGAATTACAACGAAAATAACTTTCATATGATCTGGCAGCATAAAACTCTTCAGTGCTACTTTATAAGTAATCTGTTGCCAAATGAAGTTGCACCATTGTTGATTTGCTGACGGCTGACGTTGTTGCACCACAAGTGGTTTGAAGAATATATGACGCATATCAAAATATAAAAGGACTATGCAACCTAAGGGCAAAAATTTTGACCTCCCAGTTTATTGTTGATTCTGATAGATCTTTTAAAGCTCTACAATTTTGCAATTTACAGTATGTCTTTATCGTTTAACGTTGTCGAGATATGAAGGAGTTTGTGATTTTACCTCGCTTAAGGCCCCATAATAAACACACTTTATTCAAACTTGTGGCTACCCATCGCACGCACTTTTGATTTTTGATGTTGATAGCATCTTTGGAAGAGCGTTAAATAAAGATGTTTTTCAGAGATTACTGGAGTGGTTTTCTTACAAACATCAAAGTTGCGGTATTTCAAACTTACAAGGAAACCTTTTCAGGTGCCAGTGCAATCCAGAGAAGAAATATACCGATTCTGGTCAAGTTTATTGCGTAGATTACGAATCTGTATTTTGTTTTCTGCAAAACTAACGTTTTGGTCTTCTACAGTAGGATTTATGTAGCGCGCCTAAGCTGTACTTGGCGCAGTTCAGCATAAGCGCAGAAAATGTTTGCTCCTCCCTCTTCTCTTTGCATTTTTGTTGCTCGCGCTAGAAGAGCGAGGGAGGAGGAGAAGCAGGCAGCTTGTTGTGCTATGCGAAGAAAACAAGCAAGCGCGCGCTCTCTCTTACGCGAGCAACAAAAATGTAAAGAGAAGTGGGAGGAGCAAACATTTTCTGCGCTTATGCTGAACTGCGTCAAGTACAGGTTACGCGCGCTACATAAACCCTACTGTAGAAGACCAAAACGTTAGTTTTGCAGAAAACAAAATACAGATTCGTAATCTACGCAATAAACTTGACCAGAATCGGTATATCTCTTCTCTGGATCGCACTGGCACCTGAAAAGGTTCCCTTGTTAGAGGTGTTTTTTTGGAACAACTTTCTTCTGAATCGTTTATCTTCCACCATACACCTTCAATTTGCAATGTTAATAGCAATATAGAAACTTCCAAGGATTCTACTGCACACTGTACAAAAATGAAGCTTCAGCTCTCGATATTATGTTTTGTCGTTTTCTACCGTTGATTTTAAATTTCAGTAATCTGGATATTTTTTTATTGATTCTATACAATTTTGACCTGATCTTTCCAATGGAGAAAGTTTCAGGTCCGAATTTTTGAAACTTGTGCAAATTTTTTAGCAAAAACTGCCAAAAACATGTAGTTTTTGCAAAAACGTTTGTTTTTTGAAAAATTGCGAGCCCAGCACAGCAAATGGTTGCCGGATTCGAATTTAGCATCCTTTTTTACCCCTTGGTCCACTAACACTTAAGTGTGCCGGGCTCGCACTTTTGAAATACAGTGTCATTTATAAACCGATTTTGACCTGGTGTAAGGGACCGTCCACGTTTGAAGTACCCTCAATTGCATTGTAAGTGCAAAAACAGAGTGGAGGACAAAATTTTCAATTACAGAGATCAAATTTACTACAATTATGTAGTTTGCCCCCAAGGTTATGCTACCTCACCATTAGGCTAACACCATCACCATACCACAGAAGCTCGTTTGAATCCAGCATGTCGGAGTATCCTATGATTCTGGCTTTCTGCTCACAGCCAAATTTCCTTTGCCTTGCGTGCGCTGCGTCACAATTTATTAGCACAACAACTACAGAGTGGGCCAACAATTTACAAAATGCGTTCATTCGGAAATCTTATTGATGCTGTATGCTGCTTGATTATGATTATAACTGATAAACTGCAATTCAATTTTTAAACCTAATGTGATCAATATATAACTGATTTACGATAAAGTAGTTGATGCAAAAGGATTATCTAAAAAATGATGTCTAATATCAAGCACCAGAGTTTACAACTCTGATTTATTGAAATTAGTGAAAACATTTAATACAAACTACGTAAGGAAAGAATGACTGAATGGTTTCGTACAGATTATGTTTATTTGTACATTTTCATAAATACATATTACAAATTGTATGTGACCTTACAACTGGGAATGTTAATGTACCGAATTTTAAAATTTACGGCGCGGTTCTAACTAGATTGTTAGTAAACATGGCCTGATTCTTTGTTAAATATTTACACTTACCATAAAGGAATTTTTGTTGATTAGGTATGTGTGTTTGCAGGTTTTTACTACACTGTCAAAGACAAATTATAACAGATCCAAAACTGCTACAATGAAATATGTTAACATGTATTCAAGCGCTTACACAATTTCCATAGCAGTATTACAATGCAACTTTTTTAAAAATTCTACAAATAATCAAACTGCTAAGAACATTTCTGTTTGGTTACTTATTAGGTCAAGAATCAGAATGTTCCACAGTAACGACCTTTATATTTTAATAAATTAAGGTTTTATTCACAGTGATAGCGACAAGTATTTACCTAATTAAATCATTGTTCTAAGAATAATATTCATTTTTAAATCTTCAAAAGGACCTTAAGTGTTTAACTCTGAATAAAAAATCACCTTTGATATCACCAAAACATTTCATATTTTAATAACTTATAGATTTTGGTATTGACTACATCGGCAACACCAAGTATATATTACTCGAATACTCATAAGTTTACACTGTCACATAAAGTTCAGAAGAATAATATACAGTTTTAGTATTTCTCATTTTAGTTTATCTTGCAAACAATGATCTCCAAAATTATGGAGTTTACTAATTTAGATACGACTTTGTTTATACCAGTTGTTATTACCAACAATGCAACAGTCGAGATATCACTGGTGAGAACTGGCATTATGGAAAAACAGCTTAAGCAACTAAAGTAGATGTAGGATTTTTTATTTGAAAAATATCAATAGAGGAACCCATAAATTTACTTGTTCACCAGCATAAACTCATTCAAAAACGGGAAATTGGTTCTGTTGGGAAAGTTTGCATATGTAATTAAAGTTTTGGATATATTGTTCGCCGAAAACACACGTCATGTAAATTGCTTTCTCGTACTGACTTACACAAAACATGTTTTAGGAAATATCATTTTAACAATGATAGCGTCTTTCTAACTACATTGTTAATATCCACGCTTCGTAACGTTTGAAAATATGTTTCTAAACCTTTTCAGTTGCGCAAAACGACATTCAAAGCATTTCGTCAGTTTTTAGATTTTTTTAAAATTGAAATTATTTAGTAAAATTAATTAAAATTAAATATTTATTAACCTAATTACAAACCAAACTATAATCTGCTAAGTAGCCGCACATTACTCTAAAGCTAATAAACACCGGCGAATCAATATGATTCTTCGTCATAACCCGAGTCCCTTAGGGCTTGCTTTAGTTCTCCTGCAAATAATATCGTGTGTCTACTACTTCAATATTTCTTATACTTCTTTTCTGTATACATCTGATTGTAATAGTTTAATCAAGGCGTAAGTCCAAACGTCTGGACCTATGATGATGTATAACTCAAGAAAGGACGACTCACAATTTTTTAAACCGATATTAACATTTTGACACATTTTGACATTATGGGACGGTTAAAACAACGATATATAGTAGTGGATTTGCAAGGAATCATTACGGTATACTATATATTTTGTTTTTTTTATTGCGATTCGTCCATCCATTGCCTTTTAAACATCTCCATCTAGTTTTAGAATTTTAGAATTTTGTTTTTTATAATTGATACCGCACAACAGTGCGTCCTGGTTAGTTGTTAAAACAGTTTACAAATTTTTCTTTCCCAAAAACTTCTACCATAAACATATTTCTGGTTTTGGTATAGGTTCCTTTTGTGCTTTTGCACTTTCAAACATAGCAATCTTCCTATCTGCCTCCCCACCGGTGACAGAGATTAATGAGCTTTTTTTACTCCTGTCTGGTCTCTCAAGACTTTTTGAACTTGCATAACATAACATTCCAGATTGCATAATATGGCCTATTTGCGTCGGAAGCCGGAATTGTCCCTCGGGTTTTTTCCCTTATGATTTGGTTTAGTTATTTTTTAAAGAATATTGCTTGTCTACTACGTCAATATTTATACTCTTGTTTGCTGGTTTTGACTACATTGTCAACGCCCAATTATAATGGCCAAATTACAGTAATCAAGAAGTCAGTCAGTAGTCAGTACAGTAAATTTCATCACGAAAATCCCTAAATAAAAAATTGTTCTATTTATTTATTTATTGTAAACCTTTCAAGCTTAGTTAAGCCGTGTCGATTTGCAAGCAAGGAATAGCCAAGCTCATTTAACCAAATTCTCGCCACAGAACAGATATTACATTAATTGAAATTGACTACATTGTCAATATCAACAGTTTTGAAAACAGGAACCATCCGATGTTTTTTATGCTAAATCTAAATCGTCCTCCGATTGTTATTTAATACGTATTATAAACTAATGTTAACGTAGTTAACCTGAAATTGACCAATTTAACTTTTCAAATTGGACGTATTAAATTTATGTTTGCTATGTTCCAAATTTCTATATATCTTTTCTTTGTGGTCACTACAAGAAAAATTCAATAAAGTTCAGGTCGACGTAGACATTTTAGTTTACTTTCATTAACTCTGGTCTAAAAACTATCTTTCGATAACCTTAATATTAGAAGTTTTCACAGTCGTGCTTAGCTTAGTATGCGTTTGTAATTTTTTGCGTTCCTCAGTGTCGATACATTGCCGAAGCTCAGAAAAAATAAAAACATCTATTTAGTCAAATACAATTTCGCGTCTGAAGAATTATTATCAGACACTTGGAAAGCATCTAAACCATTAACAGACAATTGCAATTCCGTTTGACCTGATTCAACACTTGCATTTTGGAAAGAAATGTGCAATAATAAAAGACCAGATTTTCTACTTTCAGCTGCTGGAAGTTTTGCTGAAATCTGTTGAACCAGAGCAGAGTTATGGTAACCACAAAAACAAGCCGTATGTGTTTGAAAGAGCATTTTTTGCTTATTTTATTGCAAAAAATTAAAATTTATATTATCCCACACAAATTGAAGAAAACACGCTATTGAGGAGAAGATGTTTCATTTATTAGTTTTAACTACCATTTTGCATATGTTGGTTCATGTTGTCAACCGGAATTTCACTTTCACAGGTAATGGTTTAGGTTCTTTTACAAGTGTATGGTAATGATTCTTCAGGCGCGATATGGTTTCTGCTTTCTTCATTTTATAGACACTGTTTACCCGAATTTTGAAACGTATTGATTCTTACTGAAATACTACGCTGTTGGTACAAGTAATTGTTAGAAACTTGAATTTAAATATAGTTTCCCACTGTGATCCATGATGTCAAAATCTGATTAACTAGCCTAAGGTTTGAATCAAGCTTAAAATGATTGGAAATTTATTTTTTAAAGGACAATATAATGATTCTAATTTCAAGATTTTGTGTTTAAAAGTTCAAATGTACGTTGTATGCATCATTTTATCATACACCTCCACAATTTAATACTTTCATGATTTCATAAAGGTGATTGACAAAAAAATGTCAAATTATATCCGAAATTTAGAAAAAGCATTCAGAAATCTTGGAAGAATCGCAAGATTTGTTCTAATGCTAAATAAGCAAGAGAATTAAAATTTCTTAGCTTTGTGCGTAATGCGAACCCATCATGAACTTCAGTTTCTATTTGATAGCGCGGAAATAACTCTTCTCCGAATAGTTGGGCAGGATTTTTGAATCTGTGTAAGTATAAAACAAATGTAGTTTTTATTTTAGCAAATTTATTTAAACCACTTGATAATATTAGAAATATTACAGCTATAGTCGTAGTGCTGAAACTTAGTGTGCTTACCAGAATATATTCTTTCTTTAGTTTGTGGATATTGTAAACTTTTTTTTGTATGCTCGCTAATTTTGTATTTGTACTTGGATCCAAAACCGATGACTTGGCTTCATCAGGGGAACTTCTGGAAGAATTGATAGCAGCATATTTTATTTTACATTTGTAAAAAGTTTACAATGACAAAATTTAAAATAATTTATAATTTAAAGTACATAATTTAAAAACTGTACATACAGAACAATATCTAATATACAACTGACTTTGCTCGGCTGACATTCATTTGTCTTTTGTCTATAGATTCAATTATCTGCGGTACGTGGAAAATTTCTTTGATATAATTGCGTGGTTTTGTAATCAAAAAGTATCACAAAAAGGCCTGCCATCAATTAGAAAAGCCGTGTTGCTAGAAACGTCATCAATTGATTACTTTAAGTTGCTTTTGTTATGTTATGTATAAATTGCTGAGGAGTTGAATATAAAAGCAATTAATACTTTTGGATATGTATTTTCAAGGCAGTATTCGTGCCATACACATACATGCAAACTTAAATTATATTGCTAATATAAATGTGACTATTTGAAGCAAAATTAAAAAAAAGGTGGAGTATATTTGGCTAATAATATATATTTGAAATTATCGCTAAAAACTCAAAACACACACAACCTCTTTCATGCTTCTATTTTAGGTTATATTTCAATTGTCACCATGTATTTCTTACTAAACAAATACATGGCAAAATAGAGCTGTATATGTATTATGTATACGTGATTGTAATGTTTTCAATATTCTATGAAGCAATTAAGAAATAGGTAAGGTTTTTTTCTGTTAACAAGGTTCCAACTATTTGCTTTTCTTTGTCGGGCACAGTGCGCCCTATTTCTCATACCTGATAATGTAGGTTTGGCTATATTATAGAGTATCCCTCGAAACTCCCAAGAGAACTATGATTTTGTTATACAATCTACAGAAGTGTATTCAACAATTATTTTCCTGCAGAATGATTAATTTACTTTAAAAGCATATTTGTGTGATAATTTTGGAAAAGAAAAACCTTGTTTCCGCCTAATATTTTACTTTTCCTTACGATTTTTGTACGTAGACCAAACATTTGGAAACAAATGCACTTGTTTAGAAGGAAAAAAAATTAAAAGAGTTAGCATTTTCCACATCGACCACGTACCGTATACTTTTAGCATATCTAGTATTGCACGCGCAATAGGCGTTCCCAATGTTTTTGCCTTAAATTAATTAGACAAATGGGCTATTTAGCGTGGTTTTACTTACATTTGCGGGATCCAAAGTACATCCTATTTCCGATGAATATTGACGTGGGCTTTGAACTAAGTTGTAAAAACTGTATGCATGCAGAAACCTTATGTGAATCTTGTATTTAAGTTTTTAGTTAATAAATATTTTATACTTTTAGTGTATGAATTACAGTAACTTTTCGCTATTTGAAAGTAGCTTTCACCCGCAAACAGATAAAACAAATGGAGGTTAACCTTTAGATAAAGAATTATCTTGGTAATATCGACACTACTGTGCTGTGTTTTCACAAATATATAACAAGGATTTCTAATGTTGTATTATATAAACCAAAGCAGATCACCGATTATAAGCTGGAAAATTTGTAGATGGGTGTTAAAATAAATTAGGTCCTACTTTGAAAAAATGCATTGCCTATATCAAATTCAAGAACTACTTTACCTGACAACTACGCGATATAACATGCTTGGGAACATCATTTGAATTCCGCTTGCCGCATTGTCCTTTAGCATTCTGCTTACATACACAACATTTGGCTTATGTTGTGCCATACTCTATTAAACACAACTGAAGAGTTGACCAAAAAATTATAAAATGCATTTTTGTGAGAACTTTGATGGTGTTGTATGCTTTTTGGTTATGTTTATAACTGAAAAACAGCACGTCAGCTCTAAAACCTCATTTGATCAACACGTGACCAATTTATGATAAAGTAGTTTGATGCAAAAGGGTTATCCTGAAATGATGTCTAATATCAAGCAACAAAATTAATAACTCTGATTTATTGAAATTTACAAAAATACTTAACACGAAATATGTACCGAAAAAATTACCATGGTTTATACAGACAACATTTATTTATACGGTATAATAAATACATATTACTATTATTTCATTTAAAGAACAGATTTGCTTAAAGCCACATCCAACATAATTTTGAATACCATAAAATATATTTCTGTTTGCTTGCTGGTTTTCACTTCAATGGCAATGACAAATCTTAACAGATTTACTTAAAATGTAACAGATCTTAATCAGCTACAATATACAAATATGTTAGCATATTGGGAGGGCAAAATCATTTTTGTTAGAAATATTATAACGGAATTTTCTTTAAAATTCTAAAAAAACATATTGTTTTGAATGTTTACTTTGGTTACTTGTGAAATCATGAATCAGGACGTTTTACAGCCAGGATTGTTTTATTTGAATAAATTTAGTTTTTATTTACTGAATTACAATTGTGCTTGCCACAAACATTTACCAATAAAAAACATTATTCTTTTTAATTTGCCCAAGAGGACATGTTACCCAAGAATGCTATCCCTGCAATTAAAGCGCTAGAGCAAACAATATGTGATTATTATCGTCAAAAGTTTAATATTGTATAGTTTGCAAGCATTCGTGTTGACTACACTGGCAACACCTAGTATATATTGCTTACAAATGCACACTGCAAACATAACACTGTTAAAATATTTGAAATAAGTATTGATCTAATTATGACCCTAAATATCGGCGGCTAGAGAGTCACATATAACTTAAAGCTTATAACCACCAGCAAATCAATATGCTTTATGTACTAACTCGAGTGTCTTACAACTTGGTTTGGTTATATTTAAAATAGCACTGTTTTTCTACTACCTCAATATTTTCTATAATTGTTTTCTGGTTTTGACTACATTGTCAAAACCGAACTATATGATCAAGAAATTAATAAGACAATGAAATGTAAAGTTGTTCCAGAACTAAAAAACACAGGAAGTTGTAATTGCATTTTTGAAAATTCAAGAGAAACCCCAATTTTTCCCTGTAACCCTTCTGGGTTAAGTTGAATGTTTAAAAGAAATAAAATGTATTCAAAAGGAATGTAGATTCAACATAGATCTGATTCCGCATTTGCTGTAAAATGATAGTAATTCCACATGCATTACAAATGATTTTGCTAATTCAAATCACTCTAGTCTTAGCAGCATGCTTTATCAATACCTGGGTTTACCGTCCACGAGGTCACAAATTAGGATTTGAAGCCATTGAAAATTATAAATATTATTATCTATTTGTTTAGTGTAAACTTTCGAGGTTTTGTTGATTTTGTGTACAGAATAACCAAGCCTCCTAAGAAACCCGATTCCCTTCATTCCCTTTTACCACACCTGGTTTTTTTCATTCCATTGCAGAGTCAAATGCTTAGACACGATATACTGTACAAAATGTGCACAAAATTCAACATTAACCTGATTCACCATAACCCAGTCACATGAACTGAAATTGCATGAAATGACATGGACTACAATTCCCATATCAACATTTTGAAAACGAAGTATACCTGGTTTTGGTCTAAACTTAAACCTTTCACCGCTTTACAGTTTAGTACTTTACTTTTATAGTAAATAAATGTTGACAAGATCTATCCGAATCGACCCATTGTATTTTTCAAATTAGACAGGTCGAAATATTTTTGTTATTTTTTTGAAAACCTCTTCTTGGTTTTTGTAGTAAGCAAGAACTTAATTTGAAATTTGATTCCAAGTACCTAGCATTATAATCATCAACTGTCAGGGGCAATAACCTGACGTTTGTCTTTATCTTTTAATCACCTTTTTCACAATCGAGCTTGGCCTAATATACCTTTGAAATTACGTATGTGTTTCGGAATCGACTACATCGCCGAAGCTCAAAATAAAAAAAACCGATTCACCAATTATATTGGTGCTTCTCTTTTCTTGTTTTAAGTATAAACTTTAACTGTTTATCCAAATTACACAACTCACTGATACTTTTTGAAATACTACCCTGTTCGCACAAGCATTAGTGAAAAAGTGTGATTGACCTGAAGTTTCACATTGTGACATCGACGAAGAAAATTTGATTGACCTGAATTTTCACATTGTGACATCGACGAAGAAAATTTGATTGACCTGAAGTTTCACATTGTGACATCGACGAAGAAAATTTGATTGACTTAAGTTTGATAATGTTTATTTGATTAAGTTTGAAGCATTGAAAAACGATTGGAAAGTTATTTTTATAGATATGTTTCCAGTCTTAATATCATGTGTTTAAAAGTTCAAGTCTTTGTATCTATTGCGTTGAATGCACAATTATGTCACCCGCGACAATTTAGTATTCATATTTATATGAAAGTGATTGAAGAAATAAATGTTGAATTATTTCCGAATTTGAATAAAAACATTAAGAAGCCTTTATGTTTTATATTGTGAAGCAGTTGTCACAGGAAATGTAAACGACTACATTGTCAATATCATTTCTTTGTCATGGAGACGTAGTTGTGTGATTGCATTTGCAAGCTTTTTCAAGAAAACATTGGTCCAATGCTTCTTAATAAAGGATTGTAAGAACTTCTTAGCTTTTGTGTGTAGTGTGAAACCCTCGTTATATCAGTTTCTGTTTGATAGCACAGATGTAACGGTTATCCAAAAAATTTCTTATTATTCTTTAATCTGCGTAAATAAAATACAAAACTAAGCGTAGTTTTGTATCCCAGCAACTTTATTTGAAACTATTTTTAAATATTCAGAAGTAATAAAGGCACTGTCTTAGTGCTGAAAATTGGTGTGCTTAAATGATTATAATCTATTTATTAGCTGTGAAATTTGGGAATTCATTTTAAGTTTGTATAGGTTCCTGGGTCCAAAAATGGTGACTTGCTCGAATCAGTGGCTAGTCTTAAACAATTGAAAGCACCAAACCCAGCTTTCTTCTCGATTTGAAATAAGTTTACAACAACAAAAGAATATCTAAAAAATCTAACTACAAAATTGTATACAACAACCAAATCCTAACCAGCTACTGATTTTGCTTTTCTGACTTTCGTTTGCCTTTTGTCTTATCTGATTTCAGTTTTGAATTATCTGGGATACATGGAATATTCCATTGCTCTGTGTGCGTGCTTTTATAATCAACATGTATTACAAAAAGGCCTACAATCAGTTTGAAAAGCAACATATTTTTGATGCCTTTAAGTTGTTTGTGTGTTGCTATTGTATGTTAATTTTTGATTAGTGTAATGTAAATCAACTTACAGGTTTGGTTATGTATTTTGCAGGCAGTATTCCATCAGTAAACTAATAAAATAAATATAGATTTCTGATATTAGATTATTTGAAGCAAAACTAGAAATAGGTGGAGTTTATTTGACTATCAATATATATTTCAGATTATCATCTGGTCTTCAAATAACACAACCTTTGTCATGTTTCTATTATTATAGTTATTTTATTAATTTTCATCATGAATTGCTTACAAAACGAAAAACATTGCAAAATTTAACTATGTAATAAGTGTGTTTGTATGTAATAATTTATAGTGTAATAACCGATATAAGTGTAAGATAATATAACGTATTGACCACTAAGCTATAAGCGTGTTTATATGTTTAAAAACCCGGGTTTCCATTAACGATTTCGGCTTTGTTTGCATGGAAAGCATGCGGATGATGATGATGAATGGATACGGATGGTAATGTGAGAGAGACCAATTGTTATGGGTGTCCTGAGACATCTAGCAAAGTCGTACGCATAAACTCACAGGAACCCTACAATGTTTGAGATTTGCTTGTCGCATCTGGCAGGAGGCAACATGCAGTGTACTGCACTTGTGCAAGACATGCCGCTCACCATGGAAAAAAATCCAAGTAAAACAAGAGCAAAGGAAATTCTGTACCAAGGACTACGCGCCCTGTGAAAAAGAAGGGAAACTTGGACTTTGCCTTTGACGCCACGACTCATGAAGAGAGAGGATAACGGGACTATTTCTTAGAGGCATATGTACAGACGGACATTAAATATCAGTTAAGCAAGGTACGGTCGGAGAACTGGAATGTACCAGTTTTTTCTTTCAGGCGAGAACAATGGAAATTGAGGAAAGGTAAAAGCAAGGCATCCTAGGTGTGGTAGAGGGAAAGGGATTATGTGGAACAAAAAAGTGCATACATATGTACCTCAATAAGCGAACAAAGTATTTTAGTTACATCAGTACCCACGTTGTTTGTTTTTTATCAATTCATGTTTCGCTTTAATTAAGAACTAAATATTTAGTTTTAAACTTAGTGCCACAGTTGACACGATATCTACAGGTTTCAAAGAAACCTGATTTAACTTCATCCTTTTTTAATCTTGCCCGGTGATTTTCATTTTGATTTAATTGAACAATCATTTTGACTATAAAAACTCAACATTAACCTGATTTACTTTTAACCTGCCACCACAATTGAGTATTTTATGGATATGGTCAATGCTTGACCGCATTTTGTAATTAACGACTACAGTGTTAGTACCAATTGCCTGATTCATTGTTGAATACTTACATTTACACGAAAAGGCATCATCCATTAATGACATCACTTTTAGGTGTGGTCACTCGGGTTGAAAGGTGACGGCCTATGTTTAGTGCCCTATTCTACAATGCTAAAAAATAGTGACAGGAATCAGTGGGTCACTCGAAAAATCTGGTGACGTCATTATTGGACGACGCCAAATGTGTTTCTGTTCATTTTGTGTTTGCAGGCTTTTACTACATTGTGAAAGCCACATTGTAAGAGGTCCTAAGCCGCTACAATAAAATATGTTAACAAGAATTGAAGCGCATACGAGATTCCTTTAGTGAAAGTTCCACAAATAGTTTTATTGCTGAGCATATCTATCTTTGGTTGCTGGAAAAGAAGGGGAATCAGGACATTACACAGTGACGAACTTTCATTTTAACATATTAAGACTTTATTATTCTGAATTCTAGTTGTGCTAGCTATAAGCAATTGCGATTTTATACGTTGCTCTTTTTATATTACCCAAGAGGACCTTTACTCCTATCCCTGAATATAAAAGCCTTTGAGAAAAATTTATGGGATTAAAATCCCCAAAGGTTAATATTGAAATAGTTTGTAGGTTTTGGTGTTGACTACACTGGCAACACCCAGTATACTCAAAAGTTTACACTGTTGCATAACTTTCAGCCTAGTAATGCGCAGTTTTGATATTTGTCTAATTTGTCATATTTTGTTACCGTCGTGTATAATGGTAAACAAGGGTCAATAAAATTATTGAGTTTACTAATGTAGTAAGTATTTTATTGATACCAGTCGTGAAAGGAAATAGTCGAGAGATTAGTAGTGAGAACTGGCATTATTGAGAATATGGTTAGGCCACTTAGATAGATGTACTGTGCTATACTTTAATTGAAAATATATCAATAGAGACAAGAATTGGTTCCGCGTCATTAATAACATTCGGAAACGTGAATTCAATTGCTTAGAACATTACTAAATGAATTTCACTTAAGGAATTTTGTCAGCTAATAAACACGTGATGTAAGTTGGTTTCTCGTACTAACTTACATTCACCATGCTTTAGGAAGATTGATTCAAAAATTTGTGGCGTCGTCCTAACTACATTGTTAGCACCCACGCTTCGTTACGTTTGAAAACGTATATTTTTTACATTTTTTCAGTTGCGCAAAATTACATTCAAAGCATTTATTCATTTTAAAACATCTTTTTTGTTAAAAATTTGAAAGTGAATAACAGTATAATAGATTTATTATGAACCTAAATGTTAGCGGCTAATTAGCCCCATATTACGTAAAAGCTACTAAAAATTAGCAACTCAATATAGATGTATGCCCTGACGCGGGTCTAATACAAATTGGTTTAGTTAGGTTTCAAATAACCTTGCTTGTCTACTACTTTAGAATGGCAAAATTATGTGATCAACAAGTCAATACGTCAATGTTAATTTGTTCCAGAACCAAAAAGGAAAACAATAAGACCTCTAAATTTCAAGAGAAATCTCTTTTCTCCTTCCATAATTCTATTAAATTTAGTTGAACGTTTTAAGGCAATAAAAAGTATTTAACTATAGAACATACTCAACATTGATCTGATTCCGCATTTACTTAAAATTAAATACTAATTCCGCATACATTACAACAGATTTTGAGACTTTAAATCACGCTAGCTTGAGCAACGTGCTATTTACTATCCGTAAGTTTATCGTAGAGGCAAGATTTAGGATTTAAAGCCATTCAAAATCAAAATTCGTATTATCTGTTTAGTGCAAACACGTTACCAATGTTAAAACTATCAACTTTAACCAAGTTTACCTAAATCTTCCACCGCTTAAAAGTTTAACATTTTACTTTTTTGGTAAAATAGATGTTAGCAAGTTCAGTTGAAATTGGTCCATTATATTTTTCAGGTTAGGCATGTGGAATTTACAATTGCTATTGCTTTGAAAGCATTCGTTTACGATGTGGTGACAATGAGAAGATTCAGTTCAAAGTAAACATTTTTACCGTGTATTTTCTGTTTAAATGGCCTTTATGAGTTTTCATACCTCAGCATAACTTATTTTAGTAATCCTTTGTAATTATTTGTGTCTCATAGTCGACTACATTGCCGAAGCCCCTAAAAAACTTAAAAACACCAATTCAGTCAATTATGTCATGGGTTGTCTTTTCTTGTTACACCGTTTATCGAAATTGTACAACTTGTTGATACTTATTCAAATACTTTGGCTAGTCATTCGGAAAGCTTGAAATGAAATGCATTTTCAAATTGCGTCGTAGATGTAACAATCTGTACAACTTCCCACAGATTGCTTAAAATAATAGAAAATTTGATTTTTGGCGATTTTGAAAAAAAATCTAGTTTTACTATTTTATATACGTAAGTTCAAGCTTTTGTATATCCTACATTGGATACACCTTGAATCACCCGCGATGATTTAAAATCGTTCACGATTCTATAAAAACGAATGACAAATAAATGCTGAATTAAATCCGAATTCGGAAAATACCATTATGAAACCTTTTGGTGTTGAGTTTATAAACAGGAAATGGAAATGACTACATTGTCAATATCAATTCTTTGCAATAGAGACGCGGTTGTGATTGCATCCGAAAGTATTTGCAAGCAAAAATTATTTTAATGGTACTTATTAAAGGAGTGTAAGAACTTCTTATCTTTGTGGCTGGTTTTGGAGCCATCGTTGAACTTCAATTTCTATTTGGTGGCACCGACGTAACTCTTTTTCGAAAAATTGCTAAGGTCCATTGAATCTGTTTAAATATAAAAAAGGGTAGTTTTTGTTATATCAACTTCATTTGAATTATGTTTTAACTTTTCAGAAAAAATAAAGGTCTTGACTGTCTTTATGCTGAAACTTATGTGCTTACCAGGTAAAGTACTTTATTTGGTACGTTAGACTTGTAAACAGTTATTTCTTACTCGCTTCGTTTGTATTGGTACTTGGAACCTAAAGTAGTCAGGTGGTGACATCAGTGAAACCTCTGGAGCATTTGAAAACAGAAACGAATTTGAACATTTTATATTTTCTACGTTTGAAACAAGCTTAAAACGCAAAGAGAACTAGGAAAAATCTAACTACAACTACGCTGAACTATTTCTAACATCCAACTGACTTTGCTCGGTTGACATTCATTTGCCTTTTGTCGATATTTACAATTATCTGCTGTGGAATATTCCAGGGATATGTGTGCGCGTGTTTTTGTAATCCACAAGTATCACAAAGAGGCCTGCCATTAATTTGAAAATCAAGAGTTTTGATAGCCATGAGCTGTTGTTGGTATTACGTGTTACTTGCTGACACGTGGAATCTAAGAGCAATTAATAATAAATTTAGATATGTATTTTGAAGGCAGTGTCCGAGCAATACACACAAAATTTAACTCCGTTGCTGATATAAGTGTGATTATTGAATACAAAATTAGGAATTGGTGGAGTTTAATTGGCTATCAAAATTTATTTTTAATTATCGCCTGGAAACTCAAAATACACACAACCTCTTTCATGTTTGTGTTATTATAAGTATAACATTATTTATCACTATGTATCACCACCGGTGGCTAAGCTAGCTGAACATGCTAGCGACGTATTAGACAGATATTTAATGTAGTCTACAACATAGTGGAAGACAACTTTACAAAAGAAGACTAGAACACAATCGATCTGTTTATATGTTATGTTTGCGTGCTAGCAAGGGTTTTTCTGTTTTTCATGTTTAACCTCTTTCATGTTTGTATTATTATAGGTATAATATTATTTATCACCATGTGTTGCTTACAAAATGAATAACATGATGGACTTATGGCTGTATACCTGTGATTGAAATATTTTCCATACTTCATAAGAATCTTTATATTCCACAAAAAATATATATAAAATATTCGTAAATACATTTATGGTTTAATTATAAAAATAATAGGTAAGCATTTGTGGTATTTATAGATTATTATTGTTGGGAGTTATACATTGTACTCAGACTTTAAGAAATCAATAAACATGTATAGCATGTCAATGGATTGTCAATTGACTGATCTGCAATCAAGACAAATGAATGAATGAATATCAAACAGTGGGAACTGGTAGTAACTCATACATAATGCTCTTACTCTACTGATCACTCTGAGCATGGGAGTTTATGCATAGAGAAAGTGCGTAGAGAAAGCTGCATAGGTAAAGTGCGACTAAAAGACCCAGATGCAGATCTCTTCGCTAGCCGCTACATGCATACTGAAAAAATATTTTCTCTAGCTCCGGTATCGCACAAAAGTGCATCTGGGCCATTTAGTGGCACTTTTTCCCTATGTAGCTATGTGTAAACTTGCATGCTCAGAGTGATCAGTAGAGTAAGAGCAAGCCCACTAAAACCAAGGGAAAACTACTGGTGTTATGGAAGTTGGGTTCACGTTAGCTAATCAGGTATTTATGCATGATGTTTTCTAATAAAGCAATTATACAAAAACGGAAATGTATTTTAGTAAAATAAAGGGCAGTTTTATTGTTTCTGTTTAAGAACTTGGTTAACAAATTCAATATAAATTATTTATAAAGTGGGATCATGCATAAACGCAGCAGAAAGTCAGATTAATACTGACGTGCATTGAAACATTTTAAGTTTTATTTGTACACCAATATTAGGTAGGACTACCTAGTGGTGTCATAAAAAGTGTCCTCTAAACAAAGTCAATTTTCTAGCTGTGTATTTGTTATTGCGGCATGAAATTTTACATGGAGTTGCTCAAGTACCATAAGTTTTAGAAAATATCATTAAACCTCAAAGCGGCGCCCTCTGGCTTTCACACACGCCTTAAAACTTTCCCGCCACTATATTGTTGCGGCACGCACCGTATGCTGGGAGAAAAGCGAACATTTTTTTCGCAGGGATTTTTTTAGGGATTCGAAACTTGTGTGGGGAGTAGCACAGACTTTACCCTCCAACCTCGCCCAGATAGAATAGTCACGAGGGTTGAGGTTTGGGGAGCACGCGGGCCATTCTCCAGTGGAAATGAATTCCGGAATTGCGTCTCTGAGCCACTTCTGAACAATTTTAGCCTGATGACCTGGAGCTGAGTCTAGCTGGAAAGTCCAATGGCCACCGTTCAAGAGCGTACTAGTATGGGATTATACTGGGGAATCAGTATGTTGCTCGCAAAGTTCTTTGCACTGACTTTCACCCCTTTCTCAAAAAAGTACAGGTCAGTCCTGCTATCTTACGTTACCCCGGCCCGAGCCATCACATTTCCAGGATGATGAGTCCTGAAAACTCGCCGCTTTGCCTGGGGAATCCGAGAAGATGACCGAGCGTATACCCGGTCGTTTTGTTTGTTGAAGGAAGCTTCAACTGTAAAAATTTTCTTCTCAGTGAAGAAGATCCTTTTTGCACTTTCACCCCCGTGCCGGCGAAACAAACCTTTGCTTCTTTCTAGTCTTCTATTTGTCTGGTCGACGGTCAATAAATGACAAGTAGATTTTTTCAAAGCCTCGAGTCCCAGGTCCTGTTTTAAGGCTCAGCTGATAGTCTTCCTCAACGTATTCAGCTGTAGAGCCAATTTTCTCTGAGATCGGCATGGATTTCGCGGAATCTATTCACGTAACACCTTAATGATAGCAGTAGTGCAAATTGTACGTGAATGGCCCAGACTTTTACGTTTTTTGATGCTGCCAGCATCGAGTTATCGTTTCACAGTCCACTGGATGACTCACCTACCGATTTCCAAAGTTTTCAAAGCTTTGAAAATTTTCCCATTGGTCTTTCCATGGCAATGATGGTGGAGAATTGGGACACGCTTAATTTTCCACCTCAGTTAGTTTTTGTTTTTTTAAAACCTACGAAGTCAACTTTTTGGTTTACGATAGTTTGGACTTTCCTCTTTTAAATGAGCTATCACTTACATTTTTCCGCTCATTATGATTAACACAGCAGCTAACCAAAAATATAGAGGACACTTTTTATGACACCACTAGGTATTTAGCTAGAACATTTCATAGTACATACCAAAATTTCAAATTTATTAAAACCTGAAATTAATAGAATGTAAAGAGACCAGTAATAGCAGGATATGTACTGCCCTGCTACAAGATCCACATAATAACTTACATAATTTTTGCATAATTTGGGTGTATTTAGCAGAATCAAAAGAATTTTCAAAATATTCGTTTGTATTTCTTATAGAGGTTAACTGTACTGTAGTTATACAGAAAGTTTTTATATTAGCATCAACTTAAGTACCACATGATTTGATTCTCCAAATTTGAAGTTTTCTTAACACTTTTCGCAGATAAACTAGTAAAAGTTCACTTCTAGCATCCGTTTGTATTTTGCAGACGTCTCTTAGTTTTTCAATTGCGCCGAAATGCTTATTTTTACACGCCGGCAACAAAATTAATTAAAATTATTTACCATCAAATGAATCGAATCGCTTGTACTCGAATGAAGGGTGTCAAATATGGACTAATTGATTTGAAAGCTAGACTTGATTTGAAAATATCAGTAACATTGCCTTTCAACGGAACTGTTTGTCGACTTAGTCCGCAGGATGTATAACACTGGAAAAACTTCCGAAATACCTTATTAGCTTACAGGTGAATTTGGCTGTTATCTTCTGTATTCCTGGTTGTTGCAAACTAAGAATTACAACTTTCAGAGTTTCTAAAAATATTGAAAATTCTAAGCATGGTAAAGCCTAAATTGCTTTTCCAACGTTAGTAACTTCTAGATTTATCCTAGTTTTCCTTATGTTAGCGTGCTAGACAAACAAGTAACTACTACCAATAACGCTACAGTGTTCACAAAGAAGACTGTGGTATATGGAGAATGCAAGTATGCATGAATGAAGGGTGACCAAGACACGTTAGGTTCTTTGCCTGGGTATGTACAGTTTATTACAAGTAGTCTGGTAGAGTGACAGATCAAGTCTGAGGTAAGACAGGGTAGGTAGGTAGGATTAAATAGGTGTGAGGGAAGAGTGAGCTGGGATGTGGTTCAGGGACGTTTGAGTACAAAGACAGGACATGGTAGAGAGTCTGAACAAACTCAGGCATTATCATAATTAGATGTAATTATACAAATACATTACATTTCCTCCTTCCTAACCGGACACATATACATTTGAGAAAAGCTAAAAGTTCAGATGGGATGTCCTTGAGGTTGAGGCGAGGCTGGTAGATTGATGCGATGCGATGTCCTGCGATGACGTCGTGTGAGGTGGTGAGCTGGCTGAAGCTGGATCTGGGATGGGCAACGGAGATAAGGTTGCCTTACGGATTTGGTCGACATGACGTTTCATGTCCCTATCGGCGATCTCCACTATGAAGGTGACTGGTCCAATCTTGGACTTAATCTTGCCCATGGTCCACTTTTCCTCCCCTTTAAGGTTGGTCCGCACCCACACAATGTCACCCAGCTGGAAATCGCGCTGCTTGACGTTCTTGTTGTAGCCAATCTCTTGGTTTAGTTGGCTGGAACGTGCAGTGGTGGCAATATCTGGCTTCAACAAATCGAGTAGCGTTCGGGGCTTCTTATGGAGCATGATCTCTGCGGGACTACTACCAGTAGTGCTGTGCGCAGTGGTGCGGTACGAGAATAGGAACCTCTGGAGGCGCTGGTCAACGGCGATGTCGGTAGTACGCATTCCCTCTTTGAACGTACGTACAAAGCGTTCAGCTTCACCGTTGGATCTAGGGTGATAGGCGGAAGAAAACACATTTCGAATAGCATTATTCTTACAAAATGAAACAAACTCACTGGACGCAAACTGACGGCCATTGTCAGTCACTATTTGCTCTGGCAATCCAAAACGAGCAAAGCATTCCAGGAGCATTATTTTGACTGCTGGCGTTGTTGTGTTGTGATGCAAGTTGAAAGCTTCGGGCCATTTGGAATGAGCATCCACAACAATAAGCCACATGTTGTTGAGAAAAGGTCCTGCTAGATCCACATGGAGTCTCTGCCACGGCTTTTCGGGGAAATGCCAGTGGTGTAGCGGAGCACTAGGTGGACACGGAGCGTTCTGCTGACAAGAAATACAAAAGTTAGCAATATTTTCGATGGCCTTATCAATGCCCGGCCAATAAACATGTTCACGAGCTACACATTTCATTTTAACTATGCCAAAGTGACATTCATGTAGCTGTTGCAGGATTCTTTGAAAGCTGGAAGGGATGACCACACGAATTCCCCACATGATTACTCCTTGAACTACACTGAGTTCATGACGGCGAGTAAAATAGGGTTGAAGCGGCTTATCTTCATCTCGTAGTTTGGGTGGCCAACCGTATAATATTAGCTGGAGGACTTTGGCCAACACTGGATCTTTGGAGGTGGCGTTCCGTATTTGAGAAGCCGTAACTGGGAGGATGTCCAGCTGTTGTGTTGCCAAAACATTCACTGTTGCTTCCTCGGCAGTGATTCCAGCAGCAGGATTCTTGGGAATTGGAAGAAGGCAAGAAAGGGCATCGGCATTTCCGTGATCTGCAGACTTCCTATAAACAATTTCAAAATTAAACTGGCTGAGGAACAGAGCCCAGTGGTGTAGTCTTGTTGCCACAAATGAAGGAAGCTGAGACTTTGGTCCGAAAATGGAGAGAAGGGGCTTGTGGTCTGTAACTAAAAGAAAAGTACGACCCCAAACATATTTATAGAAGTTTTTCACTGAAAAAATTATGCTGAGCCCTTCGTTTTCCACTTGGCTATAGCGTCGTTCTGTGTCGGATAGGAGTCTGGAAGCATAGGCAATTGGTCGTTCCGTTCCATCTGAATCCACGAAGAAGAGAATACTGCCGATTCCCACGGGGGCAGCATCTGCGCTGATTCCAATCTTCTTTGAAGGATCAAAGTGAGCCAAGGTGGGACTGGTGCTGGGAACCTGTTTCACTTGAGAAAAGGCACGATCACAAGCATCACTCCACTGAAACTTCACATTTTCACGGGTTAGTCTGTAAAGAGGCTCGGAAATAACTGATAAATCTTTTAAAAATTTGCCATAAAAGTTAACGAGACCCATGAAAGAGAGTACCTGTACCGGTGTAGTAGGCTTGGGAATTTTCATGATGGCTTGTACCTTGCTTTTGCTGGTGGAAATTCCGTCTTTCGAAATTTCGTGACCCAGATATTCCAATCTCTGTTGTAGAAATGAGCATTTCTTTGCTGATAGTTTGTAATTATACTTACGCATTCGTTCGAAAATAATCCTTAGATTGCTCAGGTGGTCGGCGTCTGTAAGACCAGTGGTGATAGCATCATCGATGAATGATCCGGTCTTTGGTATCGCGTTCAGCATCATATCCGTAAACTGTTGGAATATAGCTGGGGATGAAGCGATGCACTGGGGCAGTACATTGTACCGATAGAGTCCCCGGTGGGTGTTCACCACTAAAAACTTCTTAGAACCATCATCAACCTCAATCTGATGATATGCATCACTGCCATCAAGCTTCGTAAATTTGTCACCACCCGAAATTGTAGCAAACAGATCGTCCGGGATGGCAAGTGGGTACTGGGTTACACAAAGCTGGTGGTTGACCGTCATCTTGAAATTGCCTGTGATGCGAACACGGCCATCCGCTTTCGGAACCACAAGAGGAGAAGCCCAGTCGCTTGTTTCCACTTTGGAAATGACTCCGGCAGCTTCCATGTCGGCCAACGCTTTGTCCACTTTAGCTCGCTGCGAGTATGGTACTGGGCGAGCCTTGAGAAAACGGGGGGTTGCATCCTCCTTGAGGATTATGTGTGCCTTGAGGTTCCGTATCCGATCGGTGGATGTTGGAGCTTTGAAGATACTCGGCATACTCGTTGAGTAAAGTCTGTAATTCACTTTCACTCGAAACGCCCAATATATGACACTGACTTTCAATTTGGTTCCAGTCAATTTTAAATTTAAACAAAAAATCTTTACCAAATAGTGACGTACCCTTACACACCGGCATCATGTGTGTAATTTTCTGACCGTTGTGCTCCACGGTGGTTAGGAATTCTCCAAGAGGTTTGAAGGTGGATCCCTCGTACGTTTTGTACACAATTCGGCTTTTCTGAAGTGGTGGGGCGTTCAAGGCAGCTTCCCAAAATTCGTTACCAAGAATGGTGAGGTCACATCCTGGATCAAATTCCATTTCGTGTGGAATGTCGTTGATCTTGACTGAGATGTAGAGCTTCTTCTTGGGGTTAGGAGTGTCACTGTCAAGATGATGACACTGGAATGGGTCCATGTCCACGGTGAGGTGGTGGTTACTGTTGACTTGACTGGTGGATCTGCAAACTGGTGCAATGTGTCCTACGCGTCCACACTTAAAGCATTTAGATTTGGCATGGGGGCACTTACTTCTGTGATGCTGATTAGAACCACAACCCGCACAAGTATTAGAACCTTCATGATTTTTATTAGCATGTTGGTTACCCGACTTTTGACTTTGCTGATTGGAGCTGGTTTGACTGGAATTCGGAGTGCCACGGTGGTTGCCCTTGTTTCCCCCTCGGAAATTACGCTGCTTTCCAGACTTGACTGCTAGTTTGTTGACTTGCTCGGTTGAGGACGTGGCTACTGGTTGCTGTTGACCCCGAACAAGTGTGGTGGAAGCTGCTGCCGTTTGTAGTTTCACATCATCCTCCTTTGCAAAAAGCTGCCTCTGGGTGGTCTCACTGTTGAGCCCAAAGATTAGCTGGTCCCTTATCCTTTCCTCTAGATCCGTGAACTTGCAGGTGACTGCCAAAGTCCTGAGGGCAGCTAGAAACTGGTTCACCGTTTCACCCGGCTTCTGAGTTCGTCGGCTAAATTTGAACCTCTCCGATATGGCCTTTGGTGTGGGCTTAAAATGTTCCTGAAGGGCATTTTGAAGCACTGCTAACTTCTTGGTGGATGGAGCGTTAGGGGCCAGTAGGTTGGAGAGCAAAGTGTAGGTGGAGATACCTACGGAAGAAAGAAAAATACCACGAGTACGGTCATCATCCGTGATCGAATTAGCCACCAGAAAATTTTCAAAAGTTCCGTTCCACATCTCAAAGTCGTCCTTTGCTTGGTCAAAGGGTGCCAGATGTCCCACGGTTCCCATGATGACTGTGGTTGTGACAATTTCCTGTTGTGCACTAAACGCTGAATGAGAGTCTTTGGACTTCTTTTTCTTTAGCTTCTTGACCTTGGGCTTCGGTGGTGGTGTCTTCTTTTTCTTCTTCTTCGCTTTTGTGGAAGTACCAGATGGAGGTGATTCGGGAGGTGGTGGTGGAGGAGGTACTTGATCAACTATCTCAATATCAGAATCTGTTTGATATTGGTCGGATTGACCAGGAGGAGTGCTACTCATGTGGAAACTTCAAAAATTTTCTTTTGGTGCAGCGTGAATGGGGCATCTCGGACTACTTACGACTGTACAAAAAACTTAGAAAAAAAAATCTCTGCCGAAAACTTGAGGTGGCTGGGGGATTTGAGACTAGTAAAACACCTCGTCGCCAAATGTGGTATATGGAGAATGCAAGTATGCATGAATGAAGAGTGACCAAGACACGTTAGGTTCTTTGCCTGGGTATGTACAGTTTATTACAAGTAGTCTGGTAGAGTGACAGATCAAGTCTGAGGTAAGACAGAGTAGGTAGGTAGGATTAAATAGGTGTGAGGGAAGAGTGAGCTGGGATGAGGTTCAGGGACGTTTAAGTACCAAGACAGGACATGGTAGAGAGTCTGAACAAACTCAGGCATTATCATAATTAGATGTAATTATACAAATACATTACAAAGACCATTAATTTTCAAATACCTGCTTATGTCCCTGTAACATTCTTAAGTATAAAAAATGATTCTGTTACCAGTAAAATGCCAGTATTAAGTTTTTTGGCTGTCTTAAACAACTTTCTAAATATATTCTTTTATATTGCGTAATAAGGCTTTGGATCTGTGTAAATGTCGTCCATTTAAATCAGCAAGTTCTTTAGGAAATCAATGGATGTATTCTAACATTTATTACAATTCTCATAATATTCCATGAGTGTGCTATAGTAGCTTTTTAATTTTGTTCGTAGTATTGGTATTAATGTACGCTGACTATTTCGTCAGCTTTAATGTAGCAAGATTTAACACTTGAGTAACACTTAGACACTTGGATTAAACCTGTGAATCAAACACGTAGCCTGCCAACTTTGTTTCTTGTTTAGAAATGTGTTCGTTCTTGTCCAAAAGGAACATTCCCGGTTTTTATTTTAATGTATGCAAAACTGTTTTATGTCTACTTTTTTTCTGAAGCACAAACACGCTTTCTAAAACAAAACTGGATATTCAGCTTTGGAGTGGATGAATTGAGCAATGTCCCGCTAAACCGTTAAATATATATATGTAAATTGAAACAAAATTGCAATCTGTACGAAGGTAAAAAAATACGTTTTTGCAACCCAATTGACATTTCGATTTATATTTTAGTATAAACCGTGTTGTCTACTACATCGCAGATACACAGTTTAAACTTACCAAACGTAAGGCTATAGAGAAATACACCATTAGAAGATTTGAAGCCTCCAATTGATTTAAAAGTTTGCATAACACGTTCAATACGTAACCCTGGATTTACAGTATTTGGAACTCATGTTACATTTTAAATCCTTGAACCAGCAGAGGAAGAGTACTCAACTATCTGGTCACGATACTCAACTTTATCCTTCTGCAAATAACAATGTTATGCAATGCAAACCTGGATTTGACTACATTGTCAAACCCGCTGGTTAAAACATTGAAGTTGTAAATGTAGGTCCTGCATGCTTACTGGACTAATTCTGAAAACCTACTGACTGAAAAAATTTGCCAGATATTTATTTGCATTTTGTATGCTTTTCGAATTGCAACACATTTTGCAATTCAAATGACGTCATATTTTTACATAGAATTTTTTTACTGAATCATAAAAATCATTCTGATTTTTTACGAAATTGAAATGACTACATTGTCAACCCGATGTTTTTCAAAGTCAACGCTACCCTATGGTTACCAAAAAGTTTTAATAATGCTTTACAAGTCATAGCAAATTGCAAACGTCGGTTCATGATATAACCGTGGCTCATATTATATTTCGTCTTTAAAAAATTAACTTACTGTAACGATATTGCGATGAAATTCAGTGGCAAGTAGGCAAAGAGATTTTATTGCTTCAAAAATGTTTGGTCACGTATAGCTGCTAGAAAGGTTTTGATATGGAATTACTTTTAATAAACCATTCTAGTTTCGTTTTTATATTTTTAGCTGCAATATATTCCTAAATATTGAAAAATACATAGGGTTTACCCTTTTTGCATGACTGGAATGATGTTAGTATTCTTCTGGTTTAGGCAAAAATGAGAGTCGTGTGAACTAAATGCAAACGTCAGCTATTTAAAAAACGATTCCAATTATTTAGCAACACCATGAAATACTAATTAGCTTTATGTAACTGGTTACTTTGCGGGTGAAAAATGTCACGAAAACGAGTTTTATTGGTATCTTGCTGTAACATTCAGCTTAATACTGCTAAAAATGAACAAAAAAGCAAAGACTCACGGGACAAGTTCTAAATAGGAACTTACAGTGCCCACCCAACATTATTTGACTTTCGTCTATATTTTCAATTGCAGCATTACATGTGACGCAAAATGTATAACCAATAGTTTCGTAATTCATTTTTGCTAAAAAATATCTTCTATAGGCCTATCATTTATTTAATAGGCAGATTTCCTCAGAAATAACTCACCAAGGTGTGCACAAGTAAATACATGCACCATGTAAAAAATATGAAAAAAGTATGCAATAACATGTAAAAACCGAGGGGAAGCAGCAAGCAGAAATATGAAAAAATTTGTTTTGTTTCAATTATTGGATAAAATCGGATAGATATAGTGTCAGTAAGTTTGCTCTATGGCTAAAATGAATTAAAACTACATTTGCAGTAATTTTGCCGTAGTTTGATTTTAACTGTATGAGCTGTTTACTGTAAGACAGTCTTTTGAGCCTAGCGTACTGTTTTTCCATCACAATTCCGTTTTTACATGTAATATTGTAACAATTCCTTAAACACATGAAAGAACAGACTCCTTGATTATCACAAGTTGTAATTAGGTAAATTTTCAGGATAAATTGCTGAGTTAAATGTCAGAATAAATTATGGCAATCATGCTTTTTTTCAAGGTTTATATAGAGCAACGTACGGTCAAGCATTTCTAGATTTTTGAACCTCCTACTGCAAATGTCAGTTTGACTAGAAGTGAAAACGTACTTAATTTTTTAACCATTAATTTAGAATTGAGGACATTGGACAGTCATTCATTATGATATTCCTATTATTTGGACAGGTATTAAACAACGTTTACTTGATACCAGAGCCCTCTCTCTTTCAACCCTTTGGTTTGCTTTAAATACTGTTTGAGTAAAAAATTATCAACTTACAGAGCCATCGTGTGCAATTAAATCATTATTATTTACTTAGACTGCATGAAGTTTTATAAAAATAAGTAAATGTAATAGAATGCACTAGTAAATAATTAAGTACACATATATTTTATTAGTAAGATTCATTTTTGGCTAAAGAGGTTGCTTTTATTGTAATATACATTGTAAATTGTATTGTATTGTATTGTAATGCATTTTATTTTTATTGAATTAAAGTCAAGAAGTTCCACAGTCACGAACTTTTTATTTGATCAAATTTAGGTTGCATTCAATAAATTACAACTGTGATAGCAACTACTTTTTTCAATTTAAAACATTATTGCTTTTATGTGTAATACATAAACATTATAAAATGTGTTTGTTACAGCTATCCCTTAATATAAAATCGTTTGAGAAGAAATTATAATAATTATATCAAGAAACAAACGTTTTCAATTTTAATGGTTTGTAGGTTTTGATGTTGACTACACTGGCAACTCCAAGTATACGTATGTTGCTCTAAAGTCTACACTGTCAAAGTAACATTCAGCCGAATAGTACACTGTTTGGGTATTTTTCATATTTTAGTTTACCTTCGTAAAAAATAGTGAACAATTATTTCTCAAACTTAAAAATTCGCTAATATAGTAAACCACTTTATTGATACCAGTTGTTAGATCGGACAATTGAGACATCGCTCGCTAAGAACTGACATTATGGATAAACAGCTCAAAGTACAAAAAATGATGTACTTTACTTTGATTGAAAAGATATCTATTAAAATCCTGAAATTTACCGGTTTCCAACGTGATGTGATTCGAAGACGGGAAGCCGGGTTTGCTTGAAAATTTGGTGTTGGAAATTCACGCTTTGGATATTTTGATATAAGGCGAATCCTGGTAAAGACGTAGACAAACATGTTTAAAAACATGAGTTTAAGATTTTTGGTGCCGTGCTATCTACATTGTTAGCACCCGGCATCCACGCCGTGCATACTGAAATGATTATTTTTTAAAACTTTTCTGTTGTCCAAAGAGGCAGTTAAAAGCATAGAATCATTTGTTAAAAGTTTAGTCATAAATTTTAATCTAAGTATTACCGGCTGATTTGACACATATTATATAAAAGATAACACACTCTGGCAAATCAGCATGCTTTTTTAATTTTATAGAAACCATTTTGACACATTTTGTCATATTCTGAAAATTTCACCAGTGGTATATTTGTGGACATACAATTTTGTATACTATTCATTGTGCCTGTTTGTGGTACATCCACTCGTCATCCAATAAACTCGTTTACTTTTCCTAGTCTTGAAAGTTTTGACTTCTGTGTTTTGAAAACAAAAGCACTCTGCAGTGCTATTCGCCTAGTTTAAATTTTTGACAAAATTTACATAAACTACTTCAATGTTAATAAAAGTATAAAATTTTCTGCTCTTCCCTGAAACAAAAAATCTTGTGTTTTTGAAATACGTTCCCTTTGCCATCTTGCATCTTCTAGTAGTCCAACTTGTCTCACTTTTCACCCAGATCAAAATTGTGAATTTGTACTACTCCGGTGACTTAGAACGTTTATGAGCACTGCACAATTGGAAGTGTGGTAGTAATTGCAGTATTTGCACCTGCGGCCAAAATTTTAAATGTCTTTCCCCGGTTTAGCTATGTTTAATTAATATCCTTTGTCTTCTAATTTTTTTTATTATATTGATGGTTGTTGGCTTTGACTACATTGTCAACACCAAATGAAGAGTTGGCCAAACTAGTAATAAAAAGTCGATGTATCAATGTTAGTTCACCCATAACTTAAATGCCAGTCATTAGCGACAGATTCACAAATTTTACAAAAAAAATCATTTATCTCATATAACTCCACCGGTATCAATTGAAGGTTTCAAGAGAGTAAAATGTTTTCAACTGGAAAGAAGTGCAAATTCCACATGTAACACAATGGAAGTTCATTATCCATGGAGCCACGGTTAAGGATTTAATGCCATACGACTTCTTTTAGAAATATTGAAGCTTATATATCACAATTTTTCAAGAAAATTTGTATAATAAATCCAAGTTTAGGCATAGCACGTGAACAAGAAATTGTTCAGTGCGAAAGTACTCAAAAGAACTTTTAGTATCAATTCAGGTGTCGTTCACACAGAAGCACTATGCTTCACAAGAAACCTCAAATAATTTCATTCTCCTTAAATCTTACCTGGTTATTGGTTATTCTCATTCCATTGCAGAATCAAAGCATTGGTTAAAAGAAAAAATTACCTGATTCACTATTAGCCTGCGACAGAACTGATATCACATGAAATGACATTGCTTACATTGCTAATGTCAAGAGTAATGAAAATGGAAACCACCCTGGTGATTTGCTTAAGCCAAATCTGCCACCACTTTACACTGTAAAGTTTACAGTATGATATTTTAAGCTTTAAGTCAAGAATCAAGAATTCAAGTAATACAGATTTGTACATTTTACAGGTTTTGCTGAAATACTACCCTGTTGGCACCAGGGCTTAATAAAAGTTTTACCTGAAACATTTTACACAGTTTTACACTTTGCGGTATAGGTGAAAGAATATTTGGCTAACCACCATGAATCTTGGAGGATGCTTAAAAATTATTTGAAATCCTATAGAATTGAAACGATAATTGAATAAGCGTAATTGTCAAGTAAATGTAGAATTATATCCGAACTCGATCCATTTGCACGGAAGCTCCCTTTCTAAAACAATAAGTTTGGTTTTTTGTATATGTGTCTTGTAAACTAAAAACAAACATGACATTTGTATTCCTAAAACATCAAATTTGATTATCTTTGATGTGGCTGTGATTTTATAGGCAAGTTTTTGGTAGCCAGAGTATTTAACCCTCAAAGTTAATTAATTTTAACGTTTAATTAATTGTACTGATATCTTGTTTTGACTAAACCAGCTCAAAGTCTGTAAGTAGACGTAATTTGAGAAATTTTAATTCAAATATAGTTTCACATTGTGATATGGACAAAGAAAAACTTGATTTACCACCATTAAATTCGAAAAAATATGCTTTAAAATGATTGGGAATTTTTTAAAGATGTTTCCGCTTCCACTATTTTGTAATTAAAAGTCTTTGTATTTCCTACTTTGGATTTAGCATTGTATCACCCGCGACAACTTAATACTATCCATGAATCTATAAATCTGATTGACAAATAAATGTTGAAATGTACTGGAATTTAAAAAACACTAGGAAACCTTTTAGCGTTGAAATGCAGTAGTCACCAGAAATGGAGATCACTGCATTTTCATTATCACTTTTTTGCAGAAGAGACAGGGTTGTAATTTTGCAATTTCATTTTGCAACAGTTTCTGCAAACAAAATTTGTTCTAATGCTATTTAATAAAGGAATGCAAGAATTTCTTAGCTTTGTAGGCAGTATGAAAACATCATTGAGCTTCAGTTTCTACTTGATATCCCTGAGGTAACGGTTCTCTAAAACTTGCTTAGTAGTTGTGGATCTCTGTAAATATTAAGCAAATGAAGCTTTTAATTCCAGCAATTTTATTTGCAAAAGTTTTTAAAATAGAAAAAATAAAAGCACTGTCACTAGTTCTAAAAATTGGTGTGCTTACCAGATTATATACTTATGTTGTCCGTGGAATTGTTGTGGAAAATGCTTTTCCCCGCTGGAAAGTTTGTATTGGAACTTACATCCAGAAATGATGACATCATTGTGAGCTCTGAAACAATTGAACGCACGATACCATACTATCTGCTCCGTCTGTAAAAAGTTTATAGCGAGAAAATAATTTCAGAAAAATCTAATTAGAAAAGTGTCTACATTGTGGCTGAACAAAATCTGACCCCCAACTGACTTTGCTTGCCTGACATTTATTTGCCTTTTGTCTATAGTTTCAATTATCTGCGGTACATGGAATATTTTCAATAACATGTTTGCTCGCTTTCATAATCAAGATGTATCACAAAATGGCCTGCCATCAATTTGAAAAGCAAAATAATTCTTGATCGCCTTAAGTTGTTATTATGTTGCTTTTATCAATAAATTGTTGACAAGTTGAATGTTAAGTTAATTAGGAATCATCCACTAATGACGTCACTTTTTAGGGTCAGTCGGTGGTCTGCAAGTAATAGTGACGAGTAGTGACAGGGTGGGTGGGTGGTAAGAGGCAAAAATGACGTCACTACTGTACCACAAAAAATTAAAACATCTGCTATAGAATTTCTCATAAGAATAACACATTATTCAAAAAATTTATTGATGTGTTTCGCTTTTTGTAATTATTTTTATACCTCAGTACATTGTTTTTGGAACAATCTTTTTGCAACCTTCAATTTCGGTGTTTTTAAGTTGGGACTTGAGATACTAAAGCTAATAGCAATCGATTTGACCTTTCAGATCTCGCACTCTAGCAATTTTCTAATTTTAGAATTAAAACGTGACTTGTCTTAGTTTTAAATACCACAATAAATAATCAAGATCTTGATCATATGGATTTTTATGCGCGATGAGATTTTCTAGTAATCTTTCAAAATGCACACTCGGTTGTACAAATTCTGAAAACCAAATTAAATGTCATACTAATTTCGGATTTTGTTATATGGAAAGCTTAGGTGACATGACATGGTGGGTCAGTGGTAAATTTAAAAAGTGACAGCATAATGACAAGGGTCAGTCAGTGGTCTGAAAAATGGCGATTTTTAAGTGACGTCATTAGTGGATGAAGCCTTAATAATTTTGGATATGTGTTTTAAAGGCAGTAGCCGCTAGATGTTAGAACGGGTTAATGTTAGAAGCAAAATTAGAAATAGGTGGAGATTATATGGCTATTAATTTATTGTTTAAGTTTCCATCCAAAAACTGAGAACACGCCCAGCCTCTTACATGTTTTAATTTATGTAGATATAATATTATTTGTCACTATGTATTGCTTACAAAACGAGAAACATGGCAAATGAAAGCTCTGTAACTCTGATTATTTTCTGAAAGCTTTACATTTCGCAAAGAAGGATTACGTAGAGTTGAAAATGTCACCCAAGCTAGTTGTTTTAATTGCTATGAACACGTTTTAAAAATCTTCATAAGTTTTCCTCAGACTTACAAAAACGTGCAAACCTTTCATATTACTAGATCATGGTAAGCTCCCAAACAAAAAACACTAACTCGAATGGTTGTCATAACTTTAAATACTTCAGCAAATACTGAAATATTTGGTTTTTAAATTGGAATTTGTTCCAGATGCACATCTGTGTTTTTGTCTTATAGCAGAGACCTATCAATTTTTTCACTTATATACACAACCAACAACGCTAATTTGGTGCGCTCGTTTAAGTATCAAGTTGTACGGTACGAATATATTTGGAATACAACAATGAGAAAGTTGAACAAAAGAAAAGAAACCTGTCAGTAGTAACGCGGAGGTCACAAACAATGCTTTGCTTTGCCCTGGCTTCTCCAATCTTCAGAGAATGTGTCATCCAGTTTTCAGGGTCTGGAGGGTGTGGCGTTGAGTGCGCTACAGTCAGTTGCTGCTCATAGCTTACTTAAGCATCCAAATGATTGGAGTAACGACAATTTAGAAGATGCATTTTGATTTTGAGTACAGTTTAACTCCCAAGTGCTATTGGACTATTATTTTGGAGACCTTCGAAGGGACAGAAGAAATTCGGTACGCAAAGGGACAAACTGTGACAATTCAAGTGGACGATAATGACCATGGATTATGACCACGGCCTAAAGCAAAACCAATCAGGATGCAAAAATATCCAAGCTAATAGATCGAACACGTCTGTTGATGAGTATATAATGAGTGATTTTAAGTTTCAGTTGCTAACGTCTAACAGGAATAGTAAAGAGTTTCTATTAGCAAAAGATCTCCAATCCAAAGGAACACAGGGTCAACCAGCAAGTATTGTCGTGGCTTGTGCCATCAAATGTCATAAACGCAGGTGAAATGGTTAAAAGTCGCGTTCAGAATCAATGCCAGCCACGGAGAAAGTTTAGTGGAAACCCAATGACTCTCGCCGGATATTCTTATTTACTTGAGCGGTTTACCTGCAACGTTGTAGGTGAAAGAGGAAACTGTCTCACGTCAAACCAAAGTGGAGAAAGTAAAGTTGGCTATGCTGGCGCAAAAAGTTCATGCTTGAAGGAAACTGGGTTGCCTAATACGTAACGAACCGAACTTCTGCACAAAGAGCGGAACGGTTACAGTTTATAGCTCATTCGAAAAGGCTTTTAATGCGCGTTCTTACACACCATCAAACATTACCAAAAAAACGGTTGTACACGGACAGTTATTAAGAGAAGTTGGTGGACTGCCCTGTGACCTAGTTAGTAACGTTACATATTTTTTGAAAACTGAACACAAATGGAATGTCAGCCGCCTTATTCAAAGCGCATCCAGGAGTCAACAACGAGGAGGTCTCCCATATTTGAGTCCCAGAATATTTGTGTATCAGCACACTTCGGTTCCACGCATACAAAACCATGCTGTGCTGGTAAAATTGTGTGCTCAGGGCTGCATTGGCTCCACTGCAGCCAAAAAAAACAACGCGTCAGTCAGGGATGCAAAATCTGGACATCCTGGTTGCCGGAAAATTTTGGGAAATATGCCAAAATTCGGGGAAATTTTTTACAAAGTCGTACTCAAAGTAGTAGTAGTAGTGGTAAAATCCTTGAAAATTTGGGGGAAGTTTTCCTCCGGATGACGGGAAATTTTAAGGTCCTGGAAGATTTTGTATCCCTGGCGTCAGTAACGTCAGCAAAACAAAGACGTCAGCTGACAGCAATGTTTATCATTTAGCAGTTGGATTAGTAGTGGAGTTTGGATAGGAGACTTGAACAGTAAATACGCGATCTATGTAATACCAACAATATTTATTAGGAAAGGAAACATTCCATTTTGTAATTGAAATGTCTAATGACCCAAAATAAATAATAAATTGCGTCAAAGTCAATAAATGACACTTTATAAGGTTTTCTAAAGTATTGAATGAGCGCATACAGGATTTACGTAAATGCCGGTATTCTGATCTCAAAAGTATAAAAGCCGACAACACTATTCAATTTGAACCATTCAAGTTTTAATTATCAAGTAGATACCAGATTCCTAATTTACCTAGATATTTCCAATATAAAATACCACGGCCAGAGTTTCTTTCTCCGTTTTTCCAGTTCCCAAGGTAATTGACTGGGAAGCTGTTAATGCCAAAATAGAAACAGTTCAAGTTCAATCCATCAACCACAACCTGGAGAAACTGATAGCCGTTGCAATGAAGGACAACCCAAATGACTGCCTTGAAATAGGAGGTTTCCAATATTTCCAATATGTACAAAACGTTCTAAGACATGTTGATTTTTAAACTTTATTTATTATTTATTTGTTAAAATTGGACAATGAATTTACACATCTGAACTCCGTATTTACAAAACGGAAACAAATGCGGACATCTGTTGTTAGTTACAGCAAAGACCGAAACAGGCGCCACAAAGTTCACATAACCAACTCATGTCTTCCTAACAAAAACAGCATTCTAATTTATGGCTTTCTTCGTCCTCCAAACTCTCCATCGCTGTGCTGGTAGAAACTCTTCATTAAAACAATTAATAGATTATGTAACAAAAATATTTTTTATACATTGAATACATGGATTACGCTTATTGTACATACCTTGAAGGTCAGTGTCGTTCTCGGTAGATCTTTTTGACGTGCCTTAGTATTATTTTTACTCATGTGTATTATACTAACTCATGTGTCGGCTTTTATGCTATGCAGTAAAATCACGATTTGATATGATTCAACAAACTAGCAACAAGTAGTCATTCGAAAAGACAGTATAGACAAATATATCAGAGGCAAAATTATGAATGAAGCTTTGTTCGTTATTGTGGTAATGTTACGTATAAAGGGCTTGTGGCAACCACAATGCGACAATTTTTATTATTAAGAAATTGTGATTTGTGAATTCCAATCGTATTTTGAGGATATTGTGGTAAAGTGGTATATTGCTTTTTTGGAATTGACGTTCTAATAATCATGTTAATTTCTGCTCAATTTGACATAGCCCAAAAAAACTGTATCGGAACATGCATAATAGGAAACAAGTTACACAATTATTTTTGAGGCTATATTTATTTCCAAAAATTGTAACTATGTGTCATTTTTTCAATAATATCCTCAGTTCTTTCCTTACGTTGTTCAACAACAACGATACATACTCTCCCGTATCCAGTGTTTGACTAGCACAAGCAAATCCCATATTTCTTATACCTACACAATGCCATTTAATGCGATTTACATTGACAACTTTTGCAAAGCAACGATCTTCAATGCATGCAAATGGTTTGTCCTTTGTGGCAACAACTTCAATATTATCAAAACTGGCCGTCGAAGTTTGGACCTAGGTTTCGTTCACGCTGGCCGTTGAAGCTACCCAATTCACATCTGTGGGAACATTTTTCAAAAATCCAAAAAAATTACTTTTCAAAACGGGTTATCAGATCTTTAAACCATTTGTAAACAAGGGTTACCTGGGTTAGCGTGTATAGTAACTACACATGCCGCAAGAGGTAAACTTGCTAAACTTTGATTTGCCATGCTTTGGTGTTGCTAACTGTGCAATTTCAGTAAAAGCACACAAATAATACCAAACTAAGCAGGAAAACAAATATTCACAAGTTTTGAGCAAGACGTTATGATATAATCTGAGTGAGCCGAGCTGCCCACGGAAAATGTTTTTACACTTACCAAAAATTGTGTTATGGTTTTTCGTAATCAGGTAAGTATGCAATGTGTTTTATAAGAAAAGAATCATGCGAAGAAAACAATGAGGCTTAGTAAATTAATGGACGTTTTTATTGTTTCAATTTAAAAACTGGATTAACAAATTCAATAAAAATGATTTATAAACGACTTTCATGCCGCATTGCAAATACATCTTGCAAAAACAGCAAGAAGTAACATAAATAATAAAATGCATTGAAAGGTTTTTCAATTTTATATTTTAGGTTGGACTATCAACTAGAAAATTTGATTACTACTTACCAAATTTTCGATTTGATTAAAACGTGACATACCTAGTGGTGTCATAAAAAGTGTCCTCTATATTTGGGTAGTTTCTGTGTTAATCATAATGAGCGGAAAAATGTAAGTGATAGCTCATTTGCAAGAGGAAAGTTCAAACTATCGTATAGCAAAAAGCTGACTTCGTAGGTTTTAAAAAAATAAAACTAACTCAGGTGGAAATTAAGCGTGCGTCGATTCTTCACCATCATTGCCATGGATAGACCAATGGGAAAATTTTCAAAGCTTTGAAAAATTTGGAAATCGGAAGGTGAGTCATCTAGTGGATTGTAAAACGATACCTCGATACTGGCAGCATCGAAAAACGTAAAAGTCTGGGACATTCACGTACAGTTCGCACTACTGCTATGATTAAGGTGTTACGTGAATGGATTCGGCGAAATCCATGCCGATCTCAGAGTAAATTGGCTCTACAGCTGAATACGTCGAGGATGACTATCAACTGAGCCTTAATACAGGACCTGGGACTCAAGGCTTTGAAACAATCTACAATTCATTTACTGACCGTCGACCAGACGAATAGAAGACTAGAAAGAAGCAAAGGTTTGTTATGCCGGCACGCGGGTGAAATTGCAAAAAGGGTCTTCTTCACTGATGAGAAAATTTTTACAGTTGAAGCTTCCTGCAACAAACAAAACGACCGGGTATACGCTCCATCATCTTTTAGGATTCCCCAGGAAAAGCGGCAAGTTTCCAGGACTCATCATCCTGGAAACGTGATGGCTCGGACCGGGGTAACGTGGGATAGCAAGACTGACTGTACTTGTTTGAGAAAGGGGTGAAAGTCAGGGCAAAGAACTTTGCGAGCAACATACTGATTCCCCAGTATAATCCCTTACTAGTACGCTCTTAAACGGTGGCCATTGGACTTTCCAGCTAGACTCAGCTCCAGCTCATCAGGCTAAAATTGTTCAGAAGTGGCTCAGTGACGCAATTCCGGATTTCATTTCCACTGAAGAGTGGCCCGCGTGCTCCCCAGACCTCAACCCTCTTGACTATTCTATTTGGGCGAGGTTGGAGGCTAAAGTCTTCGCTACTCCACAAACAAGTTTTGAATCCCTAAAAAATCCCTGCCTACGGAATGGTCGCTTTTCTCCCAGCATACGGTGCGTGCCGCAACAATGGAGTGGCGGGAAAGAGTTAAGGCCTGTGTGAAAGCCAGATGGAGGCGCTTTGAGGTTTAATGATATTTTCTTAACCTTATGGTACTTGTGCAACTCCATGTAAAATTTCATGGCGCAATAATAAATACACAGCTAGAAAATTGACTTTGTTTAGAGGACACTTTTTATGACACCACTAGGTAGATTGATTGTAAAAAGACCAGCGATAGCAGTATCCACATTGCCCTGCTACAAGATCTACATACAAACTTACATTTTTTAAATTGCGAGCATTCACTGAACCCAAAATATCCTTAAAATATCCGTTTGTATAACTTATTCAGACTAATCGTATTTTAGTTATACCGAAAGCATTTGTATTTGTGTCAACCCAAAAATCACATGGTTTGATTCTCCAAATTTGAAGTTTTCTTAAAACGTTTTGTATAAAAACCCGTAAAAATTTAATTCTAGCTTCTATGTATATTTTGCTTACCTTTCTTGAGTTTTCTCTTGAAGCCGAGGTTCTTACCACGTAAATTCTATAAACTCTTAAAACTATTTATCATCAAATGAATGGAAATAAAAGATCATAAACTCGCTTGTACTCATACCAATTGTGTACAGTGTAAACTAAGTCGATTTAAAAACTTGACTTGATTTAAAAATATCAGTAAACCCGTTTTTCAACGGAACTCTTTGCAGGATTAGCAATAGGAATAGGAAACGCAACATTGGAAAAACTGTCAAATACCCTTAGCCGCTTCCCAGGTAGACAGGCACACCATAAAACGTACGAATTCCGTTAGGGAAGCACTGAAGGGAAACGTTTGGGAAATGGCAGAGGGTTTAGCACGATATTTGGTGGTGGGAAACGTGCCAAAACAGCATGGGAAAAGACAGGTATTGGTTTGGGAAACGCACTACATTCCCATGCTTTTTAAGTGCGATTTCTTTTTGACTTCCCATGAAAATTGCGGACATATCCCGAATAATTACCGAATTTAATTATGCGTATTATGGGGTAATATGAGAAAATAATAAAATTCACTATAGAATCTATAATTAATTCTTTAAACAAAATATTAAAACGTAATTTTTTATTTCTATTCTGCCTTTCTATTTCTCCAAGTTTAGTTTATGACAATACAGTTTTTTGAACTTATTACTAGAGATAATCACACACTTATCAATTGTGTCATCCTTATGAACCGTTACATTCTTATCACTGAATTCAATTTCACATACAGATACATAACTGCTAGGGATAGGATAGAATTTGACTTTTTTCTTCGTTAACTCTTTGCAAATAAGTTTGTCATTTAAACAATCAATGCTAGTCACACATAGAATTCTACCAAATCTATCCATACAATATCTATCTGCCTTTTTCAAAGTTAAAACAAATTTTTCAAATGTCATTTTTTCCTTTTTTAGACGTGGCGTAGTATTTTTAGCCATGTTTTTATTCAAGTTTTCTTCAAATATACGTCTAACAACCTGCTCTAGTTGCAAATTCTGACCCCGCACATACGTTTTCAATTTTTGCATGTAATTTTCGAATGGAAACGCGCTTACTCCGTTTAAGTTCCCAAAGTTTATGGCATCATCCGCTAAATGTAGCATATTATGAACATTGTAAATTAAAAATGTATCTCCATACAAGCTTTTACCACTTTCAACGAACTTAACCAGTAAACATTTTGCTAAATCATTAAATTCTATAGTACCGGCATCATCAGATAATCATCAGATCATCAAGTATTTTCATGGCGCAATGTAAGTACATAAAATTTTTATATGCATTTTCATTCAAAATACCACGGAATGCAGTAGGACCTGTATACAATAAAATTTGTCGGAATTCAGTTGCTTTAAACCTATTAACTTCACGTAGAGACCTAGGCTTCCTGGCAAATTCAATTGGTATATCTTTACGAATGGCAGCAAAATATTCGTTCAATTTTCGAACAGAAGAACATGGAAGTCTTGTACAAAGCGGTCCAGCTAACCACAACAGCATTAATTTTCGCATGACACCCAAGCAAACTAAGTGCATGTAGTCGAGCACAAAACCCGATACCATGTCTACATCTAATTTTATCAAAGGAGACGAAATATTAATATGATGATGGTCAACATCGCGTTTGCTTCTAAACGACTCATTATCTCTTAAACTTTTAGGCCTAGTTGAAAACACGGTTCTATGGCTAATGCGATTACCTTCATCCTCACAGCGTTCACATGAGTTGTGACCAGTATGACCTTTTATACATTTTACAAAACTTCTAGCTGGTGCATCGGCGATGACACAGCTAATTTTAATTAAATAGTGGGTAGACCCTACGTAGACTCCTTCATTTGTAAGTTTGTTGATTTCGTTAACAAAATGGCTCATAAAAGCGTGTATTGAAACAGGTTTGGTTTCACCACAAAACAATGCGCATAAAAAAGGAGACGTATTTCTTAACTGATCAATTCTAACTAAGATAGGCCACATAGACACATTTGAACTTTTACATATAGGAATTCCGTCAGTACTGATTGAAAGTGTAGCAGTGATTCTGAAAGTGAGCCTCAGCGCTTTATGCTAAAGGCAACAAGAAAAGCAGTTGCAGTTGCATGGAAGGAAATTACTGTTTCTGAGGAAGTTTTAGCCCGTGATTGGAGGACAAAAGGTCACTACTATCTTAAAGGTAGTGAAATATGTGAATATTATTGTGCCTATGGCAAAGAATGCAAGGCTAAGTTTAAAAAAACGAGTATTGCCTAATGGAGTGTCAGTATATTTAAGCAACAATTATGATCACTGCAATCATAGGGAGTTTAATTTTGGTTTGACCAAGGAGCAGCAGAAGCTTGTGCTTGAGTGCTTTGCTAGTGGGGTCACAACCCCAACAAACATTTTAATGACATTTAGGGCTAAAAATGTGAAAGAACCTCCAAAGAAAATGCTGAATAACTTTACGCAGAGAAGACGAAAGCAGTTGCGTCAAACAAACATAGAAAATGATATTGGAGATGTGGTGGCATGGGCCAACGAGCACAGTGCGTTACCAAACGACGATGACACTCCTTTTGTAGTAAATTATTCAGTGGGTGATACAAGTGATGTAAACTGCCATCTTCGCCTTTTTCTGTCTACATTGCGTTTTCTAAAGATAGCGTCTTTTTTTAAGCATCTCCATGCTGATGCCACATATAAGATTGTTTATCAAGGGTATCCACTTCTTGTTGCTGGCGTAACTGACATGGGAAGATCATTTCACCCCTGTGGATTGGCATTATGTAAGACAGAGTGCACAGAGGATTACGAGTTCCTATTTGACAGCCTAAAGAAAGGTGTTGAACGAGCAACAAAGAAGGACTATGAGCCTACGTACCTTATTGCTGATTGTGCTAAGGCAATATCAAATGGATTCAGAAAGGTTTATGGCCAGGACATAAAGCGTGTGTAGTACACACTGTGTACTGTTATTTTCACGTCTCTCAAGCATTCGATAAGGTGTTGCATGGAGTAAGAAACCTTAAACGGAGAAAAGAAATACGTAGCGACATAGAACTACTGCGCCATGCTCAGTCTCCAGAGATATTTCAAGTAGCAGCGTCAATATTCATAACTAAATGAAAAGAACATTGAACCATCATACATTTCCTACTTTGAAAAGCAATGGATAATCAAGCACTCATCGTGGTATCTTGGCTTTGTTGAACCAGGCATCCCTACAACAAACAATGCTCTTGAAGCAACCAATAGGTACATTAAGGACATGTACACCAAGAGAAAAAAACGGCCTATGGGTAAGCAAAATGCTTACTTTGCGTAATCACTGCTAGAGCCTTCATTAGCATATATTCAGCTAAAAACTGTTTGCATTACAGGCGAGTTTTTGGATGATACCAAACTCATACTATCATCCTGGTCGACTTCCAGAAATGGTAATGGTCCTAACTGTATTGAGCTTCAGTATCGGCTGCTTCCAGAGATAGCCACAATGAAACAAGCCGATGTTTGGCTTAAGACAAATCCAAACATTGCATACAAAGAGAATGGGACGGAATTAGTTGCCTTTGTACGAGAGGATGGCTGTGCTATATCAACCATTCAAGTCAAGAAGTTGGCATCCATCAAAAGAATCAAAACATGGAAAAACTTTGGCAACTACGTAGAACATCAACTTTGTACACATCGCATTACCTTTACTAAATCATCGTATTTACTAGATTACAAATGTACTTGTAGCGACTTTTTAAAGACATATATATGTAAGCACGTTGTTGGTATGGCGGTATTACAAGATAAATTGGATCTACCTCCTGAAGCAGCTACAGGAGGTCTTGGTATTAAAAGAGGACCTGGGCGTCCTAAAAAACTACAAAAAGCATTGCAGAAGGAATAGAAATGTAAAATGTATATACCTTTTCTGAAAATCTTTCAAATAAAATGACAAATACTTTTTTATCCTTGGAAAAATACTCCCGGATAAGGGAGTACTCGAATTTTTTACCTCCCACAATAAAAGTCGTTAATCCCATAGATAAAAGAGTATTTATCCATAGACGAGAAATTACATGCCTTTAGTATTTTACTTTTTTGTAAATAAGTGTTGACAAGATCATACTAAAATTGGCCCTTAATACTTTTCAAACACGTTGAATTTACACTTTATGTATTTTCGAAAACATTTTTTACCTTGTGATAACTAGACAAATTTAATGAAGTTCGGTTCCATGTAGACATTTTAACCGTGTATAATACATGGTGTATTTCTGTGACTTTAGCGTAAACTTTGTCTTGCTCTTCATTGGAGGATTGTCTTCACAATCCTGTTTGGCTTTACATATCTTTGTAATTATTTTAGTGTCTCAGGGTCGACTACATTGCCGAAGCTAAGAATATAAACGCATATTCAGTAAATTAAATATGATGGTGTTTCTGTTTCTTTGTTTTATTGACTAACCTTGATTACTCAAATTGTACATCTTACTGAAATCTACTGAAATACTACTTAGTTGAGGCCAGGTACTGTGAGAAACCTGACATGAAATATAGTTTCATATTGTGTTGTGACGTAGAAAAAGAAAAATTTGATTAACCACCACCAAGTTGGAAACATGGATTAAAATTATAGGAAATTATTTAATGGTATGTTTTCAATTTCACTATTTTGTAATTAAAAGTCCAAGTCTTTGTATCTTCTACGTTGAGTTTACCATTATATCACCCGCGATAATTTATTATTGTTCATGATCCTATAAATCTGATTGAAAAATAAATGTTAAAATGTACCCGAATTAGAAAACACTTGGAAACCTTTTAGTGTTATATTGAAATACAGTTGTCACTAGAAATGGAAATTACTGCATTTTCATTATCTTTCTTTGCAGTAGAGACTCAGAGATTTTGCAAGTTTTTGCAAACAGGATTTGTTCTAATGCTATTTAATAAAGGAGTGTAGGAATTTCTTAGCTTTGCTGGTAGCGTAAAACCATCGTTTAACTCCTGTTTCTATTGATATCACAGACGTAACTGTTTTCTAAAAAATTGGTTAGGAGTTTCGGATCTGTGTAAATATAAAGCAAATGTAGTTTTTTTATTGCAGCAAATATATTAGCACCGTTTTTTAACTATTAAAAAATAGTAAAAGCTGTCTTAATACTGAAAATTGGTGTGCTTACCTGATTATTTATTTTATATATTACGTGGAATTTGTATACAGTTTTGTGTCTGCTTGCAAAGAGTGTATTGGTACTTGAATTCAAATCTGGTGACGTGGTGGTGTCAGTGGAATCTCTAAAACAATTTAACGCAAAAACGCATTTTTTCTTCTTCTCCGTTTACAACGAGAAAAGAATTAGTAAGCCTGTGAACTAACTATAAAACTGTCTACACTCTACAAATGCTAACCCACAACTGACTTTGCTTGCCTGACATTTGGCTGTAGTTTCAATTATCTGCGGTACACGGAATATTTTCAATATTATGTTTGCTTGCTTTTATAATCAAGACGTATCACGAAGAGGCTTGCCATCAATTTGAAAAGCAACTAGCTTTTTGATTGCCTTAAGTTGTTATTATGTTGCTTTTATCTATAAATTCTTGACAAGTTGAATATTAAATTAATTAATAAATTTGGAAATGTGTTTTAAACACAGTATCTCTGCCATACACATACAAGCAAAATGAAATTCCGTTGTTGATACTAGTGTTACTGTAAGAAGCAAAATTAGAAATAGGTGGAGTCTGTTTGGTTATTAATAAATATTTGAAATTATTACCTGACAACCGTAAACACGCACAGCCTATTAAATGTTTCAATTAATATAAGTACCATATTATTAGCTCGCTGCTTCTGCAGGAGAGCTATTTAAGATATAATGTCCGTTTGTCTGTCCGTCCGTACGTCTGTTCGTCCGTAGACTTTATTTTTTAACCATTGTAGGCTCTAAACCAGCAAAGTAGGCACTAAACCAGCAAAGTGGGCTCTAAACCAGCAAAGTGGGCTCTAAACTAGGCTAAATGGGTACAAAATGGGCTTTTAAGAAGCCCAAGTGGGCTTAAATCAGCAGAATGGGCTATTATTATTAGCTCGCTGCTTCGGCAAGACAGCTATTTAGGATAATTTGGTTGCTTTGTCTCACTCAAACATTTTGTATCGAATTTGATTCTTCTCAAAAGATTACACAGCAAAAGCGAAACGCCAACGTAACTTGTTAGTTCAATGTTTTAGCATTTTTTAGTTTTCTTATTTGCTCCACGGGTTTAACCTTTTTAATGTTGATTCATTGCTTTAGTGATCATATCAAAGCTAATGGTTTTGTCTATGTATTCAGCACATTAAACCGAAAGTTGAACCAGGTTTAACAAAGCAGCTCTATTTTATTAAACTAATTGTAAAACGTACATTCTACCTACTAATTGTCTCTTTTATATTACTATTTATTTTTAACCCACGGTAAGAGTCACTTATTTCGAAACGCGTTTTGGCTTTTAAATTGACAAAAATATTAACGATTGGTTTCGTGAGGAAACAGAGTCTGACTAAATCTGACATATCATTTAATTTACCTAGGCATTTTTACTAAATTCTTACACTATTCAGTCAAAAGCACAGCATCAACCGTATTTTCAATCGCCATCGCAAAAAAGTTAATTTTAGTTTCTTTATCAAACTTAGCCGGTCCATAATATAAAGCAATTGGCCTTAGTGCCACAATCTGCTTCCACTTAATACTACACCTTGACATAAATTGAAAATCAGTTTTATCATCAGCCAAACGTTTTGGTAATGTATATCGTAGCAAAATTTGACTATACTCAAAAAAGTAAGTTACTCGGGGCAATATAGTGTACAAAACTAGATAACAGCTTACAGCTACTAAGCCCATCATTAAAAACATCATAATAGGAACCTTTTTCCAACCAATAGCAAGAACATAACCGTTAATAACCACAAAAAAGAATCCGGCTCCCATTAATACCAGCCCAGGTTTTCTTAAAGGTTCTATAGCAATTTGGTTAATACATTGTAATTCCCTATAAGTTCTTAATGCTATTTTTACACTAGACATATTTTTAAATATCAGCAAGCAATTTTGGTAAAGAGTGCATATGCTTACGGCGCCGAGCATTTGCAAAGTATAGCATCTAGCAACTTCCATGGAGCACCACTCTGTTATGGTGAATCTTATTAAATATAATATTTTCGTACTTGAATATTCTTGTGGAATAAGTTGATAAAGCGGATCGTCATTATTCAGCACAAGAAATATTGGTCCATTTAGTCCAACCAGAAAAAGAGACGTGGTTATGCCATGCATTAGTAGTCCCATAACGTCTGCGTCTGGTTTGCTGGCCGAAATATTGTTTAATTCTAGAAAATAATTTAAGTAAATTAATTATGTTAAGCACGGCACACCATTTACGAATTTACATGGTTACCTTTAAGTACATGGGCAGCCCGAGACAATTTCGTTGCGTATCCTAATTCCCTAAAGTCACTTCTTAATCTTCTGTCAAACTTTAGTATAATATTTATATATTTGCCAAATATGGTGTCTCCTAGCTGGTATATATAGTAATTAACTGCAAGATTTAAACCTAGTATTGTGAATATTTGAACATTTAAAATGGTTTTGTACAATGGAATGGTCCCAGGATATAGTAAACTTTTTATTACATTCAGGCAGGAACAAGATAAAACAATGAATGTGCAAACTTGCCCTAGGTAAAAACGGAGCAAATTTCTGTGTCGTTTTACAGTATAAAATTGCTCGTTTTTTAGGTTTAGACATATATTGTGACTGCCTAGTATGGTTTTGTACAAGTTGCTGTATAATTCAAACGCTTTCCAAAAAAGCGGAGTAGCCATTCTAAGAAAAACTAGTGGATGGAACTGCTTTAACGTAAGACAAAATTTAGTCTGATGATTATTAGTCCTGTTTGTATTTTTAATCTTGAGTAGGCTGAAATTGTTCAGAACCAATTGGCAAGCAACTGTGCTTACAAAATATAAAAGTTTAGAATACTCTGACTTATGTTCTTGATCAGAGAGAAAGTTTGTTTTCTAGGTTAGGTTCTATTTTATTAAAATGTGAGTGAGCATTTTTTGCTTCCTGTTTCCGGGTTTCTTACCACACAAATTAATTTTCTTTCGTTATATAAATAAGCCTTTGAGTTTACTGCTTTAAAAACATTGAAACGTGATTATATTTGTTACCTGGCCAGGAAATAATTTGCCGTTTGTTTTTAACACGGAAACAAGAATTTATGAAGAAAATCCTTTACTATGAATATGCTAGTATATGTTTTTCATTATACAAACATCTTTGGTAAACATAAATAAGATGCTCACTGTTATTGTCGCATATTGCATATAGTTAGATTTACAAATATACATTGCGTTTACCGCGTAAATACTGTATAATTTTTTTTAAATTAATTAAAGTTTACGTCAGCCGATAAAAACAAAGTAGATGAACAGGTAGAAAGGCAGACGGACGCACAACATCCTAAATAGCTTCTATGCGAATCAACAAGCTAACACATTAAACAATCTAACAATACGAAACTCATCAAAATGACAATACGGAAGAAAATTCCCAGTACATTGAATTATATGTTTAAAAAATTGAATACAAGCTATGTTAACTAGAAAACTTTAATTTATTTTGAATAAATGAAATTTCAATTAGGTTTTAGGAAGTAGGTCAAATATAGACTTAGTTTACACAACTCACAATAAATAGGTTGCTTCCGATTACTTTTTGTTTCCTGTTCTTTATGAAATAATGTAAGGTATTCCAAAAAACATATTTCTACAAAAGTGTCTAATCTCCAAATTTTATGTTTCAAAAAATGCTAACTAATGCAAGCTCTGACTTGACGGCAACTCCAAGAGGTTTTTATGTTACCTCATCCTATTTTATTCGACAAATCCTCAAAACTATCGTGGAACATATCTCAAAAAGTCTGAAAATCATTTTTGTTCTTCTGCTTTTCAGTTTTAATATTAATTGTCGGCATAGCTATGTGTGTTTCCTTTCTTTGCTAACCAGCCATTTCCAAAATACAAGCTCGTAAATTGTTTTTGAACCTAATTGCCATTCTTGCTTGTTTCAGGTTTTTGGTGTCAATCAAATTTTTGTGGTACTGTGAGGAAACTATTGACAGGTTTAATAAAATTGTTGCTTTCCAAACGAATCTACAACAGGTAGGTTTATTACGATATAGCGTAAGCTTACTAACACACGTACTATAAAGAAGTGGTGCTTACCAGCCACACAGCTTACAAGCCAAAGATTCCAAGCTGGAGCAAAAAAATTAAACTTACAAATTGTAAAATTTTCGGTGGCCTTATAGCCGTTAGGAATTATGTACTATCCGCAAATGCTCTATCTTATCAATGAAACAAGTGTATTTTATGAAATTTACGTCCAAAACGAATGTCAACAACTACATCTGTTTTGCACACCAGCTGTTTTTATCAATTTTATTGCTGTCAAAACTTCTTGGTTAGGAGAATTTCTGAAAAACTCCAAATAAGTTCCTAAGCCTGCTGTAATCAATACAATGGCCAATTTATGATATAATAGGTTGATGCGATGGAATTATTCGAATACGATGACCAATATTAAGCAACTGCAATAAACGATTTATTGAAATGTATGAATATATTTATTACAAATTACGTATTGAAAAAACTGCCATGTTTTTGCACAAAGTGCATTTATTTATACGTGATCACAAATACATATCGCTTTGTCTACATTTAAACAAGTCTGCTTCACAACCAACATAATTTCGTACACTAAATGTATAGATATTTAGATCAGAGTAGTCTCACCGCATTTTAATATTTACTTTGCGGTACTAACTACATTGTTAGTACCTAATTAAATTTTGACAATTTACAAAAATGCAAAAACCAGGATTTTTGTTTGTTGCGTTTACTCGCTGTGTTTACCGCAATGTTAATGATCAAATTATGTAACAGATTTAACCAGCCGCAATAAAATATGTTAGCCGTAATCAACGCAATTTCTTAAAGGTCCTACAAGTAAGCATATAGCTAAGTATATTTCCCGTTGGCTTCATGTAAAATTAAGAACCAGGACGTCTCACAGTCACGACGTTTAATTTTAATTTTAATAGAGCAAGATTTTATTCACTAAACTACATTTGTGACAGTCACAACTATTTACCCATTTAAAATATTTTTATCTTTAGAATACTTAAAATGACCTTCACTGTTTTCCCTGAATACAAGAAATGATTACTGGGAGATGATTTTATGGCTAAGCCAATGTAATAGGATCTGGGACGACAAGAAGCACGATGTTTTGTGTGCCTCGTAGGTACTGAGTTGGAGAATTTCAAGCTTCTTTCCGGCCGATTGAATCGGCTCTCTGTTGGACGCTATGGTGAGAGTCACTTGTATGGAGCCATAATTGGACATATGGTAGATCACTAAATTATTTTAAATTAACTTATTGACCGTAAATTAAATAAATACACTTTAAACTGCCCATTATTCCCTTTTTACCATGTTACCATTCTTTGACGCCACAGTAAAATATTCGATTCAATGCTTGGCAGCCTGAACATCACACTATCGTTAGCAGTGCATGTTTCGAACTATTCCTAAGTTGGTTTTAAAATTTCTTAAAGGTCCCACTTGTAAACATATCGCTAAGTATATGTCCCGTTGATTGCATGTAAAATTAAGAACTAGGACATTTCACAGGTCCCGATCGTTTTATTTTAGTAAAATAATTTTTTCACTGAACTACAATTGAGCTCGCCGCAAGTACATAAAACGTAGTATTCTTTTTAGATTACACAATATACTGTTAAACCTTTACATTTATCCCTGAATATAAAAGCATTTGAGAAACAAATTGTGATAATTATTACCAGATTGTAACAGTTTGTAGGTTTTGGTGTTGACTACACTGGCAACACCAAGTATATATTACCCAAACGTTTACACTGTCAACATAACATTCAGCCAAATAACACAGTTTTGGTGTTTCTCTTAATGTTGTTTACCAACGTGTTAAATAGTAAACAATGGTCTTTAAACTTACACAGCTAACCAATGTGGTAATGACTTTATTGATACCAGTCATTAAGTAGAACAACTGAAATATCGCTGGTGAGAACTGGTATTATGGATAGGCTGCTTATATGCTACTAAAGCAGGTACACTATATATTGCTTGAAAAAGTATCAATAATAGCCTTCAAAATTTATCCGTTTGCCAAGTGGAAATATTTGGAAACGGGAATTCAGTTCTGCTTGGAAAGCTGAAAGTTGCGAATGACGTTTTGCATATTTTGTTGCATACAAACGCGTGATGTAAGTTGGATTCTCCTACTGACTTACACAAAGCATTAGGAAGATTAATTAAAAAACTCGTGGGGTCGCCCTAACTACATTGTCAGCACCCACGCTTTGTACCGTCTGAAAATATTTGTTTTTGTCAACCTACCCAGTTGCGCAAATTGGCGTGTATCCTTTCCCTACTATGCTAGTTTAATATTTTATATACCTGTTTGCTGGGTTTGACTACATTGCCAAATTACAAGGCCAAACTATGCGACCAACAAGTACAAAAGTCAATGTTAATTTGTTCTAAAATATAATGAAAGACAATGACCCAATAACGTTCAAAGACATTCCCATTAATTTTCCTCTTGCAACCATACCAAGTTCAGTTGAACATTTTTAAGGAATGAGAATGTATTCAACTATAAAGAGATTCAACATTGATCTGATTCCGTATTTGTTTGAAAAAGAATACAAACGCGACATGCAGTAGAATAGATTTTGACAATTGAATATATTCTAGTTTGAGCAGCATGCTGTTTACTATACGTAAGTTTATCGTTAACGCAGTCACAATTTAGGATTTGTAGCCATTAAAAATTAAAAATCGCGTTATATATCTATTTGGAGTAAACAAGTTTTGTTGAACTCCTGTCAGCCTGCAAGTTTTGCAATGCAATTACACAATAACCATGCTTCACAAGAAATTCATTCTCTTTTAACCTGGCCAGGGTATCCATGTTACATGACAAAATCAAAGCTTTTGTAAAAATCCTGTTGTCCCAATAACCACGCACTGTTCAGTCATTGCGAAAATATGGAAATCAACAGTAACCTCATTCGTTTTTTGCCTGCCACTGAACTGATGTAACATGAATTGGCATTGACTACATTGTCAATATTTAACACCATTTTGAAAACGGAAATCACCCAAGTTTTTTTTTTCAATTTAAATTTTCCACCGAATTAAAGTTTGATATTTTATTTTTTGCGAAAATATATGCTGAAAACTTCAGTTTAAAATTATTCTACTCTACTTTTCAAATTGGAATGAAGGAAACTTGGATTGCTCCTTTTTGAAAGCGTTTCTTTACTCTGTAACAAATAAGTATGGGAAGTTTAATTTAAGTTCTGTTCCAAGTAAACCCATTTTTGTTTGCCGTATATTTTCTATAATCCTATCCTGAAATTTATCTTTATCCTTCAATTACCTTCAATTGTGGGTTTGCATTATCCCGCTTAGCTTAATATACATTTGTAATAATTTCAGAGTCTCAGAGTCGACCACAGTGCCGAAGCTCATAAAAACTAAAAACGCATATTCAGTCAATTGATTTATGATTTCCGTAATCCTGCACTGTTTATCCAAACTTTACTGCTTACTGTTACTTACTGAAATACTACCCTGTAGATACCCGTCGATGGAGAAATTGAAATGGAGATGTCGTTTTACATTGTGACAAAGACGAAGAAAGTTTTGGTTAACATTCAAAATGTTTAAAAAGTTTTTGTGTCTCTTCACGAGATTCTCTTACGTAATTGGATTTTCCATTATATCATCCGCGACAATTTAATATTTTCATGATTCTATAACGCCGATTTCCAAACATATATTCAAATATATTCAAATTTGAAAAATAACATTAAGAAACGTTTTGGTTTTATATTGAAAAATAGTTGTCACAGGAAATGTAAATAACTACATTGCCACCGAACTGATATAACTTGAAATGACATTGACTACATTGTCAATGCCATTCCATTGCAAAGGTAAATGGCCCTAATCCAGCCGATATGTCTGCATTGAAGCTTTCTTCCTGAAAAATTATGTTTAATGTTTGTATTCACAGTCGGTAACTTCATAAAAATGCCTTTGATGTTTCTAAATTATCAAACGGAAATTGATAATCTTCGACGCCTTTGTGATTATATCTGTAAGTTTTTGCAAGCAAGAATTACTCTAATGCTACGTAATAAAAAACTCTAAAATTTTCTTAGCTTTGTAGGTAATGTGATTCCATTGATGAAACTCAGTTTCTATTCGTTAGCAAAGTCGTAATTTTGCCCAAATAATTGCCATTTGATGTTCGCCTGGAGGACTGGATCTGTGCAAATATAAATCAAACGTAATTTTTAATTCTAGCAATTTTATTTGCAGCAATTACTATATATTCAAAAAAATATAATTAAAATATGTTGAAAATTGGTGTGCTTACCAGGATAGATGCATTACAAAGGACGTGGACATTTTAATCTGTGCTTGCTTGCTCGCTGGTTGGTAGTGGTACTAGGAACCCAAAGTGGTGACATCAGTGGAGCCAATGAAACAATGGAAGGTTCTCTCCATTTTCTTTTGACCTAACCTAACAACGAAAAAGAATTAGGAAGATTTTAAATACAAAACTGTACACGCTGAAGAAGTTCTAACCAACAACTGACTGTGCTTGCCTGACATTCATTTGCCTTTTGTCTATAGTTTCAATTATCTGCGGTACATGGAATATTTTAATGACGCATGCTTCTACAATTAACAAATATCACAAAAGGGACAGCCATGAATTCGAAAAGCAACTAATATTTTAATTGCCTTAAGTTGTTTTTAATCTTCTACTATGTATAAATTGCTGACAAGTTAAATGTAAAAGCAATTAATAGTTTTGGATATACATTTCGAAAGCCGTGGTTGCGCCGTACACATAAAAGTAAAATTAACTTCTGTTGCTGATACAAGTGTGAGTACATGATTGAAAATTAGAACTAGGGGGAATTTATTTGGCTCCCAATATTTATTTGAAATTATTTTCTGAAAACTCCTAACACACTCGACCTCTTTTATGTTTCTGTTATTTTAGGTAAAAGGTAAAATATTAATTATCACAATGTACTTCTGTTGTGAAACGAAAAGCATGGCAAGTTATATCGGTATATCTATGTTTGTTATAATTTACATATTTTATGAAATGTGTACATTCCAAAAAGAAATGATACCTTAATTTGGGAATGTCAGCCACGCTAGTTGTTTTTGCTATAACAATTTATTTTCCTTCTCCTACGGCTCACGTCGCCTTCTTGACTTTTGTGGGTCTTGTGGCTGAGCTTCTTCTACTTATGTCACTAATGATAATAATGCCGCACCAAAATGTGTAACTGACATGTTCTAGTAATTCGCTCCAAACAGTACAAGTATTGCAGCACAATTCCAACCAGAGCAATATCTAACATATTGTGTCAACACAAAAGGCTTTTGGATACTACAGCAGATGAAGTAAACAAGCTGAAAGTTCAGGTTTACGCCTCTGGCAAATCAAAGGATTACTATGCATTTTTTAAATATTTTAATAGTCTATAATCATGAGAACAATACGACCAACGTATAAATATTGTATACACATTATACCTATTGACTTTGCTCGGCTGACATACATTTGACTTTTGTGTACAGTTTCAGTTATTTGTGGTACATGGAAAATTTTAATGTGACATATGCGTGATTTTGTAATCAACAAATATCACAGAAAAGCCTGCAACCTATTTGAAAAACAACTTTCATGTTGCCCAAGGTTGTTATTATGTGGCTTTTATCTAAACATTGCTGACTAGTTAAATGTGAAAGCAATTAACAATTTTGTTATTGTATTTTGAAGGCGGTATCCTCGGAATACAATTATACAAATTTAAATTCAAATGTTATTATTAATATAATTATTAAATGCAAAACTAGAAAATGCTGGAGTTTATTTAACTATCCAAATATGTTTTTAATAATCGTCTAGAAGCTCAAAATTCACACAACCTCTTTCATGTTTCCATTATTTTTTATATTTGTTAGTTACCACCATGTACTGCTTACAAAAGACAACAAGCCAAACTTGAACTATTTAACATATAATTTTACTAACTTAAATATTTCATAAAGGCGTTACATTCCAATACAAATATTGCTACGTAGCGTTCAGAATGTTAGCCACGTTGGTTGGTTTTACTATAACAATTTATTTACCTACTTCTACTGCTTACGTCACCTTCTTGACATTTGCAGCTGAGCTACTACTACTTATGTCACTAATGTTATTCTTCCATGGGTTAACCCATTCAATGTTTGTTTGTGGTTTTAGTGACAAAATCAAAGATAATGGCTTTAATTTGTTCAGAGTACTAAACCAAAACCTTCAAAGCTTTAAACAAAGAAATACAGTTCTGGTTGAATAGACTTACCCATTATCTTATAAAGCGTAGATTACATACACTAACTATCTATCTAATTTTTCCAAAGTATTATTCATTTTTAGTCATGGGTTAAACTACACAACTATTTTAAATGTGTTTTGACTTTAACATCGACAACAATATTTACAATAAATTTGGAGAAACTATTGAGTCCTACCAAACAAGACATGCTATTTAATGTAACTACGCATTTTAAACTAGAATCAAGCATTATTATCTGTCAGAAGCACAGCATCAACCGTATTTTCAATCGCCATTGCAAAAAAGTTAATTTTAGTTTCTTTATCAAACTTAGCCGGTCCATAATATAAAGCAATTGGCCTTAGTGCCACAATCTGCTTCCACTTAATACTACATCTTGACATAAATTGAAAATCAGTTTTATCATCAGCCAAACGTTTTGGTAATATATATCGTAGCAATAGTTGACTATACTCAAAAAAGTAAGTTACTCGGGGCAATACAGTGTACAAAACCAAATAACTGCTTACAGCTACAAAACCCATCATCAAAAACATGATAATAGGTACCTTATTCCAACCAATAGCTAAAACATAACCGTTAATTACCACAAGCAGAAATCCAGCTCCCATGAACACCAGGCCAGGTTTTCTTAGGGGTTCTATAGCAATTTGATTGATACATTGTAATTCCTTATAACTTTTCAAGGCTACTTTTACACTAGACATATTTCTAATTATCAATAAGCTATTTTGGTACAAGGTGCAAATGCTTACGGCGCTGAGCATTTGCAAAGTGTAGCATCTAGCCACTTCCAAGGAACACCATTCAGTTATGGCAAATCTTATTAAAGTTATTATTTTGGTGTTTGAATATTCTTGTGGAATAAGTTGATAAAGCGGATCGTCATTATTCAGCACAAGAAATAGTGGTCCATTTATTCCAACCAAAAATAGAGACGTGGTTATGCCATGCATTAGTAGTCCCAAAACGTCCGCGACTGGTTTGCTGGCAGAAATATTGGTTATTTCTAGAAAAGAATTTAAGTTAAATAATTATGCTAAGCCCAGCACACCATTTACAAATTTATGTGGCTACCTTTAGTTACATGGGCAGCCCGAGAGAGTTTTGCTGCGTATCCTAATTCCCTAAAGTCACTTCTCAATCTTCTGTCAAACCTTAGTATAATATTTATATATTTGCCAAATATGGTGTCTCCTAAAGTGTATATGTAGTAATTAACCGCAAGATTTAAACCCAGCATTGTGAATATTTGAACATTTAGAATGGTTTTGTACAAGGGAATAGTGCCAGCGTATAGCAAACCTTTTAATGCATTCAGACTGGAACAAGATACAACAATGAATGTACAAACTTGCCCTAAGTAAAAGCGGAGCAAATGTTGGTGTCGTTTTTCTGTATAAAATTGCTCGGTTTTAAGGTTCAGGCATATATTGTGACGGCCTAGTATGGTTTTGTACAAGTTGTTGTATAACTCAAATGCTTTCCAAAAAAGCGGAGTAGCCATTCTTAAAAAGAAAAACTCGTGGATAGGACTGTTTGAACGTAAGACAAAATATGGTCTGATCCGACTCGCCTGGCCGAATAAGAAGTTACAAACGGTCTGACCAAAGCAGTAACTAAATTTTACACACACACCTAATACAAAATATTACAGCAATTTCTTTTAGTAGATTTCAGCAGCTTTGTAAAATTCTATGAAAGTGCGTTTTTCTGAATAAACAATTTTTCAGAAAAAATTGTGATTTTTTAGCCCTGTTTGAATTTTTAATCTTGCGTAGGCTGAAATTTTTTTGGAGCCATTTGGCAAACAACTGTGTTTATAAAATTTAATGTTTAGAATACTCTGGATTTTGTTTTGTATTATAATGTCTATGTCCGTCAACATTTTTTACTTCCTATTTCCTGGTTTATTACCACACAAGTTAATTTTGTTTCGTTATATAAATAATCCTCTAAGTTTACTATTTTGAAAGACATAAAAACAGGATTTCCATTATTTTTGATGCAACGAAACCTAAATAACCATGCTATGAAGCCAGGAACTAATATGTTCTGGCAAGGACTAATGTTCTAAACACGAAAACAATAATTTATAACGAACATTTTTTATTATTAATATGCATGTATATATTCTTATATGTTTTTCATCATAAAAAACATTTTTGGTAAACATAAATAGATGCTCACTGCTATGGTCGCCGATTCCGTATAGTTACTTTTAGAAACATACATCTTCTACTGCCAAAATACTGAATATTTTTAAAATTTATTTTAAATTTATTTGTCAGCCGAAAAAAATAAAGTAAACGGACGAACTACATCTTAAATAGCTCCTATGCAAAGCAGGAAGCTAAAACATTATACAGTCGAGGAAATGAAATGTCGAATTGACAATGCGGAAGAAAATTCCAAGTACATTGTAGTTGTATGTTTAAAAAATATAATGAAGCTCTATGTTTAATAACGAATTTTTATTTATTTTGAATAAATGAAATTTCAAATAGGATTTAGGAAGTAATTAAACATCGCCTTAGCTTTGTAAAACCCATTCGTTAAGGGCAAAAGGGACTAATTCATTTTAAAATCTGAAGGTTTCGCTAACTTTCGATTAGCTTTTTCAAGAGAAAATACAAGAAATTATCGAAACAATTGAATGGGGAAATTTGAAACTAGCTAACATGAACAAAAGGTACATTATATAAGGTGTATAACAAGTGGTATCTACGAAGAAATGTCATGTCCATTATTTTGGTTCATATGTATTGTTGGGATAAATGTAGATGAACACAGCCTCCTTCAATATTCGCTGAAACCATCTTTTTTCTTTACAAAGCAGTGCGATGGAGAAGGATTATTGACTTCATGTTTTGCTAGAGCTCATTGGTCGATCCTCTTATAAATTAAGTCTCCGGCATGCGTTGGCCTTAGCTTACACAACTCAAAATGAACAGGTTGCTTCTGCTTACTTCTTATTTTCTTACAAGGGAACCTTTTCAGGTGCCAGTGCGATCTAGAGACGAGATATACCGATTCGGGTCAATTTTAGGGCGTAGATTACGAATCTGTATTTTGTTTTCTGCAAAACTAATGTTCTGATCTTCTACATTAGGATGTATGTATCGCACGTAAGCTGTACTTGACGCAGTTTAGCACAAGCGCAGCATGTCTTTGCTCCTCCCTCTTCTCTCTGCTTTTTTGTAGCTTGCGCTAGAACAGACAGGGAGGAGGAGGAGCAAGCAGGTTGTTGTGCTATGTGCAGAGAAGAAGTAAATGCGCGCGCGAGACGGAGCCAGCGAGTGCGAGCAACAAACGTGCAAAGGCATGCTGCGCTTCAATCATCAATTACAGCTTACGCGCGCTACATAAAACCTAATGGAGAGGGTCAAAACATTAGTTTTACACAAAACAAAATACAGATTCGTAATCTACGCCCAAAAATAGACCAGAATCGGTATATCTCGTCTCTTGATCGCACTGGCACCTGAAAAGGTTCCCATGTTAGTTATATGATGTTGAAACGGAGATCATGGATGCCATTATAGATAAACAACGTTTATTTTTCAAGCTTTCGGTTGTATATCACAACCATCATCAGGATACTAATAGAATAACAAGAACATTGCAAATACATGAACAATTAGTAAAAAAATAATAAAATGAGGATGCGTTGTTCTTCCATTAACTTTAAAACGTGACGAAATTCCGCCTTGTTCGATCCCTCTTCGGTGCACACTTGCTTTCCTTGTAAGTGTGAAAGGATGACTGAAGTTCTGTATTGATAGTTGGAAAATGCGTGCCTATATAATTCCAGGATTCATACATATGAATTTGGTAACATTGGAAATTTGTCATGATAATCAAGTGTCTTGTAGTTCTGGTAAAAAATTCGTGAGAGATCCATCCCATATTGATGACACTGAGAATCCCCGGTTTAGGTTTATTGTGTCATTATTGATAATGTATAGATATTCTTTAAATTTTCTGTGAAAATTCTATTCCGTTTAGAAGGAGCATTGGCGTGTTCCAAAAACAAATTTCTGTAAAAGTCGCTAATTTGCAACTTTCATATCGCAAAAAATGCTATCCAAAATTCAAATCGTGGCTATACACCTACAACAAAAGCCATTAGTTATTATTTTAACTCATCCTATTATATTCAACAAATTCTCAAAACTATCGTGGAACAAAATTCAACAAGTCACAAACTCATTTTTTCTCTCCTGTTTTTCCGTTCTGACATTATTTGTTGGCATGATTATATGTATATGTGCTTTCTTCACTAACCAGCCATATCCAGACTAGAAGCTATTCAAGTGTTTTTGAACCTGACTGCCATACTTGCATGTTTCTGGTTTTTTGTGACAATCAAAATTATGTGGCAGTCTGAATAAAATATTGACAGATTTAATAAAACTGTTGTTTCTTCAAACGAACTTACAACAGGTAAGTTTATTACGATATAGTGTGAGTTTTCTAATACACGTACTATAAAGGAGTAGCGCTTACAAGCCAAAGAATTCAAGCTGGAACAAAAAATATAACGTACAAATTACAAAATTTTTGGTGGACTTGCAGCCGATACCAATTATGTACTATCCGTAAATGCTCTAGTTTATCAATGAAGCAAGTTTAATTTATGAAATATACGTCCAAAACTAATGTCGGCAGCTAAATTTGTTCTACATATCAGCTGTTTTTATAAATTTTATTACCGTCAAGTGCTTATGGGTTATGAATATAACTGAAACACTCCAAGTCAGTTCCTAAGCCTGCTGAGATCAATACATGGCCAATTCATGTTATAATAGGTGGTTGCGATAGAATTATTTGACAACCATGTCCAATATCAAGCAACTCCGATTTATTGAAATGTTTGAATATATTTAATAAATAACGTATTGTACAAACCGCCATTATTTAAACAAACCGCCATTATTTAAACAAACTGCATTTATTTATACGTTATCATAATAAATACATAATGCTTTGTCTACATTAAAACAGGTATACTCAAAATCTGCTTCACAACTAACATGAATTCGTATACAAAGTGTATAAAAACTTACACATCAGAGTATTTTACTGATACGTTCCACCGCATTTTAAAATTTACACCGCGGTTCTAACTACACTGTTAGTACCAATCGCGTGATTCATTCTTGAAAAGCTACAAAACCACAAGACAATTTCAATTCTAAATTATGTAACAGATCTTAACCAGCCACAATAATATATGTTAGCATGTATTAAAGCGGATCGAATTTTTCCTTAACAGCAATGAATGCAATTTTTCAAAGGTCCTACAAGTAAACATATCGCTAAGCATATTTCTCGTTGATCTCATGGCAAATCAAGAACCAGAACGTTTCACAGTCACGACGTTTTATTTTAATGTATCAAGATTTTATTCAGTGAGCTACATTTGTGCTAGTCACAACTATTTACTCATTTGAACCATTGTTGTCTTTAGAATATTTAAAATCACCTTCACCGTTATCCCTGAATACAAAAGATGTTTGAGAAAAAATTGTGATTAATATCACCAGATTGCTACTAATTGTCGGTTTTGGTGTTGACTACACTGGCAACACCAAGTATATAGTACCCAAATTTTTTCACTCTCAACATAACATTTAGCTGCATTACACAATTTTGGTATTTTTCATATTTTAGTTGACCTACGTGTAATGTAGTAAACAAAGGTTTTAAACTTATATAACTTAGTCAGGTAGTAATGAATTTATTGGTAATTAAGTGAAACAGCTGAGAGATTGCTGGTGAGAACTGGCATTAACGAAAGGTAGCGTAAGCTACTAAAGTAGATACTTTGGTTTAAAAATATCAATAAAAAACCTCAAAATGTATACGTTCCCCTCTCGTAGAATCATTAGATAGATAGAATCAGACGGAGAATCAGTTATGCTTGGAAAGTTCACATATGCAATTCACGTTTTGGATAATTTGTCCGCCGAAAAAACACGTAATGTAAGTTGGTTTCTCGTACTGACTTACATTAATATATTTTAGGAAGATCAATTCGAAAATTCATTCGTCCTAACTACATTGTTAGCACCAACACTTCGTACCGTTTGAAAATAATTTATTTTCAAACCTTCCACATGCGCGAAGTAATATTCAAATCATTTATTTGCGTTTTAAAATTTTTTTGTGAAAATATTTAAAACAAGTATTGGCCTAATTATGAAACTAAATATTAGCGGCTCAATATGGTTTGATGCCTTAACATGGGTATGTTACGACTTGGTTTAGCTGTGCTTTAAATAATATTGTGTGTTTACTTCAATATTTTCTATATTTGTTTTCTGGTTATGACTACCTTATTAACACCAAATACTAATTGCAAATTATTGTGATCAATAAATGAATGTTAATTTCTCCAAACCAAAAAAGCCGTGGCAAAGATGTGTAATCACACCAGTCTGATCAACATGCTTTTAACTAAACGTAAATATATCGTCCACGGAGCCCCGATTTAAAATCTGAAGCTAATCAAAATTAAAAATCGTACTATCTATCTATTTGGTGTAAACACTTAAATATGAGCAAAGTTAAAAATCAACTTTAACCCGATTTTCTTTAGCCTGCTACCGAACTGATATCACTGACCGAAAATCACCCTAGTATTGGCTAAATTTAAATCTCCACCGCATTAAAGCTAATATTTTCCTTTCTTCGTAACTAAATGTTAACAAGTGCAACTTGAAATTGACCTATGGTATTTTTAAAGTTAAAAATGTTGAATTTTTACTTGTTATATTTTTGTGATTATTTCCTATCTTTGTGGTAACTATGAGATGTTTAATGAAATTCTGTTCCAAGTAGTAAATTTAACCGTTTATTTTCTGTGTCTTTCCTGATTTTTTTCATGTTTCGATTAACTCAATGAGTTTTCATACACCAGCTAACCTTAATATACATTTGTAATTATTTGTGTCTCACAGTCGACTACATTTCCGAAGCTCTTAAACTTTTTTAAACACCTATTCAGTCACATACATCAAGCTGGAATTTCAATGTAGTTTCAGATTGTGTCATAGATGAAAAAAAATTTAAGCAACCACCAAAAGGTTCGGTGCATGCTTAAACATGATTTAAAATTTGATTTTTGGCAATTTCCATGTTTCTAATTTCGCTATTTTTTATATATAAGTTCCTGCTTTTGTATCTACTATATTGGATGCAAATTTGTATCACCCGCAATGATTTAATATCGTTTATAATTCTACAAAGGCGATAAACAAATAAATGTTGAATTATGTCCGAATTTGAATAAACCAGTATGAAATCTGTTGGTGTTAAATTTATAAACAGTTCTGTAAGAGAATGGAAATGACTACATTGTCAATCCCACTGCATTGCAAAAGAAATGGCCCTAATCGACTGCACGTTTATGCAAGCAGGAATTGTTGTTAGGCTACGTAATCAAAAAACCTCTAAAATTTTCTTAGCTTTGTGGGTTATGTTACACCATCGATGAAACTCAGTTTCCATTCGTTAGCAAAGTCGAAATTCTTCCAAAAAATGCCATTTGATGTTCGTCAGGAGTACTGGATCTGTGCATATATTAATCAGATGTAATTTTTTAATACAGCAATATAATTTGCACCACTTATTAAATATTCAAAACATTTAATAAAAATTCGTAGAAAATTGGTGTGCTTACAAGGCTGGAGGCATTATATAGGACGTGAATATTTTAAACTGTTCTTGCTTGCTCGCTGGTTTGTATTGGTACTTGGACCCAAATGCGGTGACATCAACGGAGCCTATGAAACAATGGAAAGTTCTCTCCATTTTCTTTTGTACTAAAGTAACAACGAAAAAGAATTAGGAAGATTTTAAATACAAAACTGTACACACTGAAGAAAGTCTAACCACCAACTGACTTTGCTTGCCTGACATTCAAATGCCTTTTGACTATAGTTTCAATTATCTGCGGTACATGGAATATTCCAATGACGCATGCTTATATAATCAACAAATATGACAAAAAGGCCTGTCATGAATTCGAAAAGCAACTAATATTTTAATTGCCTTAAGTTGTTTTTAATCTTCTCCTATGTATAAATTGCTGACTAGTTAAATGTAAAAGCAATTAAAAGTTTTGGATATATATTTCGAAAGCAGTATTTGCGCCGTACACATACAAGTAAAATTAACTTTTGTTGCCGATACAAGTGTGAGTACATGATTGAAAATTAGAAATAGGTGGAATTTATTTGGCTCCCAATATTTATTTGAAATTATTTTCTGGAAACTCGTAACACACTCGACCTCTTTTATGTTTCTGTTCTTTTAGGTAAAATATTAATTATCACAATGTACTTCTGTTGTGAAAGGAAAAGCATGGCAAGTTATATCGGTATATCTATGATTGTAATAATTTACATATTTTATGAAAGCTGTAATTTCCAAAAATGATATGATACGTTAAGTTGGGAATGTAAGCCACGCTAGTTGCTTTTGCTGTATATGACAATTAATTTTTCTTCTCTCACGACTCACGTCACCTTCTAGATATTTCTAGGTCTTATGGCTGAGCTTCTTCTACTTATGTCACTGATGTTATTAATGCCGCACCAAAATGTGTAATTGACATGTTCTCGTAATCCGCTTCAAACAGTTCACGTATTGCAGCACAATTCCAAGCAGAGCAATATCTAGCATTTATATTAACACAAAAGGCTGTTTCATAACACAGCAGATGAAGTAAACAAGCTGAAAGTTTACGTTTACATCTCTGCCGATTCAAAGGATTGCTATGTATTCTTTATACTTTACTAGCCTTTATGAATGAGAGCAATACGTCTAACGTATGAGTATTGTATACACTAAACAAATTCTATCTATTGCCTTTGCTCGGCTGACATACATTCGACGTTTGTGTACAGTTTTAGTTATTTGCGGTACATGAAAAATTCCAATGTGACATATGCGTGATTTTGTAATCAACAAATATCACAGAAAGGCCTGCCACCTATACGAAAACCAACTTTCTTACTTACTATGTACAGTGCCTTTAAAAAGGGAAGGATACTTTTTCATTTTCATGTAATTTTTTTATGAGACTTTCAATCCGTGTGATTAAGTAGAGTAGAGCTTATGTAGAGTAGTTTAGAGTTGTTATACGTGTCAACTTTCGTGACATTCTGTTGAGTAAAGTAGTAGCTAGGAGAAATTAACCAAAAGCTGACATTTCGAAGTGTTCAAAAACCTAAGGATATGTAATTTTCTAGCGCTCGGATTTGCTTCCATTGATCTTATATCTCACCAAACTGCCTTGAAATGATCATAAATGGATAAATTAAACACGACTAAAACAAAAAATGCTGAATGTGTAGAATTTTTATCCTCTAGCGCAGGTATTTCCTTGTTGGCACTAACACCCATGAACTTGGGTACCAAGGTTTCTGTTCTACCCGCCTGTGTTTCCTTAAAATTGCCTAATTTTGAATGAAAATTAATTAGATTGACCGGAAATACGATTTGAGTAGACATTCGTTAGAAATCAAAGCTCAGTTTTAATAAGCGAGCTACTTCTAGTCAATATAAAGTACCGTAGTGGATGTGAATGTGTACGGTTGAAGTGACTTTCAAGGGAAAAAATTTCAAAATTTTTCAACAACCTTTATTCATTTTCACTTTTTTTTGCTATGTACTGTCTAATACAAATTACAGGTTCACATTTTTACCAAATAATACAATCAGCAAGGGCTTGTACCCCATTTGTGTTAGGTATTGATTTTTTGTCATTCATGACAGTTTCTTTCTTTTATTGTGATTGAACCTATAGACGGTTTGTAGGCACGGGTTGGATTAAAATGATAATAAACCACAATTTGGCAACAATCGTTGTGTCAACATTTTAAAAAAAAATCAGGCAACTATTTTCTAAAGATGACGGCTACATTGTTCATGATAATGTGTTAATTTCAAAACCAAGCTTCGATTTCTAACAAATGATTACTAAAATCTCATTTCCGGCCAATCTTTTTACTTTTCATTCAAAATTTGGCAATTTTAATGAAACACAGGCGGGTAGAACGGAAACATTGGTACCCAAGTTTATGGGTATTAGTGCTAACAAGGAAATACTTGTGCTAGAGGATAAAAATTCTACAAATTCAGCATTTTTTGTAGTAGTCATGTTTAATTTATCCATTTATGATCATTTCAAGGCAGTTTTATGAGATATAAGATCAATGGAAGCAAATCTGAGCGCTAGAAAATTACATATCCTTAGGTTTTTGAACACTTCGAAATGTCAACTTTTGGTTAATTTCTCCTAGCTACTACTTTACTCAACAGAATGTCACGAAAGTTGGCAGTTATCACAGCTATAAACTACTCTACATAAGCACATATTTATCACACGGATTGAACGTCTCATAAAAAAATTACATGAAAATGAAAAAATATCCTTCCCTTTTTAAAGGCACTGTATTGCTTACAAAAGATAAGGCAAAACTTAACTGTTTAACATGTAATTTTAAACACATAAATATTTCATATTACATTCCAATTATTGGACCAATACAAATATTATTACGTAGCATTGCAAATGTTAGCCACGCTGGCTGCCTTTACTTTAACAATTTATTAAGTAGCGAAAGCTACTTATTACTTATTATAATTATTATTATTAAGATGGCGAAACCTGTCCGTCCGTCGGTCTGTCCGTGCGATATCTCCGAAACGGTTGAACCGATTTCAACGAAACTTGGCAGAAACATTAGTCACGCTAATGGGCAGCTGTTACCAAAATTTCAGGTCACTAGGTCAAAGAGGTCAAACGTTATGAGGTCATAAGTCAAATTAGCTCTCTCACTACTATAACATATAACAAGTTAGGATACTACATATCGACCAATGGGAACCAACCGGACGTAACTTCACTCTGATCGGCCAGGGGAAAAGGACGTTGCTTTCTACCCATCAAATTAGTTAACTTTTTAATCTTCAAAAAAAAGTGATCTAGTAGCTTTAAATAGCTACATAATTACACATACATAAAAGCGCAACTTTTATTTATAGTTTCACTGAAAATTTTGCAAAAATAAGCAGATTATAATATTGTGCGATTAAAAACGCTCAGCTTGTCTCTGTGGCATATGCCATGTAGCCAACTTTGCCATGCCGCCCAAATGTTTCTCTACCCAATTCAATAGTGTGTTGGTGGTATCAAAATGACCGTCAAACACTGAGGATTTCATTGGAAAAACAATCTCATTTTACCCCAAATATGCAGTTACGTCCTTTCATTCATTCATGCAAAGTTGAGATAGGTCCTTTTTCCCTGGCCGATCAGAGTGAAGTTACGTCCGATTGGTTCCCATTCGTCGATATTACGCTTTAAATATAAAACTAGCATCAAACTATTGTATAAACTTTTTTGAAGTTACCAACGTCTTTCGTTGGTCAACAATACTACATTTAACGTTTCAATTTTATTGTTGACACGAAACTATTACTTTAACTTTTCAAAAGTTACCAACGTCTTTCGTTGGTCAATAAAACTACATTTTACGATTTAATTTTATGTCTGGCACAAAACTATTGTTTTAACTTTTTTGAATTTCCGATATTTTCCCCCAAAAATCCTACATTTTACGTTTTAATTTTATGTCTGGCACGGAACTATTGCTTCAACTTTTTTGAATTTCCGATATTTTCCCCCAAAAATCCTACATTTTACGTTTTAATTTTATGTCTGGCACGGAACTATTGCTTCAACTTTTTTGAATTTCCGATATTTTGTTTTTCATAAATACTACATTTTACGTTTTATATTTATGTCTGACACGAAATTAGTGCTTCGACTTTCGCTACTTTGCTACATGTGGGCATGTTGCCTACTTTATTTACCTACTTCTACTGCTTACGTCACCTTCTTTACAGTTGCCGCTGAGTTACTAATACTTATGTCACTAATGTTATTCTTCCATGGGTTAACCCATTCAATGTTTGTTTGTGGTTTTAGTGATAAAATCAACGCTTTTGGTTTTATTTTGTTCTGAGTACTAAGCCCATACCTTGAAAGCTTTCAAAAAAGAAAAAACAGTTCTGCTTGAATAGACTTACCCATTAACTTATTAAGCGTAGATTACATAATCTAACTATCTACCTAACGTTGCCTTAGGATTATTTACTTTAAGTTATGGCTTAAACCACATAAATATCTTTAAATATGTTTTGACTTTAACATTGACAACAATACTTACAATAGGATTTTTAAATCTATTGAGTCTGGCAATTTATGACATGTTATTAGGTGTAACGCTACATAGGAAAACTACTATCAGTTAGAAGCACGGCATCAACCGTGTTTTCAATCGCCATCGCAAAAAAGTTAATTTTAGTTTCTTTATCAAACTTAGCCGGCCCATAATACAAAGCAATTGGCCTTAGTGCCGCAATCTGCTTCCACTTAACACTAGACCTCACACAAAATTGAAAATCTGTTTTATCATCAGCCAAACGTTTAGGTAACAAATATCGCAGTATTAACTGACTATACTCAAAAAAGTATGTTACGCGAGGCAACACACTATACAAAACCAAATAGCTGCTTACAGCTACGACACAACTCATCATAATAGTTAGGTTCTTTAGGCAAGAAAATTACTAGATCAGTATGCATACATGTTTAATGCTTTCATTGCTCCATTCCATCTTACTATTTGTATATTTTTTTTTGTGACAGGTATCGTTCCTAGTAAAACACAATGCATGTACTCTCAGGAGATGGCGCTTACAGTCCAAACGAATTTTAAATATCCAAGCTGGTGGGCGAAAATTAAAATTACAAATTGTAGAGTTTTTAGTGGCCTTGCAGCCGTTAAGGATTGAGTACTATCCGTATTTCCACATTTATATCGAGCTTGGTATGCACTGGGGTATTCATTTGATATGTCGAACAATTGATGCTATTTTGCTTTTCTAAAAGGGTTTTAGATAAATACTCTGGTTTATCCTTGAAACAAGTTTAGTTTATGAAATATACGTCCAAAAAGAATGTTAACAACCAAATTTGTTTTACACATCAGGTGTAGTTGTTCTATAAGTTTTATTGCTGTCATGCGCTTCTGGATTGTGGGTTAGAAATATTACTGAAAAACACCAAGTCAGTTTCTAAATAAAATGAGATACATGACCAGTTTATGATAAAATCCGTTGATGCAATAGTTTTATTTGACAACCATATCCAATATCAAACCACCCCGATTTATTAATAATATGCAATAAAATATTTATTCCAAATTACGTAATCAACGAAATGCCGAGTTTTTGTACAAACTGCATTTGTTTATATGTTATCATAAATACATATCGCTATATCTATATTTAAAAACAGGTATAGAATGTAAAATAGAATATAAATAAAAAATGTATAGAAATTCAGAGTATTTTCTGATTAGTTGTACCGCATTTTAAAATTTACAGCGCGGTTCTAACTACATTATTAGTACCAATGGCCTGATTTATTTCGGGATGTGTACGGTTACAAGGAAAAGGATTTTTCTTAATTATGTTAAGCCGCTGGGTTTTACTTCAATAGTTATGCCAAATTATGTAGCAGATCTTAAATAGCCACAACATAACATGTTGGCAGGTATTAAAGCGCATGGAAATTTGCGTTAGCAGTAATCAACTCAATTTCTTAAAGGCCCTGCAAGTAAACATAGTGCCTGAAGAATATCTCGTTGATCACATATCAAACCAAGAACCAAAAACCAACAAACGTGATTGTGCTTGCATCCTCAAGTTTTAGCAAGAAAACATTATTCTATTGCTACTTATTAAAGGAGTGTAAGAACTTCTTATCTTTGTGGGTAGTGTTGAACCATCGTTGAACATCAGTTTCTATTTGGTGGCACAGACGTAACTGTTTCTCAAAACATTGCCTAGAACGTTTGGTTCTGTGCCTATCTAAAGGAATGTAAGTTTATATTCAAAGAAGATTATTTGCACTATTTTTAAATATTCAAAAATACAAAACACACTGTTCTTGTGCTGAAAATTGGTGTGCCAAGCAGTTTTTAAGCTTCACATAGTACTTGGAATTTGCAAACTGTGTACCTGTTTCAGAAATGGTATTGGTACATGGATCCAACAGTGGTGACCTGGTGGCATCAATGCAACCTCAGAAGCAATTAAAAACGCCATCCTCTACTTTCTTCTAGGTTTGTAACACATTTTCAACGACAAAAGAATAAGGAAAAATCTAACTACAAAACTGTACTGTCCAACTTGCCTATTCTTAATAAATTCCAACACTAGGAAGGGAATTACCGCCACTAATGCTTTGCTTATGGGACGTTCAAATGGTCCCATCTGCAAAGCACTAGTGGCGGGAATTCCCTTCCTAGTGTTGCACTTTATTAAGTTCTCTTTAGTAGAAGAGTATACTCTGAACAAATTCTAACAACCAACTGGCTCTGTCGGTTGACATTTATTTGCCTTTTGTCTGGTGTTTCTATTATTGGCGGTACATGGAATATTCCACGGATATGTTTGCGTGCTTTTGTAATCAACAAGTATCACAAAGAGGACTGCCATCAATTTGAAAATCAACTTGTTTTATTGCCTTTGGTTGTTGTTATGTTGATATTTTGTGTAACTTGCTGCCATTTGAATGTACAGGCAATTAACAATTTTGGATATGCGTTTTAAAGGCAGTATCCGTGATATCCACATATACACTTAATTAAAACCTGTTGCTAAAGTTGGTGTCATTATTTAAATCAAAACTAGAAATAGGTGGATTGTTTTTGACTATCAATATATATTTATAAGAAATTATCGTCTGAAATCTCAGAACACGCACAGCCTCTTATATGTTTTAATTATTGCAGATATACTATTATTTATCACAATATATAGCTTAGAAACCTAAATACAAAGCAAATCAAGGCCTTATACATGTGATTGTAATATTTTAAAGATTTTCTAAAAGTTTTTTTTATCGCAAAGTATTCATTTTTCAATATCTGTCGCTTTTTCCTGATTCTCTCAAAAACTTATCAAACTCTCGGTATGCCTCAATTACTTTTTAAAACTCATAAATTTGAAATATTAGCTCGAGATATTGTCAAAATTTCATAAGCCGCAAAAATACAACAAATTTTGAATACCATTAACAGATAATCTGCAACTTTTTTTGTCTTTCAGGAAAATCCAACCAAACTTGACACGCATATACACAACGTACTAGGCTATTTATATAAAAAGTATCAGGGTGTCCCGCTGAAAATTAGGAAAGTTATTTTAAAATTGATGCAAAAGTTTGAATTTGTTTGCGCTTAAATTTATCGCATGCTCTTGTATTTGCTAGAGGTATTTTCCAAAAAATAGAATGGCTGACTATAATGCCACTAAAATGATGTAATAATTACCACAAACAACGTGCAAAAGTATCAAGAAACTGTAATGAAAACCGGGGTAAAGTGCTAAAAAATCTAAAATTTTGCTGCATAAATTTTGCATTTTTTTCAAGAATGTTTAAAATTTTCAATTGTTGACTTGTCTTATAAAGCAGCTTCTGCTGTATTGTTATCTGAAAGATTTTATTGATTCTAAGGTTTTATTGAGAAATTTTAACCCTTGCCCGTGGATCAAACAATCCCTAGATTTTGTGTCTACAGGTGGATTTTCCATGTCCAGCGTTTGTCCTACGCTGAGTCATACTTTATTAGCACAACAACTGCAGATTGGGCCAAAAATTTATAAAATGCATTTTTGGCGAAACTTTTTTTAATGTTGTGTGCTTCTTGGTTTTTGTTATAACTGAAAAACAGCAAGTCAGTTTTTAAATATCGTTTAATTAATATATGTCCGATATATGATAAAGCAGTTTGATGCAAAAAGGTTATCTGAAAACGAATTCCAATATCAAATAACAAAGCATATAACTTTGATGCATTGAAACTATGAAAATTTTTAGTGCAAATTACGTAAAAAAAGATTGACCTTCATTTTTTTGCAGATTATTTTCATTCATACGTTTGCATAAAACATAATATTACTTTCATTCAAAAACATATATGCTTTAAGCCAGTTTCATATATAACGGATTTTTTACAAATACAATATGTCAAATTGTATACAACCTAACAACGGAGTATTTTAATATTCTTTGTTTCAAAATTTACGGTGCCGTTTTAACTACAATGTTTGTACCAATGGCCTGATTCAATCTTGAATATTTACATTTTCAAGAAAATGGATTTTTGTTGATTATGTGTTTGCGGGTTTTTATTACACCGTCAAAGCCAAATTGTAACAAATGTTAAGTTGCTACAATGAAAGTTGTTAACTTCAATTTAGCGCATACAAGTTTCCTTTAGTACAATAAAATTTCTTAAAAGTTCTCCAACATTTATACTGCTTAGAACATTTCTTCTTGGATACATATCTGTCTTGGAAAGAATCAGGACGTTCCACAGTAACGACATTTTTATTTTAGCAAATTGAGATTTTAAATACTGAATTGTAATTGTGCTAGCTATAAGTATTTGCCAATTTCAAACTTACTCTTTTCATATAACCCAAGATGATGTTTACTCCTATCCTTGAAATTGAAAGCGTTTGGTAAGAAATTATGTGACTAATGTCACCAAAAGATTTGATATTGGAATAACTTTTAGATTTCGATGTTGACTACACTGCCAACACCAAGTATTTATTGCTCAAACGTATATACACTGCCTACATAACATTCACACGAATACTACACAGTTTTGGAATTTTTCATATTTGGTTTTACCATCGTGTAAAATAGTAAACAATTATCTCCAGTATAATAGAGTTTACTTCTATCTAGAGACAACCTTATCGATATGAGTCGCCAGTCGTAAAAGGGAACAGTCGGGAGCTTACTAGTAAGAATTGACATTATGGAGAATAAGGTTAAGCTACTTAGGTAGATGTACCATGCTATACTTTAATTGAAAATACATCAAAAGAGACTTAAGAATTTATTCCGCGTACTTAACAACATTCGGAAACGTGAATTAAAGTGCTTACAACATTACTGAATGAATTTCGTCTTGGGAATTTTGTCAGCCAAAAAACACGTGATGTAAATTGGTTTCTCCTACTGGCTTACAATAAATATGTTTCAGGAGGTTGATATAAAAGTTAATGGCGTCGTTCTAACTACATTGTTAGCACCCACGCTTCGTCACGTTTGAAAACGTTTATTTGTTACACCTTTTTAGTTGCGCAAAAAGACACTCAAAGCATTTATTCACATTTTAAGATTTTTTGTTTTAAAATTTAGAATAAGTATTAACCTAATTATGAACCTAAATGTTAGCGCCTAATCAGCCGCATTTTACTTAAAAGCTAATAAAAACAGCAACTCAATGGGCTACTATTATGCTCCAGAGCGGGTCTCTTACGACTTAGTTGGTTTGGTTGTTTAAAGCATAGTTTGTCAACTAGATGAATATTTGATATACCTGTTTGCTGGAATTGACTTCGTTATCGAGACGAGACCATACCTTAAACATCCATGGTAAACCATTAAAAATGCTCGCTGCTAAAGACGATAATATGAATCAAACCCTTGAACAATTAGTAAACCATAGCCTATTTTATGCGTTTGTAACCGATTTAGCTTGGTCTAGAGGCAATTTAGCATGGTCGAGAGCCGATTTAGCATTGTCTAGAGTCGATTTTGGCTGGTTCTATAACAAAGTCTACGGACAGACAGACGGACACACGGACACTAACATCTGCAATAGCTCCTCGGCTGAAGCAGCGAGCTAATAACCATGTTACGTGATCTACAATTTAACAAGTCAATGCTAATATGTTCCAGAACTATAACAGCCACACAAAAGTTATTCAAAATGTGTAATGAAAGTTTCACGAGAAACCTATATTTTCCTTCTCTAACTCTGTCAAGTTCAGTTAGACGTGTTTATTGTTTAGGTATTAAAATATATTCAACAGGAAAATAGATTCAACATTGATCTAGATCCGCATTTGCCTGTAAAATTATACTAATTCCAAAAGCAATACAATTGTCACGGAGTCACGATTTAGGATTTGAAGCCATTCAAAACAGAAAATTGTTTTATCTACCTATTTAGTGTGACCATTCAACCTAGTGTAAAATGTCAACTTGAGCTGACTCATTTTAGCACGCCACCGAACTGATATAACTTGAAATGACATTGACTACATTGTCAATGCCATTCCATTGCAAAGGTAAATGGCCCTAATCCAGCCGATATGTCTGCATTAAAGTTTTTTCCTGAAAAATTTAGTCTAATTTTTGTATTTACAGTCAGTAACTTCATAAAAATGCCTTTGATGTTTATAAATTATCAAACGGAATTTGATAATCTTCGACGCCTTTGTGATTATATCTGTAGGTTTACTCTAATGCTACGTAATAAAAAACTCTAAAATTTTCTTAGCTTTGTGGGTAATGTGATTCCATTGATGAAACTCAGTTTCTATTCGTTAGCAAAGTCGTAATTTTGCCCAAATAATTGCCATTTGATGTTCACCTGGAGTACTGAATCTGTGCAAATATAAATCAAACGTAATTTTTAATTCCAGCAATTTTATTTGCAGCACTTACTATATATTACACACAAGCAGCAGCAGCAGCTGACACACGTAAACAAAAGCAGCTCCAATTTATATTTTTTAAAATCTTAATTAAAAATATTTAAACCTAAACTTTTAACATAGTTTCTTGTTTAAACTTGTAATATTAATACTGACATACATATTACTTACAAAAATATCGCCAGTATACACTTTTATGTGGCTAATTTTCATCGGTCCCAGAGAATACGTTATACTGCCTTTGTATTCCTCTGGGCTCTGCCCAAGGTAATATCTTACTTCAAAATCATAGAATATTATCTACTATTAAGCAATTTGAGCAGAAGACTCCCGCCTAATTCAATAAAACAATTTTAACAAGGAACATCATCAAAACAAGAAAACCTTCAAAATGCCAATAATTGGACATGACGAACCGACGATAAGACCTGAAGCAGGAAAGGGAGGTGCGCAACCACATCCAACGACCATCATAGTAACCAGATCAAGAAAACATTCGATTTCAAATAAGGATGAAGACCCGGAACCAAACAAAAAGTCAAAACCTAACGAATGCTGCCAGGAACGTGAAAATTTATTTCATACTATGCTGAAACAATTTCAAGACTCACAGGACAGAATGGAGCAGAAACTGGACGAAATTAAGACAATTCAGAACTCAATCAAAGACCTAGCGGAAACAGTTGAGAAAACTTCAAGTGATCTACAGGAATTGAAAGGGACGGTAGAATGTAATCAAACCTCAATTCAGTGTCATTCAAGGAAAATTAAATCACTAGTAGGCCAGACAGAGAGAATGGACAGGGAAATAAGAAAATACAGTGTAATAATTGTAGGGCTCGGTGAAAAGATTAACGAAACAGCTGATGAGCTACAATTTTCAGTACAGCAGCTTTTTAAAGATATAACAGGCAAAACATATGACCGTCACCAGAGCTTGGTAGCCTAGGTAGAAAACATGAATTTGTCGTTTGAATTCGCACATAACTGTACAAATAAACCAAATTAAAATACTCCATAGCAAATTCAACAGTACAGAAGTGTTTATTATTTAAATTAAGTCAGTTATGTGCGAATTCAAACGACAAATTCATGTTTTCTACCTAGGCTACCAAGCTCTGGTGACGGATGACGTCATCAAATCGGGAACTTATTTAAAACCGCTATATCTCCTGAGTTCCAAACTTTTTTTCAAATTTTCAAAAGCCAAATAAATTTTGACATTATGGAGTACGATTTAACACTTTCAAATCGACCCGAAAGTGCACCGATTTCAAAACGTTTGAATTCAAAAATCGGTTAATTTTTTGCAAAAAATCGCAATTACTCCGAAGCCTTTTGAGTTTTTTAAAAAATTCCTTTTCTAGAAATTGGAATTTTTTATGGGTGTTATTGACATGGTTTTTAAATTTGTTAAAAAACTAATATTTTGAAACCCGAATTTAGTTTCGAAATTTCCGGGAGGTCAACTTTACCCGGGTATAACTTCCCCATACTTCAAGTTAGAGGGGTCGAGTGAGGTATCAATCGACTCCATTTTACAAGCCCTACAACATACTAGAATATCGTATGAGTGAGAGGTGCTTGTATATACTCGATAAACTGTGAACTGCAATCATATCAGCAAAGAACATTGGGAAACAAACAAAAAGAATTGATTACAGCTGGTAAATTAGCAAAGATAGACTACAAAAAAAATTGCATAGAATGTTCAGACCGGGTATTCTACTTTGATGAAAACAATGTGCTACATGAACAACTGGTGAATGCAGCTGATTTTTTAGAATCTCAAGCCGAAAAAATGCAAGAAGGTTAAAAAATGCCTGCAAATACCAATTGAAAATCGCCCAATTAAACATTCAATCATTGTTTAAAAAATCAATAGAATTATATGAGCTTATTGAAAAGAACAAATTTGATCTTATATGTCTATCAGAAACTTTCCTAAACATTAATAAGAGCATTACTAACTACAGAACTACACAACTACAAAATATACAGAAAAGATAGAGTAGACGGTAGCAGTAGAGGTGTTGTAACAGTTGTAAGTAAATCTTGTTATAAAACAAAAGAAATCGTTTTAAAATGTGCTTCAAAGGTTAGAGATATTTTACTAATTGAGTACCAAATAATACAACTACAAATAGGCTATAATAAGTCAGTTAATGTAGGAGTCATATACCTACCTAGGTACAGAATACCGGATTATGATAAAAATGTTATAAAAAATGATTTATGTGCTATAGAATTTATAATAACTGAACTCAATCGATCTAACAGAGACTTTTATGTATGTGGCGACTTCAACTTTAACAAAACAGTCTACTCTAAATTTGAATCACTTGTTGAAAAACTTGGTGCAAAACAGGTTGTAACAGCAAATACAAGGAAGAATGCACTACTAGACTTACTAATTACAAATAAACAAGACAATATAATCAGTATCTCAGTAACAGACCCACATTTATCTGATCACAAAATGGTAGAATGTATAGTAAAAAGTGATAGAATTATGACCATAAAAAATGAAGTGCAAATAAGAAAATTTAAACATATAAATTACAATACTTTAAACGAATTACTAAATAGTTATGATTTTACAAATGAATTTGATCTTGAGACTTTGATGAAACTAACACTTGAAACATTCGATTCTGTTGCTCCTATCAAGAAAATAGTTGTCAATACTTCAAAAAATCGTAAACATATTAGTGAAGATACTAAAAAGCTAAAGTATGAAAGAGATTTTGCGTACACGCGTTATAGTAAATATCCCACTACTGAAAATTTAGTAGCTTACAAAACATTAAAGAAGAGAGTTTCAAAACAGATTACTAGGGACACAGCTTCTCATTTCCGAGAAATGGTGAACTCCGACGGATTTTGGAAAGCAATTAAGAAAAGTGGGTACAAAATAGAAGAGAGTAAAAATGATCAACGCATAGATTTCAATCCAGATGAGGTTAACAACTTTTTTATAAATGTAGCCGAGAGATACAAAGTTGGCGATGGTAACATAACAGAGCTTCAGAAGCCTAATGACATCATAACGCCTGCACAACAGTTTCAAATTTCCCCGATACAGTACAGTGACTTATTACTAGCCTGGAAATCAATTAAATCACATACCAAAACATCTCCGGATCCACATGGCATTGCGAATAGAATGCTTGATATTCTCATAGGTATACCAGTTTTCTCAAATAAGCTTATAGAAGCCATAAATAAAAGTATTGTTAACGAAAATGTACCACAACTATTGAAAATCTCCAAGGTTGTTCCAATACCTAAATGCAAAAACCCTTCAAGTATTAGTGAACTTAGGCCAATAAGTATAGCTCCGGTATTTGCAAAACTATTAGAAAGAGTAGTATATGATCAAATAAATGAGTTTATAACAAAAAATAATATAATTAGTGAGACACAGTTTGGTTTTATGAAGGGACACAGTACACTGCATGCACAGCTAGCTATTATTTCTCTCCTACAAAACAGTATAATCAGAGATAAAATTTGTGCGTTAATTATATTAGATCTAGCAAAGGCGTACGATTTGCTTGACAGAAAGTTGATTATACAGAAACTAGACTGGTATAATATAAGAAAAAAGTGGTTTAAATCATATTTAACAGGTAGAAAGAAATATGTGTCACTAAATGGTAAAAAATCAAGTTGTAGTTTTACTAAATTCGGGACGCCTCAGGGTTCGTCCTTAAGCAGTGTTATCTTCCTCCTAATGATAAATGATCTACCGTTTGTAATAAAAAATGGTAAAATATACATCTTTGCAGACGACAGCACTTTAATTGTTATAGGTGATCCAAATGACACAAGAAAATTTAGAAGTGATGTAATAGACGATATTCAAGCAATATGTCAATGGATCGATAATAATAATATGGCTATAAACCTAGATAAGACAAGCATGCTCATTTTAGCTAAACCACACATAAAAAAGTCTATAGGGAACATTTCATTTAAATTAAATGACACAAATATAAAGCAAGTACAGTCTATTAAATGCCTTGGTCTTACTATTACGGACAACCTTTCTTGGTGTGAACATATCAAAAATATAATATCCTCTGTAAATATCACTTTATGTAACATGCGTTATTTAAAATTTATTTTAAGTGAGAAAGAGAAAAAACTTATTTGTGAAGGATTAGTCATGTCATTGATTAGGTATATGATACCATTATGGGGTAACACTTCAAAGAAAAATAGTAAGAAAATTGACTCTTGTATCAAACGTTGTGCTAAATTCTGTTTGAATAAGTCCAAGTACGATTCAATATCATATGAACTAACAACCGAATTGAACTGGTTAAACGCAAGTAATCTCCACCTTTTCGAAACAGTAAAAATTATTCATCAAATAATATATGGATATGCTCCTAGATATTTTCAAAATTACTTCGATGATGTACAATTTTATTTTAGGTCAACTAGAAATACAAACCATACTATATTTAACAATGCATCTAAATCATGTAAAGAAAGCATGCTTCAATCCTGGTTATCAATCCCAGAATGTATTACCGTCATTGAAAACAAAAAGTTATTTAGTAAAACCTTTCACAAGTACTTGTTGGAAATTCAAACTGAAAATTATAAAAGAATTGAAATAGATTCTGATATTGACTTAAATGTAATATTTGATTCTGTAATAGGTAGATAATTTTTGACTGACTTATAATATGTATATTTTTTACTTTAAATCTAATGTTGTTTACTACACATAATATGTGCAATACTGAAAATGATTTGAAAAAAGGTGCAGAATTGGGTTGTCAACTTTGTCTGACAACTGTACATGGTTTTTATATCCTACAAGACGGACTATTTTCCCATGTACCACCATAATACGCTCAATTGAAAATGTAACCATTAATTTCTAAATATTTGTTTGACGAAAATAATTACTAAATGTAATAATAATGTAAATGTAGTGGCAGAAATAACTACCTTTATATTCATTTAAAGGATTCTGTCGCGAATGTGCAATAAATAAATATATATTCAAAAAATATAATTAAAATATGTTGAAAATTGGTGTGCTTACCGGGCTAGATGCATTACAAAGGACGTGGGCATTTTAATCTGCACTTGCTTGCTCGCTGGTTTGTAATGGTACTTGGACCCAAACGTGGTGACAGTGGAGTGGAGCCTAAAAAAATGGAAAGTTCTCTCCATTTTCTTTTGTACTAAGTTAACAACGAAAAAGAATTAGGAAGATTTTAAATACGAAACTGTACACACTGAAGAAATTGTAACCACCAACTGAGTTTGCTTGCCTGACATTCAATTGCCTTTTGACTATAGTTTCAATTATCTGCGGTACATGGAATATTCCAATGACGCATGCTTCCACAATTAACAAATATCACAAAAGGGACAGCCATGAATTCGAAAAGCAACTAATATTTTAATTGCCTAAATTTGTTTTTGTATTGCTATTATGTATAATGTGCTGACTAGTTAAATGTAAAAGCAATTAAAAGTTTGGATATATATTTCGAAAGCAGTATTTGCGCCGTACACATACAAGTAAAATTACCTTCTGTTGCTGTTACAAGTGTGAGTACATGATTGAAAATTAGATATAGGTGGAATTTATTTGTCTCTCAATATATATTTGAAATTATTTTCTGGAACGTCATAACACACGACCTCTTTTATGTTTCTGTTATATTAGGTAAAATATTAATTATCACCATGTACTGCTTACAAAACGAAAAGCATGCCAAATTATATCTGCTTACCTGTGATTGTAATAATTTACATATTTTATGAAAGCTGTACATTTCACAAAGAAATGATACGTTAAGTTGGGAATGTAAGCCACGCTAGTTGCTTTTGCTATAACAATTTATTTTTCTTCTCATACGGCTCACTTTGCATTTTTGACATTTGGGGGTCTTGTGGCTGAGCTCCTTCTACTTATGTAACTAATGTTAATAATGCCGCACCAAAATGTGTAACTGACATGTTCTCGTACTCCGCTCCCAAAAATTCAAGCAGAGCATTTTAAAACATTTTTGTCAAGATAACTGGCGTTTGGATAGTACAGCAGATGAAGTAAACAAGCTGAAAGTCAGGTTTTCGTCTCTGGCGATTCAAAGGATTACTATGCATTCTTTTTATTTTAATCGCCTCTATGAATGAGAACAATACGTCCAACGTATAAGTATTGTATTTGACATTGACTTACATTTGACTTTTGTGAACAGTTTCAGTTATTTGCGGTACATGGAAAATTCCAATGATACGTTTGCGTGCTTTTGTAATCAAGAAATATCAAAGAAAGGCCTGCCACCTATTTGAAAAACAACTTTCTTGATTGCTTTAGGCTGTTAATATGTTGATTTTATATATAAATTGCTGACTGTGACTTGTTGAATGTAAAAGCAATTAACTATTTTGTAGATTATGTATTTTGAAGGCAATATCCGTACAATAAACAAGCAGGCGAATGAAACTCTTGTTGATGATATTAATTAGACTAGAGCTGTAAACGTGTACACGGTTCAAAACCGTGTTGTGTGCACATCGTGTTGGACAGAACACGACACGAATTTGGCAGTACACGAAACGTTTTGTACACGGAATACCAGAACACAAAACGAACGCGCTTGAAAAAACGCGTGTACTAAACAATTCCTTTCATGCTAATCGCTTACGTTACACACTGAATGCAAAAAGAGTTCTTTGGTTTTACTCAAAATATTGGGTTGGACCATGAATACTAATGTACTAGACATGCTATAGCATATTCTAGGAAGCTTCGGATCAAGTGCAATATTCAGGGGTACAAATTGCGATTATTCGTTAGAGTGGACAAGAGGTCCACTTTCGTCAACGCAAGTAATCACTATGGCTTATTACTCGCGTTGAAGAAAGTGGACCTCTTATCCACTCTAACGAATAATCGCAATTTGTACACAAAAATATTTCGCTTAACCCGAAGCTTCCTAAGATATGCATATTGCCATGGCATGTCTACTACATTAATGAATACTATCTACACTTATCTTGCTGTAAAACAGCTCGCACTTAGCTTATCTTACGTTAAGCAAAACTACATCAATTGTCAAAAACTGTAACTTTTTTTAAATTTTTCAGTCGATAAAAAACTTTTGCGTAAAAATCATTAAAATCCTGATTAAAATAACATAATTAATTTCCATTCCAAACCTAACCTCAATGAGCCCCGTTCTAATTTACTCTGTACACGATTTGTAAACGTTTATTTTCGTGTTCTGGTAAACACGTTTACGTCGTACACGAAACGAACACAACACGTTTACGTCGTACACGAAACGAACACAACACGTTTACGTCGTACACGAAACGAACACAACACGTTTACGTCGTACACGAAACGAACACAACGGGTTTAGGTTTATTTGAAGGTGGTGTTTCCCCAAGCGGATAACACACCGTAAACAAAAAACAGGTGGTTACGAAACACAGGTGCGGACAAAAAGCAGGCGGGAATTTGTACAGGTTGCAAAGAAAACAGGCGACTATTTTACAGGTGAATGAATTTCCATGTCTTGAACAAATGTCCATAGTACACCTGCAACATCTTTGCTCCGCAACATGCAAAAATGCTAAGACAACTGATGTACGAACGCTACACGCTTACTATGTCATACCTTAAAATTGCGATTTGCTTTTAACTTATTTTTAACTTATTTTTAATTTTTACGATAGACAAGGGAGCTGTAATAAGTCCAGAGTAGAAAAGATGAGAGCTTTGTAAAGGAGCCTATTAAGCTTATGTTATTGAGTGGTTAGATACTCTGTATCAATAGATACGCAAAGTCATCATAAAAGTATCGGTGACATATTGTCAGTCTTGAAATAAAATTTTGCAGTCTTTCAGTGAAAAGAAGAAAGCTCCCTTGTGAAAAATTAATTTTTTAAATACTTTTTCCAGCTCCTTTCGATACACTATAATCAAATTAGTTCGAGATGTGCTAGAATTATATACGGGAGCAAAAAGTTACCTAGTGAATACTTTAAGTGGTACACAATTTTACTTTATTTTACTGCAAATATAATAAACTAGCTGTACTCCAGGCATACGGTCTGGCACCTTTAAGCATATATTAAGCACTGATTCACAGAATCAAAACTGTCAATCTCAATACTTATCCAACAGCAGTGGTTCCTTACCTGCTCTTGAATGTAATATATACTTGTACAAAAAGAAATTTCAAGAAAAAATTGACAAAACAAATCCTGAACAAAAAATAGGTACATAATTGAAATACGGAAACCAAGGCATTCATACAAACAAAACAAAATATGAGTGGTACAAAGTAACGTCGGAATCAGTGCTTAATATATATGATTTCTCAATGCATGATGTTTGGGCGTTTAATTTAACCTTCAGCATTGTCACAAACATTTATGCGCGACTATTTAAATATTTTAAATGTCTGTCGCTTTCATCATGCCATGTCTTTATTGTAAATTTGAAAGGTCCCTAAAATAACAGTACAAAGTGGACAGAGATTTCACTTTGTTCATTATTTTTTTGAGCTTCTAAACAAACAAAATTTAAGTGTTAAAGAAGTAAATTTACATTTCGGGATGTTGAAATGAACCCAAGTTTAGGAGTAGTCAGACGGCTTCGAATAGTATAGTATATACAGTAATCTAATGCTTTTTAAATGTAAAAATATAAAATTTTAAATTAAAAAATATCAATTTATTTTATTGCTAGAGTCAGCACGATCCACAGTCACAGTTTTTTATTATAATAAATTAGGATTGACTGAAGTACAATTGTGCTATTCACACATATTTACCAGTTTATAACATACTATTGTTATTTTTCGATTACCCAAGATAGCCTTTACTGTTATTTTTGCATAAAGAAGCGTTTGAGAAGATAGTATGTGACTAACATCACCAAAAATAAAATAGTGTAATATTTTGTAGGTTATGGCGTTGACTACATTGGCAACACCAAGTTCATAATATTACTCAAAAGTTTACACTTTCAACATGATATTTAGCCGAATAATGCACAACTTTCATATTTATTTTATTTTGTTTTACTATCGTGTAAAATACTAAACAATGGTCTCTAAAATTATAGGGGTTTCTAATCTAGTAACGACTTTATTGATACAAGTCGTTAAATGCAACGGTCAAGAGATCACTGATGAGTGTTGGCCTGATGAATGAACAGCTTAAACCACTATAGCGGATTTTCAATGACTTGATAAATTAATATCAATAGAAAACCTTAAACTTTAACTGTTTCCAAGCTACAAATTTATACAAAACATCGGTTCCTACTTTAAGTTGGTTTCTCCTATTCACGCAAAACATGCTTTTGGAAGAATAATTCAAAATTTTATGGCGTTTTATGCGAACTACATTGTTAGCACCCACGCTTCGTACCGTTTAAAAATGTTAAGTTTTTTTTAAAATACCAGTTGCAAGAATTTTTTCTGGCTAAAAATGTAATAATCTAAGTATGGATCTAAATATTAGCGGATAATTAGCCGCATGTTACATACAAGCTAATAAACACCAGCAAAACCAATATGGTTTTATGTAACTAACACGGATATCTTACGACTAGGCTTAGTTTTGCTTTAAAAAATATTGTGTGACTACTTCAATATTTTCTGTACTTGTTTTATGATTATGACTACATTGTCAACACCAAATTCTAATGGAAAATTCTGTAATCAATAAGTGAATGTTAATTTCTTCCAGAACAAAAAAGCCATACCAAAGATTCTGGAATTTCAAGAGAATCCTAATATTTCTCCTGTAACCCTACCAAGATCATTTGAAAGTTTTAAGAAAACAAAATATATTCAACTAGAAGAAAGATTCAACATTGATCTGATTTTGCATTTGCCTGAAAAGTAACTTCAAATGCAGTTCAATAGACTTTTCAATTTAAGTCACACCAGTCTGATCAGCATGCTTTTTACTATACTTAGATTTACCGTCCACACAGCCTTGATTTAAACTTGAAACCATTCAAAATTAAAAATCGTATTACCTATCCATTTAATGTAAACATTCGACGCATTTTTAAAAAACCTGTTCGTTCGCAAGTTCGCATTAAAACTCACGTATTATATTTTTAAAGTTGGGCATGTTGAACTTACACTTGTAATATTTTTGAAAACCATTTTTTACTTCGTGCTAACTATAATCCAATTAATGAAGTTCAGTTCCAAGTAGTCATTTTATCCGTGTATTTTCTATGAGTCTTACCAGAAATTTAACTTCATGTTTCGATGACCTTCATAAGATTTCATACTCCTTTTTAGCTTAGTAAACATTTGTAATTGTTTGTGTCTTAGAGTCGACCATATTGCGAATCTCGTAAAAAATTTTTTAAACACCTATTCAATCGATTATACGGATTACGGATATCGACTTTTTAATACCGGAATAACCACATATTTTCTCCTGTAACCTTACCAAGTTCAGTTGAACGTTTTAAGGGAATAAAATGCATTCAACAGGAAAACAGATTCAACATTGATCTGATGTCGCGTTTGCTTAAAAAAGATTACTAATTCCGCTTGCATCACAATCGATTTTTGCAACTCAAATTAAGCTAGTTTGAACAGAATGATTTATACTATACGTAAAATTATCATCCACGGAGTCCCGATTTAGAATTCGAAGCCATTAAAAATTTAAAATCGGAATCGTTTTGTTTAGTGTAAACACTCAAAGTTTTGTTGGCCTTGTGTCAGCTTGCAAGTACGGAATAACCAAGCCTCACAAGAAACCCGAGTTAACTTTATTCTCTTTCACCCTTACCAGGTTACATTCATTCCATTGCTATGTCAAAGGCTTTTTCGCAAATCAGCAGACAAAAATCAACATTAACCTGATTCACCATTACGCTGCCGCATGAACTGATATCACTTGAAAAAACATTGACTACAGTGCCAATATCAACATTTGAAAAACAAAAATATACCAGATCTGGTCTTTGCTAAATTTAAATCTTCCACCGCTTTAAGGTTTATTATTTTAGTTTGTTGGTTAATACCTGTTAACAAGTACAACTTGAAATTGACGTATTATATTTTTCTAGTTAGACATGTTCAGTTTACGCTTCTTATATTTTTGAAAACACTTATTTAGTTTATGGTATTTATGATATATTTAATGAACTTAAGTTTCAAGTAGACATTTTAAGTTTTTAACAGTGCTATTTCTGTGAGTCTTTCCTGAAATTTGCTTTTATGTTTCCATTAACCTTATAACTTTTCACACTCAAGCTTAGTTTACAGTTGTAATTATTTGTGTCCCAGAGTCGACTACATTGCCGAAGCTCATGAAAAATTTTAAACACCTAATCAGTCAATTATGCTATGGTTTCTGTTTTCTTATTACAGTCAAACCTCACTATAGTGGCTATGCTAGGGCGACCGGAAATACGGCCACTATAGAGTATGGACAGTATAGGTTATAGTGGCCTAGGCCAGTATAACCTGTAGTGGCTTAAGCCACTATAGCTCGGACATGGAAATTATTTTGCGACTCGGCGACGGCGTCGCCGGGATTTTTAGCCCGAAATCCCGAGTTTACTCGGGATTTTTTAGATTTCAGGTACCAACTCGGGTTGCGGGAAATTTTGTTTTTTTGCAAACTCGGGATTTTTAGAATAAACTCGGGATTTTTAGAATAAACTCGGGATTTTTAGAATAAACTCGGGATTTTAAAGAGTAAACTCGGGATTTTAAAGAGTAAACTCGGGATTTTAAAGAGTAAACTCGGGATTTTTAAGGCTAAACTCGAAATTTTAAAAAGAAAACTCGGGATTTTTAAGGCTAAACTCGGGATTTTTAAGGGAAACTCGGGATTTTTAAGGGAAAACTCGGGATTTTTTGAAATTTGGGTTTTTTAGAAACTCGGGATTTTTTCTCGAAAACTCGGGTTTTTTTAGAAACTCGGGTTGCCCGAGATTGCGTCGCCGACCTATTTAAAAGAATTTCCACGTCCGCTATAGCTTGTAATGGCGTACGCCGTTATAGTCTGTAGTGCCAGTGGTTGCCTTAAAAGTTTTATTCAAAATAGAACAGTATTTTTCGAAAATAAATTAGGTACAATTCAAATTAACGTTTTTTCCGCAACACATTTTGCCTACTAATGAATTAGAACAATCTTTTATTGAACTATCCATCATTACCAATTCACTATGAAATTCGGCAATGCAAAAAAAGTTAGCAATACACTGCAAACTAACCGAATTCTAGTTTACAACAGCAATAATTTTTCTCAAAAAGTTGCCAGTATACTTTAACTCTCACGAGTTTATAATTTTTCTATCCATTGGCTGAATGAAGATTAAAAATGTTTCTAAAGCACATTGGCCAAACCTCTTTCAACTGCTAGCCTATTCTTTAATTGTGCACCGCCGTCCATTGCTTCCATTTGTATTCCATCATAGATTTTCATTTTGGCATGTTTTCTGGCAATAGACGAAAAACTAAACCTGTTTATCCACACAAGAGTGACAGACAAACATTCACTCTCTAATCCTAAATGGTTGCTACATTAACTGCCCATTCCAAGCAGCAGCTTTGAAAAATACTATTGCTTTGTGTCAAACCAACCATTGAAACCAATGATTTGTACTGGGCTAGTTAGAGCTACGTACGTTCAGTTATGTATCTCACACAAATTTTGGTCTACGTTACAGTGGTAGGCAATTTCTTTATGCTTTCAACAATTCTGGATGCCAATTTTGCGCTGCAATGAAAGATATTTGGTGTGAAGCTATGCCAATTTTAGGAAATGTGTAATGCAATGGCCACTATAAGCCAAGTTATTGCTTGTAGGGACCCTCAAATTTAAGCCATTATAGTGTCGTAGCCAGTATAACACTGGCCATTATAAGCCTTGCAACCCTCATTTACTTTACATTACAGACCGCCAAGCGGCAGTGAGTTACGCCAGTATAACCCGGTCGCCAGTATAACAAAAGCCAGTATAGTAAGGTTCGACTGTACACTGTTTATCCAAACGGTACAACTTATTGCTACTTAATCAATAACTGTTGGCTAGTTACTGCAAAATCTGAAATTGAATGGTAGTTCCATATTGTGTCATAGATGAAGGCAAATTTGAGTAACTACCAAAAGGTTTGGAACATGTTTAAACACTATTTTAAATTTGTTTTTTGGCGATTTCAAAAAGAAATGTTTCCAATTTTGGATTTGTATTTATAGTCGACGAAAATGGACACGGCGCTTTTGCGATGGATGCTAGTTTTGAAAAGGAGCTTAGGCAAGTTTTTGGAGAAAATGAGTTTTGGTAATGAAAGCAGAATTTTTGGTACATTTTAGTATCCACTATGTGTACTATATTAAACGGGAAACAAACGCATTTTACGTTCCAATATTACATGCAATTTTGTAAACTGCTTCCACACGCATATTACAAAAAGAAACAGTGACATGTACAGTATGTTTTAAACTGTTTCCTGTACAGCAAAAGTTTATTTCTTCAGTAAAGCTAATTGCAAATTAAGATTGTATCGATGTTTTTTAAAACAGGCTTACAAAATTAGGGAACGTTAAGATAAGCATTGGAAACTGGCTACTGCTAAAAAAGTCTATTTTTTGCGTTGTGTCCTAATCAAAATAGGCACTAATCGCCAAAGCGCTTCGTAAAAATTGACAAGCTTCGCGAAAGCGCCTTGTCGATTTTGGTCGACGATATATAAGTTCAAGCTTATGTATCTCCTACATTTGCAACACCATTATATTACCCACGATCATTTAAAATCCCCCATGAATCTATAAAGGCGATTGACAAAAAAATGCAGATTTTTTTTGAATATGGAAAAAATCGTCAGGAAACCTATTGGTGTTAAGTTTATAAAAGTCACAGGAAATGAAAACGACTACATTGTCAATATCATTTCTTTGCAATGGAAAAATTCCCTAATCCAACCAATGTGTTTGTATTTTAGCTTCCTTCCTGACAAATTGGTTGAATTAATTTTTGTATTTACAGTATAGAACCTCATGAAATACGGCTTGGATTGCAATAAAACACCCATCAAAAACTTGGTAATCCGAGAGTTGGTTGTTTTAGCAAGCAAGTGTTGTTCTATGTATTTAATGCTACTTGATAAAAAAAAGTATAAATTTTTCTTAGCTTTATGGATGAAGTGTAGCCATCATTGAAGTTTAGTTGCCACCGGATAGCATATTTCTTATTGTTTTTAAACGATAGCCATTTTATCTTTACTTAGAATATGGGATCTGTGTGGATAAAAAGCAAAGGATAGCTTTTCATTCCATCAATTTTATTTGCACCATTTCCAAATAATCAAAAATCATAAAAGTATTATTTTAGTGCTGGAAATTTGTGTGCTTACCTGGTTCTACGCATTATTTGCTACGTGGATTCTGTGAACTGTAATTTGCTTGTTCGCTACAATTATATTGGTTCCTGGATTCAGAAGTAGTTACACCAGTGGGACCTCTCAAGCAGTTGATAGCACGATACCCAGCATTTGTCTCCATATGCAACAAATTTACAACGACAAAATTAAGAAAAAAACGAGACTCAAAACGGTATACACTGAACAAATTCTAAATGTCTACTGACTTTGCTTTCCTGACGTTCATTTGCCTTTAGTTCATAGTTTCAATTATATGCGGTACATGAAAAATTCCAATGCTACGTTTGCGTGCTTTGGTAATCAACAGGCATCACAAAAAGGCCTGGCACCCTTTCTAGAAACAACTTTCTTGATTGCCTTAAGTTGTTATTATGTTGCTTTTATCTATAAATTGCTGCCTAGTTAACTGTAAAAGAAATTAACAATTTTGTATAATATGTATTTTGTAGGCAAAACTAGAAATTGCTGGAGTTTATTTGACTATCCAAACATATTTTTAATCATCGTCTAGAAGCTCAAAATACACACAACCTCTTTCATGTTTCTGTTTTTTTGAAATTTTTTTAGTTACGACCATGTATTGCTTACAAAAGACAACAAGCCAAAATTGAACTGTTTAACATAGAATTTTAAAAACTTAAATATTCCATAAAGGCGTTACATTTCGAAACAATTATTGCTACGTAGCGTTGAGAATGCTATCCACGCTGGTTGGCTTCACTAGAACAATTTATTTACCTTCTGCTACTGTTTACGTCACCTTGACACTTGTGGCTAAGCTACTAAGGTCTGTACGAAAATTATAAAATCACATGTATATTTGAAAACATTTGTCCACCAAGCCAGTATAAAGCATTTGAATGATAAACCAAATATTGGAGTTTGTTCATGAACTAAGCCCTAATGTATTCCCAAAGTGTCACGAAATCCCGGTTACTACTTTTGAAGAAAACGCAAAAGTTTGAAAACATCATGAAAACTGGACTGTTCGGAAATTATAAAATCAAGCATTATAACTGCAGTTTTTATAAGAAAAGTGGTATTATAACCTCGGTTTCGACATTTGTGATGAAAGCAACTTCCAGCAGTCCTAATCCAAGGAAAGTTTCGGCAAAATATGAATTTAGCAAAATTTCGGTATGTTACGTAATTTTTATGACGGTCCAAGCAGTGGTCGGCAAATGAAGTGGTACACCGCGAACCAAAACTTGAATAATGTGGTTGTATTATGCATATGTTCTTACTCGTTTTTAATCTACAAGCTCTCTAAAGTCGTTAAACGTTGCAAATTTACCCTGGATCGTCGACATTATACCAAAAAATGCAAGTGTACCTGAGTCACCTAGTCTCACCAAGCAAGGTGTTTGGTTCCTGTTCCATATTACAAAGTGAGGTTTTCATTATGATTTGGAGCAATTTTACTTCGATGAAAACTGTAAAAAGCTTGCCTTTGAAACACTCAAGACTATATGTCGAACAAAACGAAACTAGCCTATATAATGCCTAACCCGCGCTTGGTCTACTAGCCTCTACTGTTTCTTCAAATGGCGCTAAAATTAATTGTTTCTGTTACTTCACAGTATTCTGGGCAATTTTGTAACATAAAACTACGTACCATGTAAATACCTTGGAAAATATGCTAATATTTCATAAAGGGACGCTAGGTGACTCAGGTACACTTGCATTTTTTGGTGTAATGTCGACGATCCAGGGTAAATTTGCAACGTTTAACGACTTTAGAGAGCTTGTAGATTAAAAACGAGTAAGAACATATGCATAATACAACCACATTATTCAAGTTTTGGTTCGCGGTGTACCACTTCATTTGCCGACCACTGCTTGGACCGTCATAAAAATTACGTAACATACCGAAATTTTGCTAAATTCATATTTTGCCGAAACTTTCCTTGGATTAGGACTGCTGGAAGTTGCTTTCATCACAAATGTCGAAACCGAGGTTATAATACCACTTTTGTTATAAAATCTGCAGTTATAATGCTTGATTTTATAATTTCCGAACAGTCCAGTTTTCAGGATATTTTCAAACTTTTGCGTTTTCTTCAAAAGTAGTAACCGGGATTTCGTGACACTTCGGGAATACATTAGGGCTTAGTTCATGAACAAACTCCAATATTTGGTTTATCATTCAAATGCTTTATACTGGCTTGGTGGACAAATGTTTTCAAATATACATGTGACTTTATAATTTTCGTACAGACCTTACTACTTATGTCGCTAATATTATTCTTCCACGGGTTAACCCATTTAATGTTGATTCGTGGTTTTAGTAATAAAATCAAAGCTAATGGTTTTATTTTGTTCTGAGTACTAAGCCAAAAGATTAAAAGTATTTACAAGGAAAAGATGTTCTGCTTGAACACACTTACCCATTAACTTATAAAGTAGATTTCACAAACTAACTATCTATCTAATTTTTCCTAAGTATTATTTATTTTTAGTCATGGTTTAAACTACACAACTATTTTTAAATATGTTTTGACTTTAACATCGACAACAATATTTACAATAAATTTGAAGAAACTATTGAGTCCTACCAAACAAGACATGCGATTTAATATAACTACCATTTTAACTAGAATCAAACATTATTATCAGTCAGAAGCACAGCATCAACCGTATTTTCAACCGCCATAGCAAAAAAGTTAATTTTAGTTTCTTTATCAAACTTAGCCGGCCCATAATACAAAACAATTGGCGTTTGTGCCGCAATCTGCTTCCACTTAAGTTAAGTGACTTAACACTAGACCTCACACAAAATTGAAAATCTGTTTTATCATCAGCCAAACGTTTAGGTAGCAAATATCGCAGTAATAACTGACTATACTCAAAAAAGTACGTTACTCGGGGCAATACACTATACAAAACCAAATAACTGCTTACAGCTACTAAACCCATCATCAAAAATACCATAATAGGCACCTTATTCCACCCAATAGTTAGGACATAACCGTTAATAACCACAAGTAGAAATCCGGCTCCCATTAACACCAGACCCGGTTTTCTTAGGGGTTCTATAGCAATTTGGTTAATACATTGTAACTCCCTATAAGCTCTTAAGGCAATTTTTGCACTAGGCATATTTCTAATTATCAGTAGGCAGTTCTGGTACAAGGTGCATATGCTAACGGCGCTGAGCATTTGCAAAGTGTAGCATCTAGCCACTTCAAAAGAACACCATTCAGTTATGGCAAATCTTAATAAAATTAATATTTTGGTGTGTGAATAATCTTGCGGAATAATTTGATAAAGCGGGTCGTCATTATTCAGCACTAGAAAAAGTGGGCCGTTCATGCCAACTAGAAATAATGTGGTTGCTATACCATGCATCAATAGTCCCGAAACATCTGCGTCTGGTTTGCTGGCCAAAAGTTTGGTAATTTCTAAATATAACAAATAGGTAATTAAATAATTTTTTAAAGCTCAATAAACAATTACAAATTTTTGTGGTTACCTTTAAGCACCAGGGAAACGCGTGACGGTTTTGTTGCGTATCCTAATTCTCTAAAGTCATTTCTTAATTTTCTGTCAAAAACCAGCATAGTATTTACAAACTTGCCTAATATAGTGTCTCCTAACGTGTAGATGTAGTAGTTAACAGCAAGGTTTAAACCTAACATTGTGACTATTTGAATATATAAAATAATTTTGTACAATGGAATTGTGCCAGGGTAGAGCAAACTTTTGAATACATTCAGGCAGGAACATGATACAACAATAAATGTACAAACTTGCCCCATGTAAAAACGAAGCAAATGTTTGTGTCGTTTTTATGTATAAAATTGCTCGGATTTTAGGCTCAGGCATATATTGTGACGGCCTAGTATGGTTTTGTACAAGTTGTTGTATAACTCAAAAGCTTTCCAAAAAAGCGGAGTAGCCATTCTTGAAAAGAAACAACTAGTGGATAGGACAAAATATGGTCGGATGACTATTTCGAATGAATTTGTCTTTGTGAAACTCATATACGTCACGTCCGACTGGCCTGACGAAATGGGTGGTTACAAACGGTCTGACCAAAGCAGTACTAGAGTATTGTATACCCAATTACTACAAAATACTACAGCATTATATATTTTACACGAAAATTGCAAGCTTGTCTAATGTAATTCTATGAAAGTACGTTTTTCGAAATATAAAGCTTTTAAGCAAAAACCGTGTTTTGTTAGTCATGTTTGTACTTTCAATCTAGCATAGGGTGAAATATTTTCGGATCCAATTGGCAAGCCAGTGTGCTTCTAAAAATTAAAAGTTTAGAATATTCTGACTTATATTATGTGTCTGAGAAAAAGTTTGCTTTCTAGGCTAAATTTTATTACAATGTCAGTCAACATTTTTACTTCCTATTTCCTGGTTTGTTACCGCACAAATTAATTCTGTTCCGTTAAGTAAATAAGCCTCTAGCTACTTTGAATGACATTGAAACATGATTTTCAATAATTTTGATACAACCAAACCTATTTAACCATGTTATCAGGCCAGGAACTAATTTGCCGTATGTTGTTAAAACGAAAACAAGAATTTATAAACTATGAATATTCGTGTGTATGCTATATGTATGTTTTCCATTATAAAAACATCTTTGGTAAACATAAAAATATGCTTACTGCTATGGTCGTAGATTGCGTATAGTTACATATAGAAATATACATTGGTTTTACTGCCTAAATACTGCATAGTATTTTTAAAATTAGTTTAAAATTGACTTGTTATCCGACCAAGATAAAGTGGAGTGTGTGGTAACATTAAATTAATGAGGTTCGAGTGGCAACGAGAGCAGTTAATTTAATACTAAGCTTTATTAATTAACTCCTTAATTAATAATTACAAGTTCAGAGAAAAGGTTGGGAAAATGGGAATGATCTTGAGAGCTAGTGGATAGGAGTGAGGTTGGATAGAAGTTGGCGAGTGTGATCAAGCTCGCATTCCCAACAGATGAGGTGGCGTGGTGGATCCTGGTTGGCTAGAGACTTGAGATGACGGCGAGCCGCTGCTTGAGATCCCGGGGAAGTACCGGGGTGTACTGGAATATACCTCAGAGTGGACGTACGGACAGACAGACAGACGGACGCACTACATCCTAGATAGCTCCTGTGCAAAGCAAGAAGCTAATACGTTAGGCAAGTAATAAATTAAAATGTCAAACTGACAATACGGAAGAAAATTCCCTGCATCGTAGTTGTATTTTTAAAAAATTGAAACAAAACTGTGTTTAATACCAAAACTTAATTTACTTTGAATATATGAAATTTCAATTAGGTTTTAAGAAGTATCATACTTCAAGTATGTGAAATATAGCCTTAGTTTACACAACTCATAATAAACAGGTTGTTAAGGCAAGAAAATTACTAGATCAGTATGCATACATATTTAATATTTTCATTGCTCCATTCCTTCTCACTATTGGTATATTTTTTTGTGACAAATATCGTTGCTAGTAAAAACCAATACATGTACTCTCAGGAGATGGCGCTTACAGTCCAAACAAATTTTAAATATTCCAGCTGGTGTGCGAAAATTAAAATTACAGAATGTAAAATTTTTGGTAGCCTTGCAGTCGTTAAGGATTGCGTATTTCCGTATTTCCACATTAATATCGAATTTGGTATGCACTGGGTTTTTCATTTGATATGTCGAACAATTAATGCCATTTTGCTTTTCAAAATTAGATAAAGGGGTAGATAGGGTATTGCAAAGGGTATTAGATAAATTCTCTGGTTTATACTTGAAACAAGTTTAGTAAATGAAATATACGTCCAAAAAGAATGTTAACAGCTAAATTTGTCCTGCACATCAGAAGTAGTTGTTCTATCAGTTGTATTGCGGTCATGTGCTTCTGGGTTATAAGTTATAAATAATACTGAAAAACACCAAATCAGTTTCTAAATAAAATGAGATAAATACATGGTCAATTTATGATAAAATCTTTTGATGCAATAGTTTTATTTGACAACGATGCCCAATATCAAGCAACCCCGATTTATTAAAATTCAAGAAAATATTTAGTACAAATTACGTAATCAACGAAATGCCGAGTGTTTGTAAAAACTGCATTTGTTTATACGTTATCAAAATTACATATTGCTATATCTATATTTAAAAACAGGTATGCTTAAAATCTGTTTCACATCCAACATAATATCGTATACAAAATGTGTAGAAATTTGCCTCAATGTATGTTCTGATTAGTTTCACCGCATTTTAAAATTTACAGCGCGGTTCTAACTACATTGTTAGTACCAATGGCCTGATTTTTTTTGGGATAATTACGGATACAAGCAAATGGATTTTTCTTGATTATGTTAAGTCGCTGGTTTTTACTTCAATAGTTATGCTTAATTATGTAGCAGATCCTAAACAGCCACACCAAAATTTGTTGGCCGGTATTAAAGCTCATGGAAATTTGCGTTAGCAATAATCAACTCATTTTCTTAAACGTCCTACAAGTAAACATATCGCTAAGTATATTTCCCGGTGATTGCATGTAAATTAAGTAACCAGGACGTTTCACAGTCCCGATTGTTTTATTTTAGTAAAGTATTTTTTCACAGAATTACAATTGAGCTAGTCACAATTATTTACCAATTTAACATATTATTCATTTTAAATTACCCAAAATGGCCTTTACTATTATCCCTGAATATAAAGGCGTTTGAGAAGAAATTTTGTAATTCATATCACCAGAAGTGGATTATTGTAACAGTTTGTAGGTTTTGATGTTTACTACACTGGCAACACCAAGTATATATTACTTAAAAGTTTACACTGTCAACAAAACATTCACCTGAATAACACAATTTCGGTACTTCTCATATTATAGTTTTCCAACGTTTAAAATAGTAAACAATGGCCTTTAAGCTTACACAACTTACTAAAGTAATAATGACTTTATTGATATCAGTCATTAAGTGGAACAGCTGAAAGATCGCTGGTGAGAACTATCTTTAAGGATATACTGCTTAATCCACTAAGGTAGATATACTATATAGTTTGGTTGAAAAAACCTCAATATATATGGATTGATTCCTTTCTAACAGAATCATTCGAAAACGGAAAAACAATTTTGCTTGGAAAGTTGACATATGCAATTCACGTTTTGGATATTTTGTCCGCCGAAATAACACATGTTGTAATTTGGTTTCTTCTACTGACGCAAAACATGCATTAGGAAGATTAATTTAAAATTTCATGGCGTTCATTCAGTCCTAACTACATTGTCAGCACCCATGTTTTGTACCGTCTGAAAATATTTACTATTTTCAACCTTTCGATTTGCGCAAACTGGCATATATCCTTTCCCTACTCTATTAGTTTAATATTTTATATATCTTTTTGCTGGGTTTGACTGCATTGCAATACCAAATTATAATGGCCAAACAATGTGACCAACAAGTCCATGAGTCAGGGTTTCTTCTATTTTCCTCTTGCAACCCTACCAAGTTCAGTTGAACGTTTTAATGGAATGAAAAAGTATTCAACTAGAAATAGATTCAACATTGATCTGATTCGTAAGCAATGCAAAGTAAACATGCAATAGAATAAATTTTGGGAATTCAATCCACGTTAGTTTGAGCAGCATTGTTTATACCATACGTAAGTATATTGTCTACGTATTCACGATATGGGATTTGAAGCCATTCAAAATAAAAATCGTGTTATCTATCTATCTAGAGTAAACATTCGAAATTTTGTTGAAACTTGTCAGCTTGCAAGACTTGTCATGCAATTACAGAATAACCATGCTTCACAAGAGACCTCATTCTTTTATAACCTTGCCAGAGTATCTTTATTCCATGACAGGATCAAGTGTTGTCAAACTCCACATTAACCTCATTCATATTTAGCCAGCCACTGAACTGATATCATATAAATTGGTATTTATTACACGATATTGACATTCAAAGAATTTATTCACTTTTTAAGATTTTTTGTTTAAATATAAAAAATAAGTATTAACCTAATTATCAACCTTAATATTAGTGGCTAATTAGCCGCATATTCCTTAAAAGCTAATACAAACAGCAACTCAATAGGTTACTATTATGCTACAACCAGGCTACTTTACGACTTAGTTCAGTTGTTTTAAACAGAATCATTTGTCTACTACATCAATATTTTCTACACTTGTTTGCTTGTTTTGACTACATTGCCAATACCAATTAACAACGGTTCAATTACGTGATCAACTGGTCAATACGTCAATCTTAATTTGTTCCAAACTTACATTCGTACAAAAAAGACCCAAAATGATTTTACTATCCGGAGAAACCAAGGATTTTCTCCTGTAACCTTACCAAGTTCAGTTGAACGTTTTAGGGGAATATACATGGAAAACAGACTCAACAATGATCTGATTTCGCGTTTGCTTGAAAAAGAATACTAATTCCGCATGAAACTCAATGGATTTTTTTTATTAAGCTCAAATTAAGCTAGTTTGAGCAGAATGCTCTTTAGTTTATCGTCCACGGAGTCACAATATAGGTTTGGAAGCCATTAAAAATCGTGTTATCTATATATTTAGTGTAAACATCCGACCGATTGTAAAAAATCCACTTCTACCTGATTCATTTTAGCCTGCCACCGAACTGATATCTCCTGACATGCCATCGACTACAATGCCAATCTCAACATGTTAAAAACGAAAATCAACCTGGTTTTTTGCTAAATTTAAATCATCCAGCGCTTTAAAGTTTAATGCTTTACTTGCTTGGTAAGTTCAACTTGAAATTGACCTAGTATATTTTTGAAGTTAGACACGTTGAATTTGAACTTGTTAGAGTTTTGAAAACATTTGCTTACTTTGTGGTAACCATGAGCTATTTAATGAAGCTCAGTTCCAAGTGGGCATTTTAAATTTTAACCGTGTATTTTGTGTGAGTCTTTCCTGAAATTAATTTTTATGCTCCGACGATCTTTACAACTTTTCAGACTCCAGTATAGTTTAATATAAATTCAAAATTATTTGTGCCTCAGAGTCGACTACATTGCCGATACTCATAAAACTTTTAAACACATATTCAGTCAATTATGCTATGGTTTATAAAGTCTTGTTACACTATTTATCCCAATTGTACGAGTTATTGAAACGTAATGAAATACTCTTTGCTAGTTGTTGGAAAAGTTCAGATTGTAGTTTCATACTGTGTTATAGTCATAGTTGAAGACAGATTCGAGTAACTACCAAAGGGTTTGGAACAAGCTTAAAAATGATTTGAAATTTGGTTTTTGGCGATTTCGAAAAGAAATGTTTTTAATCTCGCAAATATATTTAAGTATATAACTTCGAGCGTTTGCATCTCCTACATTGGATACACATTTATATTACCCTCGATGGTTTAAAACTGTTCATGATTTTATAATAGTAATTGACAAATAAATGTCGAATTAAACTTGAGTTTGGAAAAACCGTCATGACGACTACATTGTCAATATCATTCCTTTGCAATAGAAAAAGGCTCTGATTAAACTTTTGTGTTTGTATTGTAGATTCTCTCTTGACAAACAAGGTTAATTACATTTTGAATTTAAACATTGCAGCCTCATGAAATACGGCTTTGGTAGCAATAAAACATCCATAAAAAACTTGGTAATCGGAGACGACGTTGTTTTTGCAAGCAAGAGTTGTTGTATTTAATGCTACTTAATAAAAATGTTTAAATTTTTCTTAGCTTTGTGGGTTAAGCGAAGCCATCATTAAACTTTAGTTTTAGTTAACTTTTAGTTTCCATTGAATGGCACTATTGTAATAGTTTCGTAAGCGATTTCCATTTCATCCTCACAAGGAGTGTTGGATTTCTGTAGATATAAGCCAAAGGTAGCAGCTTTTCATTCCCGCAATTTTATTTGCAATTTCGAAAGTAATATTTTAGTGCTGAAAATTGATGTGCTTACCCGGTTATATGCTATATGTATTACGTGAAACTTGTGAACTGTGTTTTGCTTGTTTGCTACAATTGTGTTGGTTCTTGGGTTCAGAACTGGTGACGCCACTCAAACAAATGAAAGCACGATACCCTTCATTCTTATCCATTTGTAACAATTTTTCAACGACAAAATTCAGACAAACCTGACTTAAAACGGTATACAATGAACAAATTCTAACCCCATACTGACTTAGCTTGGCTGATATTCATTTGACATTTGTTTACAGTTTCAGTTATTTGCGGTACATGGAAAATTCTAATGATACGTTTGCGTGCCTACGTTTACGTTGTAGTCAACAAGCATCACAAAAAGGCCTGCCACCCATTTGAAAAGCAACTTTCTTGATTGCCATAAGTTGTTATTATGTTTCTCTTATTTATAAATTGCGGCCTGCTTAAATCTAAAAGCAACGAACAATTTTGTATATGTACCTTGAAGGCAGTAGCCGTAGAATACACATATAAACAAATTTGAATTCATATAATAATATTAGTGAAATTATTTTAAGCAAAATTAGAAATTACTCGAGTCGATCAAAAGATAGTTTTAATTAGAGTCAAGCTCAAAATACACATAACCTTTTTCATGTTTTTATTATTATAAGTATTTATTAGTTATCACCATGTATTGCTTATAAAACAAAAACAAGGCAAAATTGAACGGTTTAACACGTAATTGTAATAACTTGAATATTTCATGACAGCGTTACATTCCAATAACTCTCTAATTCTACTTTAACAATTTATGTTAATACGTTAAGTGTTAAGACTTTTTTGGAGTTTATTATATTTTGTTCCGGCTATCCGTTTTCTATATATTTTTATCTTATGGCACCTTTGGCATTTATTTTCTCAAGTAGAAACACCCAAGTCTTCAAACACTATACTATTCATAAAACTCGCAAGTGAGTCGAGTATTCCTGATGAGCTTCGAGCTTCACGCATAGATTGAACACTTTAAGCCAGTTGGACGCCATTGCATTAATTACATGAGAAATAAAAGTCTATATGAATTTAGCATTTCAAACATTTTGAATTATTAGTATCTCCGACAAGGCTTTGTATAAGCACCTTTTATACTCTTCAATTACGGGCGATAGACTTTTTTATGATAGAAGTTTTAAAAAGATATGGTAACATGTTTTAAAGATTTTTTAATCGTTTGCTTTTCCTATTGACTAATTTATTCAATGAGCAATCATCATGCAATCTTGAACCAACCAACAAAGTAAATAATTAAAGTCCCCGTTATCGCATGCACGATATGGAAAGATGTTTAACTTCATTGCTTAGTTTTACATGTTCATTCTTTCACGGCGTATGTACGTCGCAAGCATGATAATGATAATCATCTGGCTTGCATTTAAGACAATTCACATCCAAATGCACAAGCAAGTTATAAACAAGAGTCATGTGTGTTCAACATTATTAGTATAACTCATAAATATAAGGAATGTAATGTGTACCTGTGGCTCTGTGAAACATCTGGTTAAACGGTGAAGCACACCATATTTTTCATTTAAATTTTACATATTGAAATTTTATTTAAAATTTCTTGCCGGTATGTAAGTAGGTTTATGGCCACCGTCAATGTCAATAAAAATTATGGAGTTATATAATTACTTGTTAAACCCTCAGAAAAGGCTGAAAAACAATGCTGAAGTGCTTTGTAAAACAGTTTTGTATGATAGTTTTAAACAATCAGCTACATCTGTTTTTGGTGTAACTGTGTCTGCTTGTAATCTCTGCACTGATCAAAGTAGCGTCGGAACTTTCAATAGGTTGACAATCTTGTCAATCTTGCAAATGCATGTTCCTGACAGGCTCATAGCAATTCAATTCTTTAGCAAAAAACCGAAGGAAATGTTCCAAGTAGAGTTTAAAGTGCTTTGCGATTCACTAATCGAGCGTGAAATAAGCCAAGTTGACAATTCAAATGTGAGGAGCTGTAACACACCCCAAAATATTTTTTCTTGTTTAGTTATGTCTAGATAATATCGTTTGTCTTCTAATTTATTTTTTTATATTCTTGCTTCATGGTTTTGACTACATTGTCAACACCAAATAAAATTGAGAAAATATGAGTGGGCTCCTACAGAAACTTACTTTTCCCCAGTTGACACTCTCAACATAAGATTCAACCAAAGAATATACTGTTTTGGCATTTCTCATATTTTAGTTAAATAAAAAAGCAATACTCTCTCAAATTATACAATTTACCAATATAGTAACCACTTTATTGATACCAGCCGTTAGATCGAACAGTTGAGTTATTGTTTCTACGTAGTGCTGAAATTATGAATGAACCCCTTAGGCTACTAAAGTAAATGCACAAAATTTTCATTGAAATAATATCAATAAAAATCCTTAAATATATCCGTTCCCCACATAAAATCATTCGAAAACAGAAAATCAGTTTTGCTTGAGAACTTAGTGTTGGTACTTCACGTTTTGGATATTTTGTTCGCAAAAATCACGTGATTTAAGGTTTTGGATTTGCCTTATGGCTTCTGCTAGAAATATTGGAGTTTATATATTATATATATTATATATATTTCTCAAGAATACACATACAATAAATATAAGTTCAGGCATTGCACGCGTACAGAAAATCCTGCGAAAATACTCACAAAAACTTGGCTCAGTATCAATTCACTGAATTGAATTCAGGTGTCGCTTTTATGGCATAGTAACCAATTGAGTTCTAATCTTCTTGCAAAATTTGACCGGGTATTAACAGCATTTATATCTACCCGAAAATACTAGCTTCACAAGAAACCTCAATTAACCTCATTTTCTTTAAACCTCGCCATGTTATTTTCATTCCATTGCAGAATCAAAGCATGGATTTAAATCAAAATTAACCTGGTTTACTATTAGCCTACCACAGAACAGATATCAAATGAAGCGACATTGACTACATTGCAAATGTAACGTGTTTTGAAAATGGAAATCACCCTGGTGACGTGCTTAAGCTAAAGCTTTACCAGTTTACTTTATTACATTTTCCTACTGATACATACTGAAATACCATCCTTTTGGCCCCAGTGATTGTTAAAAACTTTAACTGAAACATACTTTCAAAACTTTGGTTTAGACCTACTTGTCCAACTACGACCAAGTTTGGAACATGCTTAAAATTATTTGAAACTTATTCTTTGGCAATTAGAACAACGTATAGTTTTAAATTCATAAAAAGATGTAATACGGAATGGAAATGACCACATTGTCAGCTCCAATCCATTGCAAAGAAAAGGCTGTAACCACACCGATATGTTCGAATTGAAGATTCGTTCCTGAAAAACTAAGTTCAATTTCTGTATTTACGCCTTGTAAGTTGTAGTTTCATGAAAAATGGCTTTGGAATATTTAAAATATCACTCGGAAAATCATCATCTAAGACGCGATTGTAAATTCATCCTAAAATTCATTTATGATTTTTGTGTTTAGTATATGATTATATAATAAAAATTCCAAAAAATTTCTTAGCTTTGTGTATAATGTGAAACCATGGATGAATCTCTGTTTCTATTCGTCAGTAATTGATTCCAGAAAGATTTCCATTAGGAACTTAGCATCTGCGTAAATATAACGAAATGTATTTTTTTATTGCATCAATTTTATTTGTATCAATTTTAAATAATCAAGTATTATAAAAGTGTTGTCTTGGTATAAATATTGGTGTGCTTACCAGGCTTTCATAGTAGCTGAAATTCTTGAACACTTCTAGCCTGTTTGCTTCGTTTGTACCGGATCTTGGATCCAAAATTGGTCACTTGGAACATCATGAAGCCTAAAAACATGAAAAGCTCGTCTACGTTTGTAGCAAGTCTACAACCACGAAGGAACTTGGAAAAATCTAGTTATTTCATAACTGTATACACTAAGCAAATTCTAACCACCAACTGACTTTGCCTGACATTCATTTGCCATTTGTCTATAGTTTTAATTATCTTCAGTACATGGAATATTCCAATGAGTTTTGTTTGCAGACTTTTATAATCAACTAATACCAGAAAAAGGCCTGTCATTTATTTGAAAAGCAATTACTGTTAAATTGCCTTAAGTTGCTCTTACGTTGCCACTACTTATAAATGGCTTACTGGTTGGATGTGAAAGCAATTAATAATTTTAAATTTATATTTTGCAGGCAGTATCTTTGTCATACAAGCAAATTTAATTCTGTTGCGTATACAAGTGTGACTATTTGAAGCAAAACATGGAATAGTTGGAATTTATTTAGCTAATAATATGTATCTAAAATTATTGCCTGCAAATTCAGAACCTCTTTCATGTTAACATTATTGTAGGTATAATATTAATTATTATCATGTCCTCCATACCAAACGTGAAACATGAAAAATTGTAGGGCTATAAAGCTGTGTATTGCAATCCCTTGCGTTGGGATAGTATTTTAAAAGCTTGATGAGCTACTCTAAGACTCTATTTTAAAAAGAATTTACAAACTGGATAATTGATAGTTGGATTTATTCTTTTTATAAAGTGAAAAAGTTGATTAAAGGAGAACTTTTCGGTGGCCAAGATTTCCAGTCACAGAAAGAATCAATTAATAGCTCGTTGCTATGCAGAGGAACTAATTATGATAACGTGTGCGCGTCTGTATGCCCGTCCGTCCTTAACCAAACTAATTGGCCCTGAATCAAGTCAATTGGCTCTATGCCAACCATATTGGTTCAAAACAAGACGGAATAATATCTAAATATACATACGACCAAAGCCTCGAACATGCTTACCATGGACGCTTATTTTTAGATTTAGCTAGAGGTTCGTTTGCCATATTAAACGTCTATTCTTGTAGGTAAATTCTGAACTCGCTTGCTGTTTTTAAGGCTTGCTTGGCCTAACATTTCGTGGTGAGCTGTTAGCCAGCTTCTCAAAAATTGTTGAGTTAATTTTTAGGAAGTATTCACACCGTCCTCATCCAAAATGCCAATTTTACCAATTCAAAAAATTGCTTGAAACACATTGCCTACTTATGATTTCTAAACCGCATTACTAATTACGCCTAGACTTTTAACCAGGCGTAATTAGTATTGCGGTTTTAATTAGCAATTAATAAAGGTACTCCCACTTCTTCAACGGAATTTGAGAAAAAACAAGGCAGTCAATCCTCTTGTCACACTGTCATTTAGAGCGGAGTGAGCCGGACGAACGTGGAGAGCTAACCCAACTTCGAAATGAAATCCGATTGAACACTGTCCGCATTATTTGATGCTTCTACCAACATGAGTCTTTATATGTTCTTTCAGATCCAAAGCACTCTTCTTGCACAACTCGCAGAATCCATCATCCTATTAGTATCCAAATCAAATAGACTATTAGTACCAGTAGTAAAATTATCTAGCATACGTAAAACTTATAGCATGCCTCCCGTCTTCTATTCTTTTTGGCGTAACGAAGCGACGCTTTCATGTGACGATTAAGGCTTCCCCGGCTTAAGTACCCCTCACTGCAGAGGTTACATTCAAAGAATTCACTCTCATCTTTCAGCTTTCGCAAGCAACAAAAATTTAACGATCAGATTAAGGATCAATCAGATAAAATATAAGTCTTAGATTTAAAATTTGGGAAAACAGTACCAGAAGAAATTACCATTTCTTCAGGGTGACATTGTTTAATGTGGAGACGGAGGTAACCCTTCTTTAAAAAGAGCGAGTACAAAACTGGCACGCCAAAGTAATGAGATGTCTAGAAACGTGCGATTCCGGCAACTATATGTAAACAAACATTTTGAGCAGCAAATAATTAAAATCTAATCATTTATAACATTTTTATACAAACCTCTGCAAAATGTTCAACTTTCAAGTTGTAAATACGGAGTTACACACATCATATCCGGAATAGGAGCCTCCCTCACTTTGCTTGGAAAAATGGATGAAAAGCACATTTGAGAATGACACATGTACACATAATATGATATGACCCATAATAATCTATAATAGAAATCTCAGCCCTACCTTTCTAGCATTCTTCACACCGAAATATTTCAGATAAAAGTAGTGGATGAGGCCCGTATTTGTGAAGTATTTTCTTTCACATTCAAACCAAAGGAAAGGCCTGATCACCGCCACGGGGTCCTACACAGATAAATCAATCACGGATATGCCATTTTTCCACCATAATATTATTTATTAGATGATATGTACTTCCAACTCACCGAAATTTTACGCCCAGAATGTTTGAGCCTTGGTGTTGGTGTAAGACATTTTGGGAGCAGTATGCTTTCATGCAACAGTCCAATCGGAATTAACGCTTATTCTGGTGGCAAGGCATATGAGCTTCCAAGCGGTCAGATCTTCTTAAAACTTTCGCGCACCAGAAGCATTTTATTGTTCCTTCGTTTTCTATTTTGAAACCTGAAAGCCTTAAATATCCAGAAAAGGACGATTTTAAAGCACTACTGGTGTTTCAAGTTCTTCAAGTGGAAATGACTCAAATAATAAGAATACTGCAAAATATACCGAATAGATATTTTTTAAATATCTAGAAATTCAAAGCCACACCCATCCCAGAAGACAGCAGTAACAATCTGCTGGAATAAGTAATAGAAATCTAGAGATACGATCTTCTTTTACGATCGAATCGAATCGATCGAAGTTTACAGGTAGATTTCTTAACCACAGATCTAATAGTAGGAAGGGATGGGTAAACCTCTTCATGCTTCTTCTGTGTCATCATCTCTGGTTTCACAAGGTCAGAAATATATTCAGCATTCAAGATCTGACCAGCTGAAAAGTGGTTTGTTAATGTAATACTCATTAATGTAGTGAAGCTTACAGTAAAAACGTTAGAAACTTGTTTCTGACCATTTACGCTATATACGGGTTATACCATCCCGAGTATAGACTCGTCTAGCAAAGGGCAGCCAGCAGATCAGAGCAGGCAATATCACATGATAAGCAACATAACTTCCATTGCGTGGGGTAAAGGATGTGCAAACGACCTCATAGTTCCCGTAGGTTTGAGCAGGGAACAAGAGGATCGCTAAAGGGGACCCCAGTTGACAAATCGCACACCATCGGCATGCAAACTCGCTGCGATTAATCGTAGTATTTTTGCATCGCAGTTTCTCGCAGCGTTTTGCAGGCAATATGTGAGCGAAATCCAACGATTAAAAATATTTATTTTTTTAAAGCGAATTTTCGTACCGATCTCGCACTGATTTTTCGTCGGTTCTAGAACTGACAATAATTAACAGCGAGGTCTACTCGATTTCTCTACTTAGACATTTTCTGATTCCAACAACAGAACATATGGTCGTTCTCTGTTTTATTACTTTTGGTAATAAACGATGTTTGGTGGAAATAGTTATTTAAAAGGCCAAAGTCCGAGATCTCTAAGGCGTAAAAGGGCTAAAACTGTAAAGTCGATAATTTCGAAGTACAGAACTTTTGCATGTAAAAACATTAATCACTCAAACCAGACTCATTTAAATAGTTCAGTTGAAGAAGAAAGTGATTCACCATTAACATTTAATGTGCACAGTGAATCACATAATTGTGTACAAAGTTGTACCCCATCACGTAATGGGGTGGACTCACCAGCGTTTCTAACGGTAAAATTAGTCAGCCCTACTGAACCTAGCTTAGCATCTCAAGTGGACACGCTAACAAAGTTAAAGGCAGTTTCAGTTCGTCATAACTTAACTAGGGCAGCAGTCAACGATATTTTATCAGTTTTTAGAAGTCACTTATGCTTTAGTCAGTTTCCACGCGATGCTAGAACCCTACTGATTAGAAATTATCCCATCGAAACTGAACAAATTGCAAGTGGAAAGTTTATTTATTTAGGCATAAAGAGAGGACTTGAAAATTATTTTTCGAAGAGACCACTGCTCGACCAAGTTGATCTTCAGTTTAATGTTGACGGTATTCCGCTTTACAAGAGTAGCTCGTTGCAGTTCTGGCCGATTCTTGCGAGTTTGGCAGGTACTAATTATGTGTTTGTTGTAGCAATTTTTTGTGGCAACACAAAACCAAGTAGTTTGGAACAATATTTTGAAAAGTTTGTTAGAGAAACAGTTGAACTGCAAACTCATGGCTTTTTGTACCAGGACAATCTAGTGAACTGTTCAATTAGTGCTTTTATATGCGACGCTCCTGCAAGAGCGTTTATCCTTGGTGTCAAAGGCCATTCTGGATTTTCTGCTTGTTCCAAATGTTAAGTTAAGGGTAAAAGAGTGGAGTTTACTCAAGTTTTTATTAAAACAAGTGCACCGTTACGAACCAATGAAAGCTTTAGAAACAAGGATGACCCTAGGCATCATGTACAAGACACCCCATTAGTAAAGTTAACCTCTGACATTGTGAAAGCTGTTCCGTACGAGTATATGCACCTAGTGTGCCTTGGAGTTACCCGAAAGCTTTTAAAATTATGGATTGATGGTCCAAGGTCCCAGTTTAGATTACATTCCCGTGAAACAGAAGCCATATCCATTGAGCTCGAATTTCATCGTCCATCATTCACAAATGACTTTACGAAAACAACACGAAGCCTGAAGGAAGTAGATCGGTGGAAAGCTACAGAGCTCCGAACATTTTTATTGTATGTTGGCCCTATTGTGTTAAAAAAATATTTGAATGAAAAATACTATGATCATTTTTTAGTACTCCATGTAGCAATTTGTTTACTTTGTGAGCCAAAACAATCACATGAGTTAATAGATTACGCGGAAAATTTGTTAATTTACTTTGTCAAAGAGTTCAAAAATTTGTATGGAAGGAAGTATATGTCGTATAATGTACATGGGTTGATACATCTAGCTAACGATGTTAGAACACACGGTCATTTAGACAGGTTTAGCGCCTTCAAGTTTGAGAATTACTTAGGCTTTACCAAGAGACTTGTTCGCTCTCCAAAAGAGCCAATAAAGCAACTTGTGAGAAAACTGCAAGAGAAAGAAGGACAGAAAAACCTTGTAAAACCAGTGCATGTATGTTCATTTTTTACTTAACATTTGCATTATACGGACTGCTTATATGAATTGACATTGACTTTTGGTGTTGGTACTCACGAAGAACGATGTACTTTTGACTCACTTGTATGCCCAGAAAAAACTTGAGTGAGTCAAATAAATAACGGAAGCCAGCTTAAAAGCACATAGAAAATCACAAAATTATTAGTACACACAAATTGTTTATGTACTTTTGAATCATTTTTATGCACAGATAATTCTTGAAAAAACATTCAAAGTTTTTGTCCGCTAATGTAGTCAAAAGGTCTGCTAAGTTTGCTTGCTGAGTTAGCGGACAACAAAAGCCCCCAATGTCCGCTAAAAAGTCACTGGGAGAGATAACTAATTTATTTTCGACTAGCAATAAGTACATGCCGTTTCTTATGTCACCAAATCCGATTACATTTGATGGCAAATTAACTTTAGACAAAATATCGAAAAATTGAATTTTTTTTGCTTACGTGTGTCGTGTGTTTCTATTTTTCTAACCTTTCTCGTGTGTTTGCTATGATTGTATGTGTTGTAATTGTAACCTGTTTACTAGCCAACAAGGAATATCCAAATTCCACTTGGGTGAAATTCGCGTACAAACCATTTATCATTTCTATACTTGCTTGGGTTTGGTTTTTTGTTTCAACCAAATTTATTTGCGAGTGTACAGAAGTCATTTAGGGCTTTCAAAAGTTAGTTGCATTCTCAAAGTATTTACAAAGAGGTGAGTGCAGGCAAATTCTTTAATCTTTAATAAGCTTTGCGTATGACTTAGTCTTTAATTAATCTCATATATAGATTTGCTGCATCCTACACAACACTGGTCCTCGGCCTAGACTGCTGATTTTTGCTGCTTATGAATATCGCAGTTCCCATGCCAATTTCAATTTCCAGTGTTGCAGTTCTTATACACTTGAAAGCCCAATTTGCCCCAAAAGCGGTATACCAGGTTAGGTTAGGGCCAGCAGCGTGAAATGTACACGCGCTATGGGCGTGGACATTAATCCCATTAAGTCTAGCTGAATCCGCATATACATATTTAATAATTTGGTGTTCTAAAAACTGGTGCTGGTTAAGGCTAATCTATCGTATTAGGAAAATATAGGCAGAATTAAAGGATCGCTTACCTAAAACAATGTGTTAAATGATAACTATTTTAGAATAGAAAATTACGCTAGATCTATTTTAGGTTATATTTGCTTGTAGCTAAGTTCCAATCTTTCTGTTTGTTCTATTTTGAAAGTATGTTAAATGAAATTCAGGCTACATCACAGTAGAAAATTCTTTTACTTGTTCCAGTAAGTATTCTACAAAAAACCTCATACCAAACCGAACATATTCATTATAGCATGGGAAAATGAGGTTGTGTGTACGTTGTAATTTCGTGTTTAGGGTTGTAATGTGTGTTAGGTTTACTTTCAAAACGAAGTTTACACGTGCGCAAAATATTCCAATACCGTATGCTCTTATCAAATTAAAAAAGATAGATAAAAACATTTATTGGGCCATGCTAACTCTGCTTCAGGTACTGTCAGATTACTTACAAGGAGTAATTCTGAGCGGTCACACAAGAAATTAAAGGAAGCACACGAACGTTTTATAGAGTGGAATGCTTAAATTAAAATGGATTCGCCCCAAACCTTTATAGGGCGGTCCAATTTGGACTTTGCATCGTCGCAACAACTTTAGCAACGCTGTTCTACAGAAGCGTTAACGCAGTACTTCGTGCATCGCAGCAAGCACCTAAACTTAAATAGCCTTTGCTCCTCCGCCTTTGTAATTGCTTTCCTTGTGCAACCCCATCCTTCCCCTTACTTTTGCAGCAGCTGACTTTCTTAAATATTGGAGTTTAGTGCATGCTCTTGGAATAAAATAAGAATAGCAACGCCAAATTTGATGCATTTTTTTGCTTGGTGTTGTGTAACTACTGCTGCTCTTACGCTTACATATATAGCACTGCATATATGCCGATAGCGGCACTAGAAGATTTCAGGTCGTCATCACTGTAATGTAAGCATCCATTTCTATCAAAAACATTCTGTTTTTATTTGGGTTTGCGGCCCAGAGTTAGACCTCGTCAGTTAGTAGAGTAGGTGTAAAAGGTGTATTCCAAAGCAATTAGGTAAGTGCTGTTTGTCTTATTAGCAACGTCGTAGTTCTTAATATATCGCAGTCAAAAATATATCTCTCCGTTTTACACTATTTCTAAATTGCTTTCAGTTTTATATCGCGTATAAAACAAAGCGTAGGTCTTTTTATTGTCACATTTTTCATTATCGAGAAACTTGCAAATAACTTGCCTGTTTTATTGCAAAAGTCGTGCTTTTAATAATAGCTTCAGATATATAGTCACTCATCCATTATTTCGTATTTTTTATATTACAGCAAAATTTGAGCAAATTACTATATAAAATAGCTGTCAGACTAGCAATATTAGTTCTGTGTTTAAAAAAATGCAATTTTCAAGCCTACATGTTGCGATTATTTTGCTTTGCCTCATTGGAAAATTTTTAGTTAAAGGCTCAAGTGGTAGCAGCATAGTAGAGTCACAATATGACCTGGACATTTCAAATGACGTCAACATGTTTGAGGATTGCACAGTACATGTTGTGCAAGCCGTGTTGGCTGACAAGGTATGCTAAGTGTGTATGTATGACCTTCTATGAATTAATCATTAGTTTAATACATTTTTATTACCAGAACGTCCAACACTTGGACCTATCACCGTTTGAAATACCTGTAATACGTTGGCTTGTGAAGTACAGCCCAGTCTGGTTTCCCGACCCTCTGTACTTCTACATGGACTGCGACAATTCTTTATACAATATTGTAGCAAGTCAAATGGACGACTTTTTACCATTTTACCCCAAAACACAATGCACGGTCACCATTTATTTATCTCCATGGACGCAATGCAAACGACGGATTGTTCAGGAACCTATCCTAGCATTAGACTTGGACGGTGGAACTATCCAGGGCCAATATCTGACAGTGCTCCCACAGAAGTTGCTGGAGAGTAATTATCCACATTTGAAGATGAAAGCGGAGTACGTTGAGGTCATCAATATCTTCAGAAGTGAACATTTTACGGTTTTGGTGTCGCATCCCCATACTGCGCTTGTAAGCTTAAAACGTAACTTATTTTACGCTTTAAATTTCATACCTAACGAACTACAGGACAAGGAAATTACTGTTGCTTGCATCCCAACAACATTATTTTGGGCGGTGTATCCTCGCACTGAAAGAAAAATTGTTTTCCGAGCGTTTGTTTATCCGCCGGCAGAAGTTTATAACAACCTATACAACTGCTATAAAGGGCCAAATCACGATAATTATATTTTTATGGAACTTAATGACATGTGCATATCAAGAAAACTGAAAGCTGTATACTTTACATTTAGGGAGTATGTACAGGATACAGATAATTTTAGAGAACTTGCGTGGTATAAAGACCATTGGGCTCAACATACCATTCGTGGATTAACTGCATGGGGAATAGTATGTGATTTCTGCAAATATTCCTCAAACCTTACACTAGAGAAAAACGCGATCAGGTTAGGGCTACGTGAAGTTTTTCTCAGTGAAATATACCGAAATCAGTCAGGAATATTACAGCACATATACATTCAAAACATCTTTCCTAATTCAAGCACATTCAATACTGAAGGCGACATTTGGAGTTTGAGAATGTTTCCCGTCCTCAGGGTCTCAGAAGGCATACAATATCTTCATATTGTTAGACTTGAAATGGGCGGCTTTCATTTCGTTGCCTGTACAGAGATCAGAGACAAAAACAATTTTTTGTCTTTCAGAAGCATTGCAAAAGCTTACGACGGTTTTGTCTGGTTGCATATGGTTTTGCTCGCTGTATTCTCTGGTAAAATATTGACTTATTTGGGTCACAATATATTTCCATACGTTCAAGGTGTTTGGCTGTGTTACTGTACCTTACTTGAACAATCTGCCAATTTGCTACATAACAAACCTCTCCGAGTACTAACATGTACGTGGATTCTAGTGTCACTGATTCTGTCAAACGGGTACAGAGGGGAAAATATCAAAGAGCTGACAGCTCCTTTAGAATTGGAAAAACTGACGACATTTGCTCAGTTGGTAAATCACAACTTTACATACTTTACATCACTTGCATTTGAAAACATGGTGGAATATAACGCTAAGCACAAGAGTATGGGAATACCGGTTCCAGAGCTACCTCAGAGTTTGTACGCGTTTACTGCTAACTACATAGTCAGCCCAACGAACGAAAATTTCACTTTTCTTTGGCAAATATATGAAAATTTGTACAATCCTGTGGAATACAAACTTGTAGAGGAGATGGTGTTGAACTCGTCCTTGTATTTTGAACGTCAGGTAAATACATGTGCAACTAATGCATATATGGACAAGTACACAAAAATATATCCAATTTATGTCAGTCTCAAAAAAAGCAGAGGTGACCTTGTTACCCGCAGTAAAGTACCTCTGGCTCAGACCACACAAATTTGGAACTTTCACTTTGCACCAGTTGATGTTGACTATCTTGTCATAAAAGCACACTCCCTAGTTCAGTCTGGAATAGTTGAGCTATGGCAAAGGTGGTACGATAGTACACATACCTTGAATGATACAAAAATGCTTGCGAAACTGAAAACTGCAAAGGTAAAAGCACTGCAGATGAACGACAATGTTGTGGTTGTATTCTTTATGCTAATAGCGTTACTGGTGGGAGATTTGTGCGTGCTCATATTCGAAACGAGATCTAAATTTAAAAAGTGGCTTTCAACGTTATTCACATTACGGATTTCCGTACAGGTGTTTTTCAAAGAAGGTTCGTAATTAACATCACACATAACGGGAGGTCAGTTTCAAATTCTACTTCTGATCAAAGAAATAGTTTTGTACCAGTACAAAATTTTGTTTGACAATATCTCTTGACAAGTACTATTAATTTATTTTTGTAGTATGCGATTACAAAAATCATTTGTTTTTACGCTACTCTATTGTCGCGTTTAGTATATGTTACTAAGTAAATTACATATGCTTTCTTGGAATCTTATCCTATCATTTTACATCACTTATGTCAAGTTTCTGTTGTAACTACTTACTGCTATTTGTCAAGTTTTCTTGCAGGAGTACTGAACTGACAGTACTGATAATATTGAAATTAAAGCACATATAAACTTAAAATTCATACTAACCTTAGAACTTTAGGTTCCATATTCGCTGCTAGAAAAGTAGTACCATTAAAAACCGTTTGAAAGTTTTCTGATAAATGAGGATTAATAAAAATCCTACAAAAACAATTTTTTAAAAAACTGAATTAGTGACAGCAAGTATGTATCTTTTTTAAAATGTGATTATCATTGATGCAAATTACAATCTGAACTTTGCACAGCTCTAGTCTGTAAACTACACTAGAGCCTCTTTATAATATATGAAATATAACATTCCTAGGAAATACATGTATATAGAAATATATGTACATGTTTCTATACAGTACATGTGTGAAAATTTGCCGAAAAGTGGAAACATTATTCAAGTGAATCACGTTAACAATGCTAAGGTTTGAGTTTCAGGCAAATATATAAGTAATCAATAAAATATATATGTATGACACCATGTCAAATTATGATAATTTTTTACGCATAACTATAGGTACAATCATTGTAAACAAACATTTGAAATAAATAAAGAGCAAACGCAATTTTATGAACACATAAGTGCACAAATACAAGTATATGCTATTTATGAGTTAAAGTAAATTAATAATTATGGCGATTATGATATTTTCAAAGTATATCTAAAACCTAAGCAAAATGTTTTGAACTTTTCAATTTTGAACCCCTCATTGCAGATAAAAGTTAGATTAGAAATTAAAACGTCATTAGTTAATTCATCTACCCAATACTATTTTTGTATTCTCTTGTTTTCACCATTTTTATTTGCAACAGCTTTAAACAGTTAAACCCTAAAAAATTTCCACCTATCTATGGGTTTTCATACAATTTGTTTCTTTTGTCTATGAAAATCGGTATACATAATGAAATAACGTTTATTCCGAGAACGTGCACCTTCCAAGTTGGCTAACTACACTCCGTTAATATGCTAACCACATGGAAGTATATCAAATAAAGCAGGCAACATGCCCACATGTAGCAAAGTAGCGAAAGTCGAAGCAATAGTTTCGTGCCAGTATTAGGTATATAATATGCAAGTGAATTCCAAGGTGAATACTTTGGTATTCAAAGTATTCAATGTATGCAATTGGTTAACATGACAAAATATTAATGAATGAATGATTGGAATGCAAATGACATTGAATATTCGTATATAAATCCCGTACAATTAATAAAGAGATGAACACTAATCAGTCGACAATTGACAAGTAATATTGTGCTTGTACTCTTATTTAATCACACCGGCAATATGGCCTAATGGCCATGGCAGCTTAACATCAAGCTGCGTAACCACCTAAATAGCTAATGCTAATTAGCTATTATATTTCTTAATTGGTGGAGATTAGTGTTTGATTTCCCATACCATCGCAGTCAAGCAATAAGCAGTGCTCCTTTTCAAAATTTTAAATATCAGTTTTCAAAATTTCTTAAGCTACGTAACCCCAACTGTTCATTCCAATTGCAATACAGAGCTTGAAAGCATTTAAGTACAAAATATTTCTGAGCATGACTTTATGCTCTAGAAATATTTAAAACAGGCAGAAATTATAACAGATAATGCTGTGACGATATTCATATTAATGATTGCGTTCAGCTTATCTTTATCAAATAAAAGAAAAGTGACCAGTGACCGAAAGTTCCTGTTCTGAACATCAAAAGTGAGAAAAAGTTTTTATTCCAAATAAAGAAACTATTTTCATAGCAGACAAAATTTAAAAGTGCTTGTGCAAAAAAAAAGCAAATATTTTCAAGGCAGACAGAGAACAGTAAGCAGAAAAGCAAAGAAGTGCAGATATTCACAGTTCCGACATGAAAACACATTTCTTGACACTGATGCGCTGCAATGCGCTGACCACACAAAAATTCCAAAGTGAGACACCCATACTACACTACAACTCTTCAAGCGCAGTAAGCAAACGCTAACGCTGTTCGTCCATTTATTTGCAAACAAAAGTGCAATGAATAGTTATGAAAAATAGGAAAACTGCTCAAAGAAGAAAATGCGCACAGTCGCAGAATTAATGAAACATTTAAGAAATTAGGAAATCTGCTCAAAGAAGCAAAGGCGCACAGTCGCAAAAATATTGAAAAACAGGAAATCTGCTCAAAGAAGCAAAGGCGCACAGTCGCAAAAATATTGAAATATTGAAAAAAAAGGAAATCGGCTCAAAGAAGCAAAGGCGCACAGTCGCAGTATTAATAAATCATAGAAGTGAAATATAATAACAGTAATAATAAAATATAATTTAATGAAATAGTTTTACCTAAATTGCACCTAATTTGAAATGGGTGTTGATTACAGCAACGTTTGCATGTTTATGCATACTGATAAAACTCCCAATTTTGACTGAAATCTGAGTTAGCATGTTCATGCTCTCCTTAAAACCACTGATTTTTTACAAAGCTATTAAAATTTGCGATTTAGTACTTGAATTGTAAACTGACGAGTTAAAATTATTCACGTACTAAACCGTAATCAACTCAAAACATTACGACGGTGGAGATCGACAATCAGAAGGAAGGAAGGAAGACCAAACTAAGGAACGACCAAACCAAAATACGAGACAGGAAGTAGGAACATTTCGCCAAAAATACAAAGGACTGGTAACACACCTAAATACCCTACTAAGAACATTCAAGTTTCAATTCGTAGTATCTTGTTTAAACTTTTGTTATAAATTTGTAGTGTTAAAATTTTAATTCTCAAAAGTGTTTAAAATTATTTCAAATTCAATATTGTGAATTTTTGTTTTCATGATTCAATCGTTCCAAAATTAAAAAATTAATCGTAAATTTGTATCTTACAAAATTTTTTGCTCGCAGGAGCTCGCATTCTTCGAGGGTGGGTATATTAGGTATATAATATGCAAGTGAATTCCAAGGTGAATACTTTGGTATTCAAAGTATTCAATGTATGCAATTGGTTAACATGACAAAATATTAATGTATGAATGATTGGAATGCAAATGACATTGAATATTCGTATATAAATCCCGTACAATTAATAAAGAGATGAACACTAATCAGTCGACAATTGACAAGTAATATTGTGCTTGTACTCTTATTTAATCACACCGGCAATATGGCCTATTGGCCATGGCAGCTTAACATCAAGCTGCGTAACCACCTAAATAGCTAATGCTAATTAGCTATTATATTTCTAAATTCCAGACATAAAATTAAAACGTAAAATGTAGTTAACTTCACCAACAAAAACGTTGGTAATTTCTTAAAAAGTTGAAGAAACAGTTCCGTGCCAGACATAAAATTAAGACGTAAAATGTAGCATATTTGACCAGCAAAAGATGTTGGTAATTTCAAAAAAATTAGACTAATAGTTTCATGCCATCAATAAAATTCAAACGTAAAATTTAGTATTTTGACCAACGAAAGACGATGGTAATTTCAGAAAAGCTAATACAATAGTTTCATGCCATCAATAAAATTGTAAAGTAAAATGTAGCATATTTGACCAACAAAAGACGTTGATAACTTCAAAAAAGTTAAAGTAATAGTTTCGTGCCATCAATAAAATTGAAACGTTAAATGTGGTATTCTTGACCAACGAAAGACGCTGGTAACTTTTAACAAATTAAAGTAATAGTTTCGCGCTAGCAATAAAATTGGAACGTTAAATGTAGTATTTCTGACCAACGAAAGACGTTGGTAACTTTAGTTAAAAGGTTAAAACAATAGTTCTGTGCTGGTTTTATATTTAAAGCGTAATACGTAGTATCCTAACTTTGTTATAGTAGTGAGAGTGTTAATGTGACCTATGACCTCATAACCTTTGACCTCTTTGTCCTATTGACCTGAACTTTTGGCCACAGCTGCGCATTAACGTGACACATGTCTATACCAAGTTTCGTTGAAATCGGCTAAACCGTTTCGGAGTTATTGCACGGACAGACAGACAGACATACGGACAGACGGACGAACAGGTTTCGTCATCTTAATAAGTAGCTTTCGCTACTTAATAATTGCCAGGCTATATAGTAATACATTGTGATATTACATATATTATTAATATAAATGGGGAGTCTAGGATGATATATTCTGGATAAATATTTATTATTAAAAAATTGACATTTATTAAACATTAATGTAATTCTAATAAAGCCGGCAACATGCCCACATGTAGCAAAGTAGCGAAAGCAGGTGTACTTTATTGCTGATGTAGACTAACTTTTGACCCTTTTGACCTATTGACATCGAAAAGCAGTATTCTCTTGACAAATGAAGCAAAATTCAACTAAAAACTCATGTGCCAGACAAAATTTTTAATCCTGAAATGTAGTATCTAATTAAATAATGAGGCTAAATTCAACCAAAATCTCATGTGCCAGACAAAAATTCTCTAGAAGAAAAGCAGCATTCGATGGTAGTAGTCATTGTGATGCTTGACCTCTGATAACCTTTGACCTCTTTGACCAAATGGCATGAAATTTTGCGTGGATGTTTGCCTTATCGTGTCACATACAAGTGCAAAGTTTAATCAGGAAATGTAATTATCACTTGACTCAAGAAGCAAAATTCAACCAAAATCTCACGTGCCAGACACAAATTCTATGTATAAAAAGCACTATACTATTGCAGTAAGGTAGTCATTGTGACGTTTGACCTCTGATAACCTTTGACCCCTTTGACCGTATGGAATGAAATTTTGCTGGGAGGTCCGCCTTATCGCGTCACATACTTGTGCCAAGTTTAATTTGGAAATGTATATATCACTTGACTCATGAACCAAAATTCAACCAAAATCTCACGTGCCACACAAGAATTCTGTAGAAGAAAAGCAACATTCTATTGTAGTAAGGTAAGGCAGTCATTGTTACGTTTGACCTCTGATAACCTCTGACCCCTTTAACCGAATGACACGAAATTTTGCGCGGTGCTTTGCCTTATTGTGGCACATATTTTTGCCAAGTTTCAATGAAATCGGTAAAGCGGTTACGAAAATATTGCACGGACAGACGGACAGACGGACGGACGGCTTGCGCCAAATTAATAAGTAGCTTTCGCTACTTAATAATAATATAAATAATTAATTATCATTCTAACGTTAGCTAGTTGCCATTATTAGGAATAGATACTTGCTGATGATTGGAAAAAGCTGTTTTTCCTTCTGTACAAAACAAGTTGGAATTTACGCAGTTGCTTGATATATGTACGTGGACAAAACTAGATTTTACTTTTACGAAAACTTGTTGAGTATAACAGTTTTATTTGTGCAAAGCGGAAGTTGTTATTTCGAGACAACGCTTGCTGACAACAGCTTGACATTTTGCAGAAAAGAAACTAATAGCCTTTCATTCTCTCTAAAAAAGCTCAGGTTTTATTTGGAGAGCAAATTCCACATTCATTACATAGAGCACGCCTTATTGTATGCTTCACAGAGCAACCAGAAACTTAAAGTTTTCATTGTTCGTATTTATAACAATATAAGACAAATCAAACATGATTAATAAATATCATATTCTTGCCTTCGATATCCAGCGTAGGCTTTTCTTTTTTCTCAGCAAGTTTCCTTAAGAATGGAACTCGAGCAAAACTGGCTTAGAACAATCCAGTACAAGTACGCAACTTCGTTATTGGTTCCGGACAAATTTTCTAGCCTTTTTCTCGGGTATTCTCTGTGCTATCGGAGTTGTAGCATTTACGTTGATAGTTCCTCTAAACGAATTTAAGCTTATACACGCAGTCTTTCTTTCTGGAGTATTTTTGGTCACCATGGCGCTCTATGTTATAATAGGAACGTGGCTAATGAATTGGAAAGCGTATTTGTATAGGTACAATGAAACGATGCTAATTGAAGTGGCACTGCAAAATAAGTACTTTAAAAAGTTTAAAAAAGCTTCAGCAAATTCGTCAATAATGTCTGTTCTAATTTTACTTTCGTTGGTTGGAGCCTTTTGTATGACACTAGCCATCACATTTTTTATTCTAGTTTTTGATTTCGATCCATACTACTTCATTTTCGAACACTTTATTTTAGACAATCCGTTTTACCGTAGTACATTCCAAATTATAGGTAGTGTGATAACAAGGGCGTTGCTGATTTTTATTCCACTTGCGGAAGGATTTCGAACAGGAAGTTTTCTTGTTTGCATATATTTAATTTGGTTTGAGTCCACCACCAACATTGTATTTACTTGTGAGCTTATAACAGAAGAGTTACACAACGCTTTAAATTTGTACAAAGAAATTTGCATAATGTATCGCACTATTGAGCCAGCCGTATGGTGTGCTTTTTACGTCTTCACGAACGCTGTATTATGGTTTATGGTTGAAGCTGTATGGATTAATATTCGAGGCTTCTATAAAGTTGACCTAATGATTCGCGTGGTCGCACTGTTGGTTTGCATATTTTCCATAGTGTTGCTCAAATTATTTTACCAAAATATGTAGAACTTATAAAACTTTTTTCCAGGATAGTGAATATCCTATAAAAATTGGTTGTTTATGCGAACGAAAAAACATAAAATCTTATGGAAGCAATGTTTGGCAATGCGCATTTTAAAAGTAAAATATAGTCCATGTATATATACCACGGAAGATTTTGAAATGGATTATTGGTCTTTACTTTCGCAACGTGTGAGTGACGCAGTAATAATATTTCAAATAAATTAATAATATTTACTTTATCATACGTTACTGAAAACTAGTGTCTTAGTATCACATGCTTCACAGAAAAGAAAACTAAATTCTTATGCCAAATCACTTAAGAAACTCAACATAAATCTTTCAACGTAGATAGACGATTCCATAAATAAATATCAATTTTGAGTAAAATATAGGATGGTTTGAGTTGTTTTTAACGTATTGACTTGTATACATCAATAGAGCCAATTTTATTCATGTGTTTCTTGTACTGCAAAATGCGTGCTGTTATCATTCATAATATATTTCTAATTAATTATTTCTATTTACAGTAACATTAAATCTTATTTCAACCAACAAAACAGATGAAGAAAAACTTCCAAAACAGTGAAAACTCCATGCCCGATCAAAAGTTTAAAATAAAATTTAGTTTAACCACACACCCACTCTCGTGTACGCGCATTTGTATTAATTATAATTTTTGTTTTGTGTTTTAATTGCTGCCAGTAGTAAATGATGACATTTCTTGGTGCTTAAAATCTTAAAGTTAAAGAGAAAACTGATAGATCACTAAAATGTTTAATTCTAGTGTATTTGTAATTCAAACATGTGACGTAGGTGCGTTCTCGTTTCTTTCGAGTTTAACGGAATGCGTCTAACAAATTGATGTGATTGTACTAAAAATATCAGGCATACTGAACGTGTTTTGTGCTTGTAAGTATTCTCGAGTTAGCTAAACTTTAGACTTGAATCATTGAATTGCTATTCTATGCGAATATAACAAACTACAAACTAATTAAGTCGTTGACTAACTTAAAACAAGTTTTTGAAACAGTAAATATGTATATAAATGCAATACATACTGCGCGTACACGAGAGTGGGCGTGTGGTTAAACTAAATTTTATTTTAAACTTTTGATCGGGCATGGAGTTTTCACTGTTTTGGAAGTTTTTCTTCATCTGTTTTATTTTACTCTTTTTAACGGTAAAATGGTAAAAATCATTTAAAACTTTAAGCTGTAATAAGTTTATTATCAAGATAGACATTCAATGCATATTATTACAAGTGCACTTTACTGTATATTATGTTCTTAAACTAAATACTGGTTCCATTGTTCAAGTCAGAAATGGCTTTGGAATAGATAATTGTGTTCGTATGATCTTCCATCCACTGAGTTTTGTCACACGATGTCTGACCAAATCGTATAAGTATAAAGTAAACAAATGAGGATAATATGTGAACACTTGGTAGGATAAATTTGAAAATTGTCAACCTGGGACAAAAATAGGTCATTGCTAGGTGAGTCTAGGACAAAAAAAATTACTAAATATTTATGTACAGGTCGACATATATGCAAAAACCCGTTGTTTGAACAATTTTTAACGAGAAAACCATGCTAAAAATGTAATTTTTATGCGGTTTCTGGACAGATCAGTAAACTTCAGTTGAAAAAACGCCGATTTGTCTTTGGAACCAATTTAAAATTCCGTACCAATAAGCCACAATAAGGCCACGAAGTTTTTGGGGGTGTAACTGATTGCATAACAGTGTTTTTTAAAGCGCCTTGTAGTGCACGTAAAAGCGCATGCTTTAACTCGTTGCTATAACTCAAAGCGCCCATCTCGTTTTCACTGTAAAAAAGCGTTTTCGTAAGCTATCATTTGTTTCTTTTATCACACCCTGTTCGAATCTTATCTTGTTTGAATGATTTATCTGAACTAAAATAAGCATATTTGTTGTTGACAAATACTGACTAAATTATGAAAGCAATAAGTAAGCCAAATTAAAAGGAGACCCAAACTGTATAATTCATAAACAGAGACCAAAGGACTACCTCAAAATCAAAAGCTGCTTGCACTTCACTTGAGTCTGATGGAGGGAAAATTTTGTGCATACGTTGGCATAAAAAAAGTAGGAACTTGGTAGACATTGCTCTGTATAGCACTAGAGACAGCTGCATAGCCTTGTTCAGGGCATGAATTGGGCAACGCCTACCAAGCTGCTTCTCTTTATAAGCAAGCTTATGCACAAAATTTGGCCTCCATCTGGCTAAAGTGAAGTGCATGAAGATAATCCCTAGTTTCATTGTATGTTTGTTTTTTGACACACTTTTGTTTGAGTATTAGGAACTCACACCTGTTGAACATAAAAATGAGTGTCGCTTTTGGAAATAGTGCTTCCATGATGTAAGATGGACTATGTGTTTTCCGCTGGGCATTTAAATTAGAATTTTGTAGCAAATTGAACGGGTTGGATAATACCTAGGTAGATTTAGGTAATAATTAGTTTAAATTTCAGTGGAACTGCTTAGGATTGTAATTTTGGTTTATTTGAAATATCTACAATCAAATGAAGAGAGAGATCTAGAGATATGAACAAATATTTAGAGATATGTACAAATATTTAGAGATATGTACAAATATTTAGAGATATGTACAAATATTTAGAGATATGTACAAATATTTAGAGATATGTACAAATATTTAGAGATATGTACAAATATTTAGAGATATGTACAAATATTTAGAGATATGTACAAATATTTAGAGATATGTACAAATATTTAGAGATATGTACAAATATTTAGAGATATGTACAAATATTTAGAGATATGTACAAATATTTAGAGATATGTACAAATATTTAGAGATATGTACAAATATTTAGAGATATGTACAAATATTTAGAGATATGTACAAATATTTAGAGATATGTACAAATATTTAGAGATATGTACAAATATTTAGAGATATGTACAAATATTTAGAGATATGTACAAATATTTAGAGATATGTACAAATATTTAGAGATATGTACAAATATTTAGAGATATGTACAAATATTTAGAGATATGTACAAATATTTAGAGATATGTACAAATATTTAGAGATATGTACAAATATTTAGAGATATCTATATATATATAAGGTGATTGTGGTGTTCGTCGGTAACAAATGTAAACAAGCAAGTGTATTCAGACGAATGTAAACAAACAAATGTAAACAATGCAAATTTTACATAAATTTGTGTAAAATTTAAATGGAGATTTTAGATTGCAAATTTTACATAAATTAATTTAAAATTTGAATGGAGACTTTACAATGCTAATTTTACGTAAATTAGTGTAAAATTTGAATGTGGATTTTACAATGCAAATTTTACATTAATTAGTGTAAAATTTGAAGGCAGATTTTACAATGCAAATTTTACATAAATTTGTGTAAAATTTGATTGGGGATTTTACAATGCAAATTTTAGATAAATTTGTGTTAAATTTGAAAGCAGATTTTACAATGCTAATTTTACATCTATCTATATATATATAAGGTGATTGTGGTGTTTGTCGGTAACAAATGTAAACAAGCAAGTGTATTCAGACGAATGCAAACAAACAAATGTAAACAATGTAAACAATGTGACCATGGTATCCAAAGTGTTGTTCCCATGGCAGCCAAAGTGTTGTTACCATGGCAAACAAAGTAATGTAACCATGACAACCAAAGTGTTGTTACCATGGCAACCAAGGTGTTGTTACCACTGTAGCCAAAGTGTTGTTACCCTGGCAACCAAAGTGTTGTTACCATGCCAACCAAAGTAACGTGACCAGTGTATAATGGTGTAATGTAACTTAGTTTTCGTCTTGACCGTCGTCGTCGTTCAAAATGTAGAAATGTGTGGTGTATGACCTGAAGCTTTATAAATTGCATGCGAGAAGCTGAAAACTTCAATTTCTTTGCATACTACCACTAAATTACATAAGAATTACACAATTCCATAATTTTCCATTTTTCGAATTAGTTAAATGTCAATTAAAGTTAATTCATATTTGAACTCAAATATGGGCATAATTGAGTACCATATCATCTAATGCAATTGTTACGCAGCATTTAAAGGCGTACTAACTTATAAGATGCTTTTATGCTTTCGATGTTCAAAAAGCATGCGAGAAGTTGAAGAATTGTGTTTTGATAAAAACACCTAAAATATTTCACTGAAAATTTCGAAGCATGTAGACATACAATCTTAGACAGCAATAAAATTCTATTTGATTCTAATTGTTTTTGACGTGGCAGGGCGTATGCCTGCAGTATAGCTAGTGTACAAATATTTAGAGATATGTACAAATATTTAGAGATATGTACAAATATTTAGAGATATGTACAAATATTTAGAGATATGTACAAATATTTAGAGATATGTACAAATATTTAGAGATATGTACAAATATTTAGAGATATGTACAAATATTTAGAGATATGTACAAATATTTAGAGATATGTACAAATATTTAGAGATATGTACAAATATTTAGAGATATGTACAAATATTTAGAGATATGTACAAATATTTAGAGATATGTACAAATATTTAGAGATATGTACAAATATTTAGAGATATGTACAAATATTTAGAGATATGTACAAATATTTAGAGATATGTACAAATATTTAGAGATATGTACAAATATTTAGAGATATGTACAAATATTTAGAGATATGTACAAATATTTAGAGATATGTACAAATATTTAGAGATATGTACAAATATTTAGAGATATCTATATATCTATAGAGTGATTCCGTTGTCTGTTACAATTCTTACAAATATAAACATGTAAATGTAAACAAATGTAAACAAATGTATACAAATGTATACTAATATTTACAAATGTATACAAATGTAAACATTTGTTACATACAACATACAAATGTACAAAATACAAAAACCAAAGTAATGTAACCATGGCAACCAAAGTAACGTAACCATGGCAACCAAAGTAATGTAACCATGGCAACCAAAGTAACGTAACCATGGCAACCAAAGTAATGTAACCATAGCAACCAAAGTAACGTAACCATGGCAACCAAAGTAATGTAACCATGGCAACCAAAGTAATAATGTAACCATGGCAACCAAAGTAACGTAACCATGGCAACCAAAGTAACGTAACCATGGCAACCAAAGTAATGTAACCATGGCAACCAAAGTAATAATGTAACCATGGCAACCAAAGTAACGTAACCATGGCAACCAAAGTAATGTAACCATGGCAACCAAAGTAATGTAACCATGGCAACCAAAGTAACGTAACCATGGCAACCAAAGTAATGTAACCATGGCAACCAAAGTAATGTAACCATGGCAACCAAAGTAATGTAACCATGGCAACCAAAGTAATGTAACCATGGCAACCAAAGTAATGTAACCATGGCAACCAAAGTAATGTAACCATGGCAACCAAAGTAATGTAACCATGGCAACCAAAGTAATGTAACCATGGCAACCAAAGTAATGTAACCATGGTAATCAACGTAATCCTTGCAACCAGCGTAAACCATATAATCATGACAACCTATCTAAACAATATTTTGTTTGAGCGTTGTTTTTGATATTCAGAACAAAGCCTTTAGTATGTTACCATCATGTCTAAGACTTGGTATCTGTTTATATCTGTTGGTATCTGTTTGTTTAGTATCTGCTCTATGAAATGTTGTATTGCAACCCAACTACTGGAAAAAGTAAAAGGCAACATACTAACTTTTCAGAATCTTTTCATTTCCGCATTTAAAAAGTGCATGCGAGAAGTTGAAGAACCCTAATGTTTTGCACACTTCCATACATATGCATAAATAACAACATAATAACGTTTCAGAAACTTTTATACTCTTGACGTTCGAAAGTGCATGGGAGAAATTAAAGAACATTAATTTTTTGTAAACCACCGTAGGTATGCATAAAAAACAACATACTAACTTTTCAAAAACTTTTATGCCTTTGATGTTTGAAAAGTGCATGCGAGATGTTGAGAAACCCTAACCTAACCCTTTTTCTACATTGCCATAGATATGTGAAAATAACAACATACTAACTTTTCAGATACCTTTATGCTTTCGACGTTCGAAAAGTGTATGCGACAAGTTAAAGAACCCAAATTTTTTGCACACTTCCATAGATATGCATGAAAAACAGCATACTAACTTTCCAGAAACTTTTATGCTTTTTAAGTTTGAAAAAATCATGCGAGAATTTGAGAACCGCTGATTTTTTGAACACTTCCATAGGTATGCATGAATAACAACATACTATTTTTTCAGAAAGCTTTACGCTTTCGATGTTTGACAAGTGCATGCGAGAAGTTGAAAATCCCTAATTTTTTGCACACTACCATAGGTACTTATGAACAACAGCATACTAACTTTTCAAAAATTTTTATGCTGTCGCTTTGAAAAACGCATGCGAAAAATTGAGTTTTTAGAGAAATATCTAATAAAATATGTGACAAAATCTCGAACCATGTGGACATACATTTTTAGATAACAATAAAATTATATTTGATTCTGACAGTTTTTGACGTGGCAGGGCGTATGTACAAATATCTAGAGATATGTACAAATATCTAGAGATATGTACAAATATCTAGAGATATGTACAAATATCTAGAGATATGTACAAATATCTAGAGATATGTACAAATATCTAGAGATATGTACAAATATCTAGAGATATGTACAAATATCTAGAGATATGTACAAATATCTAGAGATATGTACAAATATCTAGAGATATGTACAAATATCTAGAGATATGTACAAATATTTAGAGATATGTACAAATATCTAGAGATATGTACAAATATCTAGAGATATGTACAAATATCTAGAGATATGTACAAATATCTAGAGATATGTACAAATATCTAGAGATATGTACAAATATCTAGAGATATGTACAAATATCTAGAGATATGTACAAATATCTAGAGATATGTACAAATATCTAGAGATATGTACAAATATCTAGAGATATGTACAAATATCTAGAGATATGTACAAATATCTAGAGATATGTACAAATATCTAGAGATATGTACAAATATCTAGAGATATGTACAAATATCTAGAGATATGTACAAATATCTAGAGATATGTACAAATATCTAGAGATATGTACAAATATCTAGAGATATGTACAAATATCTAGAGATATGTACAAATATCTAGAGATATTTACACATGCCCCAATCGCAATACTAGATTTGCGTTTATATGAAAGTTCGTTTTATACATACGGGAGCCACGCAAACATAACCAATTATGTGTTTATAAAGTTCAGGTTTTTCTTGAAACATTTTGTTCCTAACTAGAAATTTCAATATTTTTAAAAACAAACTACTTAAAAACACAGGTGTTTCAAAATCGGGGTGAAACAGGCGGCTGTCAAACAAGTTCGGATGCATTTTTACCAGCATCTCAACAATTTTTACCTTTGTATCCATATAATGTGGATTCACAATAGCTAGATGTCTTGCACATACACAAATTCCATCAGTCGTCATTGATTAGCTAAAGTACTCTGTCAATTCATAGTCATCACGCCTTATGGCGAATTCAATTGGTTGCATTAAATAATCTAATCCAATGATTTAACGAAAATCCTGTAGATGTAAAGAAAGCTACAAGTAATCAAACTTTCAACCTCAAAACATGGCAAGTAATCACACTTTCAAACTCGGAAAATGTGCAAGTTATCAAACTTTCAAACTCAAAACGTGGCAAGTAATCACACTTTCAAACTGATTTTCGATGGCAAGTAATCAAACTTTCAAACTGGTACGAAGTCTACATGATTGAACGTGTAACGGGTAAATGGGAATTTCGAAGGCGGCGAAGCCGCCGAGAAAGGGCGCGCTTGGCTTGCCAACGGCAAGCGCGCAACCTGTAAACTGCTTTGTTCTAACATATTTGTTTTAATTTTTCGCGAGCGCAGCGAGCAGCACAGCCTACTAAACTGCGCTTGATACAAAAGTTGGATTGAATTTCTGTTGGAAAGTTTGATTACTTGCCATCGAAAATCAGTGTGAAAGTGTGATTACTTGCCACGTTTTGAGTTTGAAAGTTTGATAACTTGCACATTTTCCGAGTTTGAAAGTGTGATTACTTGCCATGTTTTGAGTTTGAAAGTTTGATTACTTGCAGCTCCCTAGAAGTAAATCGATGTTAATAGATTTAAACAAAAACAAAACACAGATTCTCTTCACATCTTCTACATCGAGCAATGCTGAAGCGCTTTTAATCGATGTTTTCAAATCATCTTCTTGATAATCCTCTTGTACATACGCACTAGAGTTTACTCAAGCTACGCTTTGAAACCAAAAATATTGAACATACAACATTGATTACTGTACAAAGATTTTTTTGGTATGACATGGATGATCCATTTTCCTTTAAATTGTTTTACATTTATCCTGTTACATTGCCATGGGTACCGTAGTTACGTTGCCATTATTACCGTAATCACGTTGTCATGGTTACCATAATTTCGTTGCCATGGTTATCATAATTACGTTGCCATGGTTACCATAATTACGTTGCCATGGTTACCAAAATTACGTTGCCATGGTTACCGTAATTACTTTGCCATGGTTACCATAATTACATTGCCATGTTTACATTTTTGTACATTGTTTGTTTACATTTGTTTACGTTGTTTGTTTACATTTGTTTACGTTGTTTGTTTACATTTGTTTACGTTGTTTGTTTACATTTGTTTACATTGTTTGTTTACATTTGTTTACGTTGTTTGTTTACATTTGTTTACGTTGTTTGTTTACATTGTATGTTTACATTTGTGTGTTTGCATTTGTTTGTTTACATTTGTATATTTACATTTGTTTGTTTACATTTGTCTGTTTACATTTGTTACCGACGAACACCACAATCACCTTATATATATATAGATTACTGGATTTGTCCTTGTTCATACAGTTTGCAGCTAGTAGTGAGCTTTCCGCGGCTTTTAGAAAAAACATTGAGAACTCTGTTTGACTCTTGCATCATGCATCCTTCAAAACTAGTCAAGTATTTAGTAGATAGGAATTTTTTTACGTGGCAAGTAATATTCAAATCTGCGCAGTCATATTGAAACAGGTAAGTAGAGTGTAAGTTTGTTTTATTTTTCCTTAAACGAACTGATCAAACGCGTTTCCTCAACAAAACACGTCTACCTACACGCTTGCCGCCTGTTATTGGTCATACTAGCAAGATTAAATCAACAGACCTATCAAAAACATTTTCCCAAAAGTTCAGACTAGTGTCATCGTCAAACTGTGCTGCCGTAGTACCACGTTATTGGCTGCTGCGCTTTCAACATCTTGCTCCAAACTCTCAAATTGAAACGTGTCCATCCACCAGCAGCAGCCATGCTTTCCCAATGTTTTATCGTTTTTGCCGGCCACTCAATTTTTAAAAGATTCCTGCTATAAACAAAGCATTTACAAATTCGTGGCAGCGTTTGTCCGAGGACAACAAACGTTACAAACGTAAGTAACGAAGACGTTACAATATGGGAGTAAAGAATTTCCACCCGCGTACAAGCACCCAAGAACCAAGCACACCAAGTACAAAGCCAAAACCAATGAAAAACACGGCAAATACGCGGATTGACTCAGTTCCAAACTTGTTTACACACTGAAGTCTTGCATAATTTTTAATACACGATCTATCTAGTGGTTTTTCGGCAATAATTGTAAGACAGTTGAAAACAATTTTGAATATGGATAGAAAAGGTAGAAGCAGTATCTGGGTGGATCGATTTATCTCAAAGGTACACCACAGAAGCATAAAAAACCTGATAAAGACTTTTAAACACTCTGGACCTTTTTGCGGGAACATGTCTTCAAAGAAAAAATATGCAGGATCAGTACTGTTGAAAACACCCACTGGTGATACGGAAACAGACCCTATGATTCCCGTTATAACCAAGCCATTCATCAGCATTCCTGGAGTATCTACAGATTTTCCTTTCCTTAATAGCTTGGCTGTTTCTGTATAAAATTCTTTATTTTAGCATTTGTATAAATTTTTAGACTTTGCACGAATTGGAGTACGTACCTGTAAGAATTCGCTTGTAGAAAGGCTTAGAGACCAAGTGTCTTTTTGGTTTTTCATCGTGTCTGAAGTAACGATCTAGAGTCCATAAACGCGAAATATAGTTCTCGAAGAACTGCTGTCCATACAATGTCATGTCAATGTTAAAGCCCACGCATAAAATTGCACATAAAAAATATTCCAAGGTGGGATAGATCAAATATCCTGGCAGCAGTTTTTCTGGAAACAAACTGCTTCTCATCAAACAGTACAAACGTATGGAAGCATACACAGTTATGTTTAGGTTTGATAAGACAAACATTAAAAGTTTGTTAGGACGACGTTCAATTTTGTATTTCAGTGGAAATATCAAGTGTGATTATGTGAGTATACATGTGTTTAGTAAACAACGTTTCGTGTAACTCAAACGCTTTCCACATAAGAGAGGCTGCCATGGTGAGATAAATGAAACACCAAAAGTATTAATTTAACCTACGGCGGTATCTAATTTCTTTCAGATGTAAGTTTTAAAAATGTATGCAGTATACACAAAAAGCTTTCGGTGAAATCAATCTAGCTTGCAATTAGAAGATATACGGAATATTTTGCTATCAGTTTACACTAATGTTATTTGCATGAATATTTTTTGTGTAATTTTGCCTGAAGGTTTCATACAAAACAACGATTTTTTTTGTCGGAATCACAAAAAATTTCTCAGAAGCCCTTTAGGCAATACTACTTTGCAGACTACAGAAGTAAATTGACATTTTATTTTTTTGACTTTCCGTCACAACCAAATAAACAAAACGGCATTTGGCTATTTTTGGATCAAACATTCCGTTATGTTGCAATAATTACTTGTTGAACTTTCATAAACATGTTTTTACTTCAAAGCTACAGCGTAGCAACACAAGCTTCTTACCCAACGCTGACCCTTTTTACAACACATTTGCTATGTTGTATACTTAAAATGTCACTTTATTTGGCAATGCTATGTACATACTTCCTTGCTTTGTTATAACGTGTCTATGACAACCGTTGTATCATACATAAGAGGCCTGTTTTGAAAAAATAACATAGTTGTGTTAAATTTTTTAAAGACAAACAAAATTTGGCATTTTATTTTTAGTATACGTAGAAATTCTATTTATTATGATTAACCTTAATGTTGACAATAATAATTAAAATTATAACAAGAATAACACACGGTTTGTTTTAATGTGTTTAAAAATAAAAATAAAACATAGCAGCTTTATTATTTGAAATTTTTCAAGTAACGACTTATGCCTGATCGATAATATAAATATTGAAATGTTTAGTTAAATTTGGATTAAGCAACAAACACGTAACTCTATTTTAAGTCATTTTTAAAGTTTGTTTAAAACTTTTTTAAAAATGTTACTATGGAAACATTACCTACCTTACCTACCTATCTTACCTACTTACACATTTGGATTTACAAGTATTGCATTTCAGCTTTGACACGCTAATATTTATTATATTATGCATGTTTACCAGAAATTTAGAAAAGCAAAATTGTATCGGTTGTCTGACACAACAAATTGTGCACCCAGTTAATGACAAACTCGGTGTTAATACACTGAAAGGGATAGTACATAACCCTTACAGGCTGTAACGCCTTCGAATATTTCACTACTTCTAGGTTTGCACTTTTGTTACATGCTTGATTGATAAATATACGCTTAGACTGCATTCGCCACCTTTCAATTGTTCGTTTGTTCTTTTCAACTAACAGAGAAATCTGTTTTAGAAAAACAAGTCCAATCAGTAGGTAAATTGGTGCGAAAGCGGCAATTACGTGGTGTATAAACGGCTCCATTAAATTTTCTGCTCCAACAATCAACCACCCAAACATAACCAAAGTCCAGAAACCAATTGAAATAATAAAAGTATTAAAACGAAACACACCATTTTCCATTATTGCAAAAATTGCCTTTAGCTTCACATGCATTTTGAAAACGTTTAGATTATATGCATTGCTGGACGGTTTCAAATTGAGTTTGCGGTCTTGAATAACGTACAAATGAATTAGATTAAATATAACAGCATTTAGCATGGCAGCTAGTACAAGCGATCGCACGAGTTCAAACCAACACAAGAGGGAAAATGTTCTTATGCCGTAGCATACTGCACTTGATACAATTGATTGTTTTGGTATATAAAATAAAATAAAATAAAATGGATCAAAACCAAACCAGAACGCTACAAACGGTATTGCAATTGACATTGGAACTGCAATAATTACAAGCAGCAAAAAGCAGCAGTCCAAGGCCACGGACAACCAGTGTTGCGTAGGATGCTGCAAATCTAAATAACGAATTTAATAAAGCAGGCAACATGCCCACATGTAGCAAAGTAGCGAAAGTCGAAGCAATAGCTTCGTGCCAGACAAAAAATTAAAACGTAAAAAGAAGTATTTTTGAAAAACATAAGATCGGTAATTCAAAAAAGTTGAAGCAATAGTTCTGTGCCAGACATAAAATTAAAACGTAAAATGTAGTTAACTTGACCAAACAAAGACGTTGGTATTTTTTTAAAAAGTTGAAGAATTAGTTCCGTGCCAGATATAAAATTAAGAGGTAAAATGTAGCATATTTGACCAACAAAAGATGTTGGCAATTTCAAAAAAGTTAAACTAATAGTTTCATGCCGTCAATAAAATTTAAACGTAAAATGTAGTATTTTGACCAACGAAAGACGTCGGTGATTTCAAAAAAGTTAAAGTAATAGTTTCATGCCGTCAATAAAATTGTAACGTAAAATGTAGTATTCTTGACCAACGAAAGACGTTGGTAAATTCAGAAAAGCTAAAACAATAGTTTCATGCCATCAATAAAATTGTAACGTAAAATGTAGTATTGTTGACCAACAAAAGACGTTGGTAACTTTTAACAAGTTAAAGTAATAGTTTCGCGCCAACAATAAAATTGAAACGTTAAATGTAGTATTGTTGACCAACGAAAGACGTTGGTAATTTTAGTAAAAAAGTTAAAAGAATAGTTCTGTGCTGGTTTTAAATTTAGAGCGTAATACGTAGTATCCTAACTTTGTTATAGTAGTGAGAGAGTTAATGTGACTTATGACCTCATAACCTTTGACCTCTTTGACCTATTGACCTGAACTTTTGGCCACAGCGGCGCATTAACGTGACACATGTCTATGCCAAGTTTCGTTATAATCGGTTAAACCGTTACGGAGATATCGCACGGACAGACAGACAGACAGACAGACGGACGGACAGCTTTTGCCATCTTAATAAGTAGCTTTCGCTACTTAATAATTATAAAAACCAAATAAAATGCAAAAAGTATATAACAATAAAGGAATTTGCCTGCGCTCACCTCTTGGTAGTTCCTTTGAAAAGGTAGCTAATTTATTAAAGCCTTCAAGTACCTCTGTGCACTGCCATATTGTTGTGGGGTTAAAAGAGCTAGATGAGCCTTAGGGGTGAAAAGCGACATTAGAAGCTAGGTTGCCATAGCAACCTAGCATTTTAAGCTCAGCAGAATGCAAAACCCCTCACAAGTCAGTAAGTCACCAACTTTGCTGGATTATGAGATAAGGGATTCCTTGGAATTCTCTGTATACACGAAAACCACAGCAATGAGACTAACCACAGCTTGCTCACACTTATTGGAAATAAGGTTCACGTGTTATATCATGTTATAATGTCAGTCAGCAATGAAAGTAAAGTCCAGAATGTCCTATTCGGTGTCGGTCCATAGAGGTTACGTCCGGTAACCTTAAAAGGGTTCCGGTAACCTTAAAAGGTTCCGGTAACCTTAAAAGGGTTCCGGTAACCTTAAAAGGGTTCCGGTAACCTTAAAAGGGTTCCGGTAACCTTAAAAGGGTTTCGGTAACCTTAAGAGGGTTCCGGTAACCTTAAAAAGGTTCCGGTAACCTTAAAAGGGTTCCGGTAACCTTAAGAGGGTTCCGGTAACCTTAAAAGGGTTCCGGTAGCCTTAAAAGGGTTCCGGTAACCTTAAAGGGGTTCCGGTAACCTTAAAAGGGTTCCGGTAACCTTGAGAGGGTTCCGGTAACCTTAAAAGGGTTCCGGTAACCTTAAAAGGGTTCCGGTAACCTTAAGAGGGTTCCGGTAACCTTAAAAGGGTTCCGGTAACCTTAAAAGGGTTCCGGTAACCTTAAAAGGGTTCCGGTAACCTTAAAAGGGTTCCGGTAACCTTAAAGGGGTTCCGGTAACCTTAAAAGGGTTCCGGTAACCTTAAAAGGGTTCCGGTAACCTTAAGAGGGTTCCGGTAACCTTAAAGGGGTTCCGGTAACCTTAAAAGGGTTCCGGTAACCTTAAGAGGGTTCCGGTAACCTTAAAAGGGTTCCGGTAACCTTAAGAGGGTTCCGGTAACCTTAAAAGGGTTCCGGTAACCTTAAAAGGGTTCCGGTAACCTTAAAGGGGTTCCGGTAACCTTAAAAGGGTTCCGGTAACCTTAAGAGGGTTCCGGTAACCTTAAAAGGGTTCCGGTAACCTTAAAAGGGTTCCGGTAACCTTGAGAGGGTTCCGGTAACCTTAAAAGGGTTCCGGTAACCTTAAAAGGGTTCCGGTAACCTTGAAAGGGTTCCGGTAACCTTAAGAGGGTTCCGGTAACCTTAAAAGGGTTCCGGTAACCTTAAAAGGGTTCCGGTAACCTTAAAAGGGTTCCGGTAACCTTAAAAGGGTTCCGGTAACCTTAAAAGGGTTCCGGTAACTTTAAAAGGGTTCCGGTAACCTTAAGAGGGTTCCGGTAACCTTAAAAAGATAGTCCAGTAAACCTAAATAAGAATTGGTACCCGCAAATAGCCGTCGGTAACCTTAAGTAGCCGTCGGTACCCGCACTTGGCCGAAGGTCGCCCTCAGTGGCCATCGGTAACCTTAAATACCCGGAGTCCCTTAGCTACCCTATACTTGTTCCTCCATGAACTCCAGTCCCTTAAGATTCCCCCGTAGGACGGTTGTCACCGTGAACCTTAATTAGGTTAAGTTCATTCATTTAATAAAACATTATTCAATTTATCTATGCCTGTTGCTTAAAAAGCTGGACAGTAGACAGTAGAGAATAAGATGTTCAGTTACACGCATAACACACGCTTTGTTCAATAAAGATTATCCAAAAAATATAAAACCATGGGAACGATTCGGTATATTCATTTTTATTTTCATAAACAATGCCACTAGACATCTAATCTTTCATTACAAGAAGGCTCACAACAGCCATACAACATTTTGGTTCCCATAGGGAATCGTTTCCTGTGCTCTTATCTTTCTGTTAATTAACTATGAACTTATTCAAGGCCTTGGTTTTGGGGTTACCCTTCTTTTCTTTATCTTTCTTTTTGCCCATCCTGCACCTTTTTAAGTTGTCAATATGATTGACGTGCTCAGTGATAACGCGATTGATCCTCGCACGGCTTACGGTCAGTGCAAGTTTCAAGTGCGATTGCCTGCTCCACGAGGGGCCTTACGTACTTATTTTGAGGGAACAGTTGTTCGTGAGGCTGGCAACAACAGATTTCATATTTCTGGACGATCGACTGAATCCCTTCATGAAGCGACTGTCACCATCCCTTACAATGTCTCTATTGAGTTCCTGGTTATGCAGATTGCTACTGTTTTGCTTCCACCCACGGCCCGACATCGTCATCTTACAGTGCGTTTATCTTTAGAACCGATTATTCAAGTTCTCAGGCCTTCAAATCGCCCCAATATTCTTCGTTCTTTGAACTAATTTGTTTTTTTTTGTGGGGGAAGGCAGTATAAATCCACTACGATGACTACCCTCTTATTGACAGTAAAACTCATGAAACATGTTTGCACTGATTTAGTGATAAGTCTTTCCACTTCCGATAGGGAGGATCAGTTTTCAGCGTCAGTTGTGGAAATGCGTGGGAACAAGCCTACAAAATTTCAGTTGTTCATTCCCAAACATCTTTCGGAATTTAAGTTGTGTGAGCATGTGTGCAAAGCCTTATATGGTGACACTTACTGCCAATTTACTATTTTGCAACGGACCTACTCTCATGATTCGCAATGAGTCAAGGGGATGATATAAACAGTACTACGGGAACATTCCTATTCGAATTCGTTGTGCCAACTAACGGTAAAGACAATAAGTTTTTTGAAGGAGTGGTTACTAGAAGTCCGCAGACTAGGAAGTGCTACGTGTATGCCGTATCAACTAAAGCCGCCTTTGACTATTACTATAATAGACATGATACTGCTACGATAGGTACGGTCCTGAACGATTTAAGTCCGCTTTTTGTTCCAAGGGCACTCCTTAGTACTTCGACCTACTTCAATTTAAATCTCACCAAGCCTAGCGATGAAAGTAACAGAGAAGAGTGAACGAACCTGTTGTTGTGTCTCAACCTCACAATGTGGGGGCAGTGTTATTGCCGAGTGACTTTGTTCTCCGGCCCAGAAAGGATCCTCATTATTTCCTTCTGCATTCATGACGGTATGTTTAGATGTGCTGTAAAGGAAGTTGGGATCCCTGCAGCAAGACAGTTCACTTTTTGGATGCAGCCAAGCTCAACTGCGATGGACATTTATACCAACGCCTGCTATAGAATGTACGGTGAAGATTTTAGTTATTTTGACTATGATGAGCATGTGCAGTGGTTTTAGAACAATACAGTGAGGGAGTAAAATTAACTTAGAATGCCCGGATACATAAACGCACCTGTGAGGTTTGTAGCGGTCATTACCCTGGTATCAGGGCACAAGTGCATTTTATGGGTAGAGTACGAGTGGTGTGACAATTTTACCCGAATTGAAGCGGTGGTTGCAAATGCAGGGTCAATATCCCGATTGTTGGGGATGAACACTACCAAGAACGGACAAATACATTTAGTGAGAGAAGACATTTGCAGAGTGCTTGTGGCTTATGTGTATCGACAAAAGATACGGGAAATTTGCTTCGTATACGAGAACCTAGTTATACCTGGGAATCCGGGGGACTTTACACTGCATGCCAGGTACATAGGACCATAATAAAATGAAGGGGGTGTGCAACGCAAAAGTGACGTTAGGGTCCGGTTTATATTACTATTTAACCATCACGTTTGAAGAAACGCCCACGAATATTGCGTGCAAGGTCACTGAAAGAGCTCTAATAGAAACCCGGAGTTTTCCTTTTGTAATGCCTTTAACGGCTACCCCAGATCACATCTATAGAAACGCCTGTGATTTACTCTATGGTAACCAGTACCTTATATTTTCTTATGATGACACTTTCGAAGACTAAAACAGTGAGAATGTGATAGGGGAGAAGAATCAATTTTGAACTATGATGGATATTTGGTTGATTTTGTGCCTAATTTGGATCATAGCGGTACCTGTTATGTATGGCTTCTTCGTGTTTATACGGAAAGAATCCTTAATTAGACCGATAAGAAACACCCCCGTGACCCCCCGAGCAGTTTGAGTAAAAATGGAGCTTTCAAGATGGCGAGCAGCACCTGTTGTGGATTTAGATTGGGGTCACTTGAGACAGCGAACACTGTTGGGGTTGATGGAGGAGGTGATTATGGAGACTCAACTTCCTTTTTATGTGTTTAGAGTACCCCAAGAAGTGTCAGTAAATATATCTGAATTACGACACGTTGTCCCTTGTGTAGAACATGGGCGCATACTCCCAAGTTTAGAAAATGTTCAAGTGGGGTATACAGATCATAATTTTTCCGTAAATTCTATGACGCGTAGCTCTTTCATACAAGAACTTTTACTGGAAAATGATAATCGGGTATGGAGGAGGACCCTCGAATTCCAGCAAGCGGAAGATTTGTTCCGGGGGTCAATGGGTCTGCGGTGGAAAAAGTCAGCAGGCTTAGGGTTGCCCAGTTCCCATATGTTTTTTGATTTGGGCTGTCTAAACCCACGCGCTCTAGATAACCCCCTAAAACATTTAACTCATTTCGAACAACACGGGGAATCTTTGGATGGGGAGTTAGTGCTAGGTTCCCGTCATAGCCCGGTACCCCTGCAGATGGAAGAGGGTGCGTTATGCACTATTAACCATATTGTAAATGGAAACCAGTTATGGGTGGCTTTTGCTGAGCAATTAGACTTTTTTAGCCTCCAGGACATTCTGAATAACCTTTTTGAAAGAGACGACGCCCTAGCTCCTCAATGCCCATGGGCAGAGCAGCATCGTGGGTTCGTAGTAAGCCCAAGTAGATTGAGGACGACCGGGTATGACATTTTGTACACAGTTACCCAGCCTGGAGATGTAGTGGTGGTAATGCAAAACACCCCATTCCAAGCACTTTTCTTGAATGCAGGTGCTTATGCTACCAACAAGGTAGCCTCTCATCAGTGGCCATATTCGGCATTTCATGTGTGTGAATGCGAAGATCATAAAAGCAAGCATAAAAATTATCAGTTCTTTGCTGCCAAACGTCAGCAACTGATAAATGATTATCATTTACAACAAAGCCGTATATATGCAGGACGAAGCCATCTAGACAACCCTGTCGTCGCCTCGTATCATTATCCTGACGACGAGGATTATAGCAGCGATTCTGAGCGTACCAATTCATCGGAGCTCTTATTTGAATCAGGGGAGGACGACCCCGGACATAGTCGTGACGTTGACGGCTTTCCGGAAGCGCGGGCAGAAGGAGAAGTGTTGGGGGGACCCCGCACTTCAACCGCTGATTGCCCGGCAGTGGGTTTAATTGCTCATCTACAATCTCTTCAAGTGGCCAATAACGCCACTACTCATAATCCTGGCACCCCCTTCCCTTGGGAGGTTGAAACCAATCCCCCATCCCCAGGAAACCCACCAACGCCACCTCCGCGGCGGAGACTCGTGGGTAGAGTCAGACCTCGCCCAAGACCCGCTGGAGGGGAAAGGGCTAGGGGACGAGGCATTAGAGGACGAGGGGAGCAAGGGCAGGTAGACGGCTCCTCCGCCAGGGTTAGAGCATACGAGCCAATTTGGCCGAGGCACGACCACCCTGATAACGTTCTTTAAACCCCCGTTGTGATTCAACCCTCATCCAAAGTTCAAATTTGAGCTTTGTCATTCTTGGAAAGGAAAAGGCCGTCCATAAACTGAGAACGACAAAACTCATGCGACGGATGTATGGACGGATGTTGTGGTTAGTAAAATGATAAACCAAGAGCTTGAAGACTTTAATTCGTGGGTGCCACAAACTGAAATAAAAATTGACATTATGAATTAAAGTGAAATGCAAAAATGAATGAAAGACTAAAGTCCAATGAAAACTATTATCACGAAAAGTTTGTGTTCATATTATGACTGCCTTATTTGTAAACTTTGGAATTTCCGTGCCTAGGAATGATAAGTACAAAAAGACAAATTTAAATCACGTACAAAATAACGATACTTAAAACATAGCTGTTGGTTACATCAACTAGCTTACATCATTGCCTTGTGGGGTATTTAAACCTGTATAAAGTGTAAATAAAATAATATCTACTTGTGATAATGGGCCCCTTGCCACAAAACAAATTCTGAGATTTGCGGGGCGAGCGGATGGGTTGATTTTCGTTTACGAGATTCCAGTGGGGAATACATACGCTTAAATTGCCACCAATGATTACGCTTACGTAATAGTAGAATTTGGAGCCTCAATTAGTTAGCCCACTAAACCAATTTTTGTTTAAATTTTGGGAGTGCCATACCTACCCGTATAAATAGTTAAACTTGTTCCTGGAAAAACTGCTAAACTAATTGACAACCACCCTTTGGGGTCTGTTGAAACATCAGTGGTTTTTACTATTTAAGTGAAAAAAAAACTAACAATAAAAATTCAGGGGTATGAAAAGTGAAAGTATACAAAATGATTAATTTTGGGGATTCAGATACGATATTACTCCTGTTAATAGGAGCTTCCATAGTGCACATGATTTTAATGTGGATGACAATGATGTGGATCTTAGATCATTGGGACTTAATATTTGATAGTTTGGCAGAAAAAGTTTCCAAGCAAACTAAGCGTGAAATTATGACTTTGAAGTGGAAGTGCTGTGAATGTCAAAAACAATTAAACTAAAAGTGTTCAATTAGTGCTCTCATGTATAGGGTACGTCTGTCGGACGGACCACTGTATAGTAGTACCCCTACGCTCCAAGGCCGAATCCTAACGGGCAGAACAGGTCGCGTGGTAGACTTAACCACACGCATCTCAACCCCCACAAGAGCCCCCATAGCCCCCGGAAATAGTGTTCGCTCACGCCCACGCGTACGGTTCTCCGAGGTAGTCATGATGGAAGGGGATCGCGAGAGTTCACGGAGACACGTCGAAGATGACGAGCGTGACAACCCCCACGACCATGAGGGTCGGGATGACCAGAGTGAAAGAGGAGGTAGTGCCAGCGATGGGGAGGAAGATCAAGAGACGAGAGAAAACCGACAAAATCAGGAGAATGCTTTTCGGTTTTCTCGAGGACCCTATCAACCGTCACCTCGCCCTCGCCAAAACGTCTCGACCTTCCCAGATGAGCATCATAGTGGCCGCCGACCGTCAGAGCCTCCCCCATTCCCCATGGTTGGCGGCTACGGGGACCGTCCGCTGTGGCGACCTGAAGGCCAGGAGAAACAACCTCCGCGCGCCGATTCACTTCATTTGAGGAGTGACAATGTAACTGAACGACGCGGTCGGGCACGTTACTACAATCTAGAAGACGAGGAGGAGCCTTCGTCCCGTCGACAGGGGACCCACCCCATGGAGGACCCGGAGGTCCACCGTAGGGCATCGGAACGACAGACAGAAACTGAGGGGAACATGTCGGGTCATCACTAGGGCCCCCAAAAGGCATAAAAAGCAGAAAAAGCATAATGAAATATTAAGGTATTGGTATCCAAGTAAAAACAAACCACTTGGTTAGACAATCAAAAATCTGTAATTTTGGACTCTGGAAAAAGCATAAAAAGCATAAAAGGCATAATGGATTTCAAAAAGCATAAAATAAAAAATTAGGGCATAAAAAGCATAATTTGACAAATTTCCCGAAAATTTGCTAAAAATTGTAAATTTTTCTGAACATTTGCTTAAAAATGTCAAATTTTTCTAAAATTTTGCTTTAAAATGTCAAATTTTTCTAAAAATTTGCTTTGAAATGTCAAATTTCTAGTAAAATTCACAAAGAAACTGTCAATTTTCTCCAAACTTAGCAGAATTATATACCCATTTGGAGTTTTTCTTTTGATTTGGAGCCTTTTTACTCGCTTTGTTTCAACATAATTACAAATATGGGCAGTTAAGTACCTCAAAAATGCTTTAAGAAATTTAAAACTGAAATTTTGTCCTAAAATTTCTTCGGTTTAGGAAAGGCATATAAAGCATAATTTTTAAAGTTAAAAGGCATAAATTAAAATTTAAAAAGCATAATTTTGAACTCTAAAAAAGCATAAAGTTGTGACCCCTAGTCATCACATGCGACGACCCTATAATAATCCAGACCAGCACCCCGGGGAAGTTGACAGGCAGGTTGCGCAGGACGAGGAAGAACAAGATACGCTCAGAAAACGTATTGCTGAACTGTGGCGTATGTATGATGCTAGAGTTATTACATGGGATGAAATAACTGAAATGCTTTATAGCCACATTGAAGACCCCCGAGAAAAGCAGTTGGCAGTACTACAAGATTTTGCGCTCCACAAACGAGTTCGAGATCTTGTCCAAGATGAAGTTAGAATCTTGAACCGCCCCGGGGACCAGCCTCAACCCGTGCGTCCCAGTGCACTCAAACCCAGTAATCATCAAGAGCTGTTTTATGACGAGCAGCGAGCAATTGAAGCGAGTCTTAATGAGTACCACAAACAAGTGGGTAAGCAACAAAATCAACCTCGAAGGAAAAGTTTATTAACCAGCTTGTATGATGTTCCGGGGAGAGGGAACCAACCAGAACAACCCTCGCGACCTTACTCACCAAACCCCGATGTTTGGGGGAGGTCCCAGATGCCCGGGCACGATCGCTACGGACCTTCCACGACTCGATTAGATGACCCCCCACCATACAGCCCCCATGATACCTCGGCGCTAGCCACCCGGATACACCCCACGGGCTTGGGCCAGTCATGGTATGGTGGGATGCCCATGAGCTCAACGATGATGGGCCAACCGCCCCCCGCACAAACCATTGCTGGTGGAGGGTCCGCAATGGCCTGTCCTGTGCAAATTCAAATAGCCCCACCCCGCGCAATTGCAGTTTTCTCAGAAGGAGATGAAGACGAAGCCAATAGATTCCTCAATTCTTTCGAGAAAGGGACTGCCGGGTACACCGACCGTCAGCGAGTGGAGGCCCTGCATGCGTATCTGGAGGGGAGCGCCTCTGACTGGTACTCCAGTTATGAAGCAGCGTTAAAGCAACCCATTTACGACGAGCATGGGCGGATGGTAAACATTCCGTGGAATACTTTGACCTGGAATGCTTTACGTCGAGCGTTTGAAGCAGAGTTTGGAAACGCAAACATGAGCTCCGTCATTAACTGCAAGCAAAAACCCACCGAAAGCGGTTTGGCGTTCTTTAATCGAATTCTTGTACAAATTGACAGAATGCAACTTAATTGGGATATCCCAGATGTTGCGGCCCTAATCATAGGGAATATGAATCCGGATTATAATCTACAATTTAGTTTCAAAAAGTGGACGGACTTACGAAAACTTAAGGACCAGGTTAAAGCCTACGATGCCCGGTTGATAGCCCAACGTAAGTTGAAGAAAACTGCCGCAAAGCCCGCGGCTGTTGCCTATATGTCTGATGATACCACCCAAAACCAGTTAGCCGACATGATACTAGCTCTCGCAGAGACCAAAGATAATTTTCAGCAACTCCAGAAGTCGGTAGCTGAGGTGGGCCAGCAGGTTGCTAAAACCGCAACAACACCAACTCCACCTCCGCCTCCTTCTGCAGAGAATGCCAATGCAAATGCCAATGCAAATGCTAATGTGGAGCGGTCTAACAATCGCGCAAACCAACCCCCAGCGGGAAGAGGCAGGGGTGGTGGACGCGGAGGTGGGGGTCGTCCACCATTTTGTACGGAGTGCGGGAAAACCGGACACATCCGTCCTCAGTGCTACCGCATCCTGGATAAAGTCGCTCAGTTATATGACCAGCTGGGATTGAGTGGAACCCCGAATCCCCAACAACCTCAACAATCTGGCTCTTCAACAGCCCCTGCGCCACAGCCAGCCCCATCCACTTCTGGCTCACCGGGACCATCTGCACCCGGTGGTCGGACGGGAAACTAACTCCCGTTGTCGGGCAGCGAGACCCGGCAATGGGTATTTGTGCTCTCGCAGCCCTAAGTTTTGAGGGGGGAATAAACAGGAAGTTAGGAGATGTAGATAATGTACATAGGGAGGGAACTACCTCCAATATTTACTATTTTAATACTCTAGACTTTGATTTTTTGAAGTTCCTTAATACTAATCAAAAGATTACTGTGGTGGTCGGAGCTGTAGGTAGATGTGCCCAGGTAGTCATACCCGTGCAGGTTAGTGCTACCCAGGTACCTGCAGTAATCGATAGCGGGGCAGGGCTGTCCCTGGTAGCCGATAATTTAGTTTTAGATAGGGGTGGGATCTTACCCGTCAAAAATGTTAGAGTAATTACAGCCAACGACGGGGTAATGAGAATTTTGGGAAGAATAGATTTGACAATAAGAATCAATTACGCATTTTCCATTGGACACACCTTTTTGGTTTGTCTCGATATGCCCCCTAGTTTAGTTATCTTGGGAAACGACTTCAATAGTCAATACGTATCCCAAGTGGATTTTGATAGAGAACATGTAGTTTTCAAAAATAAGACTATCGTGAAATTTACTTATCAGGTACCGCAGTTAGAGAAGCCAAAGGCAAAGGAGATTAAAGTCCAGTCATTTCACGGGGAAATTGGGGTAGCCCCCGTCCCTCACAAGGGTGAGGACCGGTTTGAGGGAACCGTTCGTCATCTTTTTCCGAGCCCCAAGGAGAAGGGCACTGACGAGAATCTCTCCGGGGAGTTACCGACGCTCCTGTCTGAAAACCTTCCGACCCGGATGTTAAAGACTGGCGAAAAGGCGGGTTCGAAGGCTCATGTATATATAACCAGCCCCGTCGGGGACACATCATGTGATCCGGCTGGTATCCAAAAAAGCAATCATACTTTTAAGTTTGTAAATATTTTGGGGCCTTTAGGCCAAAATTCGTTTATGCAAGACAATGTAGTTTTTACTTTAAGACAATCGGCGGTCGAGCCCAAGAGAGCCGTTGCTAAGGAGCACTTCAGCACAAACGCCACACCAAATCCAGTGGGCATGGCCATCCAAACGAGTGGAGTTTTTGAAGGGGAAAAAGTTAATTTGACTGAGGGAGTACGGGGAAACAGGGTATATTACTCGGGGATGACCCCAGAGCCGGGTGACGCGGCCGCTCACTGCAGGTTGGGGTCAGCCGAGTTGCACTATCCTGTCGACCCCCAGCCCTCAGTCAAGGTCATCGTTACCCCCCCTACTCCAGACGCACTAGTACATTGCGCCATCCCGGTGGTGAAGACTGAAGATGAAAAAGAAAAATATTCGACGAATACTTCGACTTCTCAAGCTCCCGGAGCTGGGGGGGAAGAGCCAACGTGGGGAGACTCAACCGTACATTGTGAAGGTCACCCAGTAACTTCTATGCACGAGCCCCCCACCAGTTCCAGTCTACTAGAAGATCAGCAAACAAAGGGGGTGGGTGATTTAGATGAGGGGACAAGTAAATTGGAGGTCCCCCGGCACCCCCCGACAGAATCAACCACACCAGACGCCAGGGGGGACGAGAGTGAGAGTGAGGAGTACGATAGCGAGTCCGAAGAGGACTCCGAGGTTGAGGGGGTAGACGATTTTTGGGGGGATATAAATAAACCCCTTCCAGCGATAGTTGCAGAGCAAAAAATCGTGGGGGAATATTGCGCAACTCTCCTCAAGATAAAAAATATCACCGATTTTGACACCCCACGATATTACTTTTTTACCCCCTACGAGCGTAAAGGCAAATCAAAGGGGATATATCTACCAACCACTATTGTTTCAAGTAAGCTACCTTTCGTCCCAGCGGCCAATCTTTCCCATGAATGTCAAAAGCTGTGGGCTGGGGAGGTCGTGGGGCAACTGGAGGAGCTATCCAACAGTGATATCAGCGCCATACGAGAGATTGTCAACCCCGAAAACTGGGATTTTGACTATGATTGGTACTCCCCCGAGTTGGAAACGCATTTAGAATCTGCTGCGCCAGACCCCCCTAAACCGTTGGCTTACCAGAGATTTTTTTCTGGGGGGGAGGAGCGAGTGCAAGAACCAGGCTTTGTAACTCCGGCGGCGGAGCTATTTGATGAAGCAGAAGAATACGATACCACCTGCTTTGCCACAAACACCCCCTCCGTATCCCCAGAGTTCGATATTAGCAAAATTGATATCAATCCAGAGTTGCCCCCGGAGCGGAGGAAGCAGTTAGAAGATCTCATATACGAGTACAGAGATTGTTTTGCCTTCAAAAATTCTGAAATTGAAGAAGCTACGCAGGCCAAAATGTCATTAGATACAGGGGACGCTCCCCCCATCCGCCAGCGCTTATGGACCAAGTATAGCTCCGATGAGAACAATTTAATCAAAGACCAATTGGAGGAGATGCTCGCGGCGGGGGTCATTACTCGGGGATTTTCCGAGTGGACATCAAACGTGGTATTAGTTAAAAAGAAGGACGGAACCTGGAGGTTTTGTATTGACTACCGCCAGCTAAATAACCTCCTCAATTACGACACCTGGCCACTGCCCCGAATTAACGAGCTTATGCACTCCTTGTCAGGAGGACGGATTTTCTCCAAACTTGATTGTAAGGCTGGGTATTGGGGAATCCCCTTAAATAAAAGTGATGGAAGCGATAAAAAGACCGCTTTCATCACTAAATACGGTACGTTCTACTTTACTCGCATGCCGTTCGGTTTAAGGTCCGCTCCACATGTGTATCAGCACATGATGGATGCGATCTTCCACGACCTCCGCTACGCTGATGCTAAGATGGGCTCGTGTACACCTTACCTAGACGATCTGACCGTGACAGGATCTTGTGAGGACGTCCATGACAAGACTCTGAAGGACGTGTTTGAAAGATTGAGGCGTGGGGGGCTGAAATTGAACCCTAAAAAATCCCAATTTGGGTACACCCAAATCAAACTGTTGGGGTTTGTAATCAATGAAAAGGGGGTCTCTCCAGATCCGGACAAAGTAGAGGCCATTTCACAAATGCCACCCCCCAAAACGGTTACTCAGTTGCAAAGCTTCTTAGGAAGCTGCAACTTTTATAGGGCAATGATTTATAAGTTCGCTGATATTGCAAAGCCGCTATACGACCTCACCACCACCGAAACCCCGTCGAGGTTTGGTACCCTATGGGAAGATAAACATCAAGCAGCGTTCGAGGAGTTAAAAAATAAGCTGCTTGCCTTACCGTGCCTGTATCACTATGACGAAAAGTTAGACCTGGAGGTTTCGTGCGATTCAAGTGACGGGGCTCTCGGTTGCTGCCTCACACAGATAAGATACCAAGAGGAGAAGCGGATTGAAGAGCCACTGATGTTTGCCTCGAGGGTACTTAAGGCCCATGAGCGCCGTTGGCACATCCAGGAGAAAGAAATGTTAGCTTTACTACTTGCACTGGAGGAATATCGTCCCTTTTTGGCGCTGAGAAAGTTTACGATAAAAACTGATCATATCAGTTTAATCTACCTAAAAACCCTGCGGGATCCTATCAAAACCCGAATAGCTCGCTGGGCAATGAAGCTCCAAGAATTTGATTGTGACATTGTTTACCATCCATCCAAGCAAAATAAAGCCGACGGGCTTTCCCGCAATCCGTACTGTCGATACGCAGAAACGGATGATTTAACTGAGGTCCCAACCTTTGCTTGTAAACTTTTGGAAGAAGAAGCGGAGGAGGCGGATATGGTGCCCACCACTGAGGGAATGGACATCGCTATGTTCCAGATGAAAGACGAAGAGTGCCTACGCCTCATGCAACATCTGCCCCAAGAATTAAACTATGTGTTTAAATATGGAGTTTTATGTCGGGTGACATCCGGGGGAAACCTGAGAGTAGTACTACCTGTAATTTTGCGCGGAGCAATTATCGAGTCCTACCACGACTCTAAGTGGGCTGGTCATCTGGGGGCCATGAAAACTTACAACAGGGTGAAGAAACGCTTCTATTGGGAGCGTATGGAGGAAGATATTCGCCGTTACATCAATCGCTGTTTGGGGTGCAGGAAGCACAAGCCCCCAACCAGGAAGCGAACGGGACTCTTACAACCCATAGAACCGTTCTGTCAGTTTCCCGACCTGGCTCCTGGTACTTTTATTTCCTCTGACCTTGTGGGCCCCTTCCCAGTAAGTGCACAGGGGAACAGGTATATTTGTGTGATCGTGGATTACGCTACCAGATATGCAGTAGCAGGAGGAATACCCCGGCCCACGGCGTTTGACGTGGCTCAATTCGTCATAAATAATTGGGTGTGTTCGTTTGGGGCGTTTCGGGTATTACTCAGCGATAACGGGACATGCTATCGGTCACAACTGATGAAGGAGTTAAGTAAGGGACTTGGCTTTCAACAAAAATTTACCACCCCCTTCTCGCCCAATGTCAACGGGCTTTGTGAAAAAATCAATGGGGTGTTATGCAAGATGCTAGCCAAGTTCATTCCAAAAGGGGATTATACCCAGTGGGAGTCCTACTTACCATCAGCCACTTTCGTCTACAACACTAGCGTCTCCACCAGTTTGAAAGAAATACCTTTTTATTTGATGTTCGGAAGAGACCCAGTTTTGCCGCATGACGTAATGTACAATCTACCACTTTCTAACTTGGGGGCAGAACATCTAGCCAAGCGATTACGTCATGCCATGGCTTTGGCCCATCAAAACCTCACCCGTAGCCAAGCTGAACAAAAGAAACGTTTTGACGTTGGGAGGAAAAGTACGAACATTCGAGTAGGAGATTTGGTACTCTACGAGTATACCATACGTAAGGTTGGGGTACCAGACAAATTTCAACCTTTATTTAAAGGGCCATATCGAGTAATCGCCCTACCTGGTGAGCTTACGGCTGTCATAGAATTGATAGACAAGACCGGAGCAAGGAAGACGTTTGAGATGGTGTCAGTGCGTAAGCTCCAACTCTTGGAACCAGCCAAAGGAGAGGATGAAGGGGTTGAGGATGATTCACCACAGGACGTTGCGGGAGATGAGCCATCCTTGGAAGCAGATGGAAGTAGCCAACTATTGCAAGAACGAGAGGACAATGCTCCTGCTCCGCATTTGGAGCAACAGGATGAAAGGGGGAATGACCAAACTGAGATGACAAAGAATGCGGAAGGTGAAAACCAACATGCTGTTCCGCTGACAAAGGAGAAGCCAGAGGTGACAGTTGAAAAAGCGACTGTTGACTCCCCACAACCCATAGTTCGCAGATCACCGCGATTAAAGAAGAAGCAACAAGAACAACAGTCCTCTGAAACCAAAATTGCTACTGCCATCGTTGTAAATAAAGCCAAAAGAGTTTCACGATGGGGAATTCGAGAACTCTTTGTACACATATAATTTCAATTTATTTGCTTATCAGCATTACTATTGCACAACAACTCATTAAGCCATGGGTATTGGAAAGATTTGAACCAGAATTCTACCCGTTCACCCATTTGGTCCAGGTGAAGTTCCATTTAAGGTTTGTGGACATCACTGTCAATCGTGACACCAATGAACTTCCCCCGGAAGTGGAGCCGTTTTCCGTGTCACTATCAAATTTTACGATCCCTACGACATACGATTTGCACGTCCCTTTCATCATTGACGTCAACGTTACTGGTTCCACGACTGAGGGGAGGAATGCCCTGCTGTTAGAGTGTGCATTTCAACGGCTTCCCTCAGCAGCCCATGAATCTGTCTTGCCGTTACTAAGTAATTATCTTCAGATTCTAAATCAACATTTCAAACTCTATAATTGGACCATCCCTCAAGGGTTTACCGACGAGTCATCACTGCAAGCCTCCTCAGAATTAGTGACATGCCAGAGGATGAATGCCCCACAGCCGTCATTCTTCTGGACGCTCACTGTTCCAGTGATAAATCATTCGGAGCCCCTTACACCACATTTTCTACAACCTTTAACGTTTCATTATCAAAGGGAAAGCTGCTATCCTGACTTTCCTGCGCAACCCTTATTCCAGAGAGAAAGCGATTGGTACGAGGTGCCATTGCCTTGCCAATTTCGAAGAGTCTGCAAAATTTCGAAGATCAGTAAGTTACACCCGCTGGCAAGATGCCTGTCCCAGCCCCGAGCCTGTAACCTTGTCTGCATGGGTAAAGATTATTTCGCTCATCCTTTCAATTCAACAACATTATTTTTATCCGGGATAACTGAAACTTCTATTGCCTGTCAAAATTATACACACTTTGTCCCCGCCCCCTCTCGGGGGGCTCTTCTTGTCAGTCCCGGCTGCCTCTGCTCGACAGAGGGATTTGAACCCTCCAAGCTTTCTTGTGGGCCACGATCAATATGGACTACAGTGACTCCAGAAGGGTTCGACTTTCCAGCGGAATCAGCATCATCAATGGCACCGACCAGCGTGGTGCCCCGGAGGAGGATCGTTCATCGAAGCAACTGCACGGGATCGGATTGGAAATGGGTAGAAACTACTGTAAATGATATGTACTCCCTTGTTTTCTGTAATACGGTTTTATTATTTGTTTCGAAAATTTTGCTTATCTTTGTATTACGTCAAGTACATTTTTTTGCGTGTGTAGCAGCCGTAGCCAAGGGAGTTCATCCTTTAGGTGATATTCAAGTAGGTCCTAGTACTATTTTTCCAGAAGAAACTGATAACATGTACTTTGACGTAGAAAGTATAAAAATTACTATTTATAGTGTCCTTCCTATCCTGACAGCAGGAATAATATTGGCATGTATCTTAAAGCGATGTCTTTGTTAAGAATAGTTTTTCGAAGTAATAATAATAATGGCTAAGAGTTGAAACACGCTTCGCTATCACAATTAATCCATAATCCTATATCAATTATGTAGTTTGCACAATAAGAATGGGGGTACAGTAGTAAGACAATGATCATTTTCTGCATTATAATCAGTGGGGTGAAGGATTAATAATAAGACAAGTAGATGTAAGTAAAAAACCAAATAAAAAATGTTATAGGTTAATGCGTGTTGAAATTATTAAGTAAGAGTATTAGGTGAGAGCAAGAAGTGGAAGTCTTAAAATTCAGAAATGTTACAATTCCTCGCTCTACTCTCCTCCGTCTGGGACTTTTAACTCCACGGGTTAAGGTTCTTAAGACGGTGGGGGGTGTTGTGGGGTTAAAAGAGCTAGATGAGCCTTAGGGGTGAAAAGCGACATTAGAAGCTAGGTTGCCATAGCAACCTAGCATTTTAAGCTCAGCAGAATGCAAAACCCCTCACAAGTCAGTAAGTCACCAACTTTGCTGGATTATGAGATAAGGGATTCCTTGGAATTCTCTGTATACACGAAAACCACAGCAATGAGACTAACCACAGCTTGCTCACACTTATTGGAAATAAGGTTCACGTGTTATATCATGTTATAATGTCAGTCAGCAATGAAAGTAAAGTCCAGAATGTCCTATTCGGTGTCGGTCCATAGAGGTTACGTCCGGTAACCTTAAAAGGGTTCCGGTAACCTTAAAAGGTTCCGGTAACCTTAAAAGGGTTCCGGTAACCTTAAAAGGGTTCCGGTAACCTTAAAAGGGTTCCGGTAACCTTAAAAGGGTTTCGGTAACCTTAAGAGGGTTCCGGTAACCTTAAAAAGGTTCCGGTAACCTTAAAAGGGTTCCGGTAACCTTAAGAGGGTTCCGGTAACCTTAAAAGGGTTCCGGTAGCCTTAAAAGGGTTCCGGTAACCTTAAAGGGGTTCCGGTAACCTTAAAAGGGTTCCGGTAACCTTGAGAGGGTTCCGGTAACCTTAAAAGGGTTCCGGTAACCTTAAAAGGGTTCCGGTAACCTTAAAAGGGTTCCGGTAACCTTAAAGGGGTTCCGGTAACCTTAAAAGGGTTCCGGTAACCTTAAGAGGGTTCCGGTAACCTTAAAAGGGTTCCGGTAACCTTAAGAGGGTTCCGGTAACCTTAAAAGGGTTCCGGTAACCTTAAAAGGGTTCCGGTAACCTTAAAGGGGTTCCGGTAACCTTAAAAGGGTTCCGGTAACCTTAAGAGGGTTCCGGTAACCTTAAAAGGGTTCCGGTAACCTTAAAAGGGTTCCGGTAACCTTGAGAGGGTTCCGGTAACCTTAAAAGGGTTCCGGTAACTTTAAAAGGGTTCCGGTAACCTTAAGAGGGTTCCGGTAACCTTAAAAAGATAGTCCAGTAAACCTAAATAAGAATTGGTACCCGCAAATAGCCGTCGGTAACCTTAAGTAGCCGTCGGTACCCGCACTTGGCCGAAGGTCGCCCTCAGTGGCCATCGGTAACCTTAAATACCCGGAGTCCCTTAGCTACCCTATACTTGTTCCTCCATGAACTCCAGTCCCTTAAGATTCCCCCGTAGGACGGTTGTCACCGTGAACCTTAATTAGGTTAAGTTCATTCATTTAATAAAACATTATTCAATTTATCTATGCCTGTTGCTTAAAAAGCTGGACAGTAGACAGTAGAGAATAAGATGTTCAGTTACACGCATAACACACGCTTTGTTCAATAAAGATTATCCAAAAAATATAAAACCATGGGAACGATTCGGTATATTCATTTTTATTTTCATAAACAATGCCACTAGACATCTAATCTTTCATTACAAGAAGGCTCACAACAGCCATACAACAATATAATTTGCGTTGATACAAAAAACCAAACGCAGGCAAGTATTGTACATAAATATAGCGCAAATTTCACCAGTGTGAATAGTGGATATTGATGGTTGGCTAAATAAGTGACAACACATACTATCATACCAACCTACAATATGAAAGTGGAAAAACACGAGACAAAAAATGACAGGAGGTTTTTTGGTATTTTTTCTTAAGCTAATTTGCCTCTAAACGTTATCGGATGGGGTGGCATGAAAAAGTAAACTTTTTGATGCATACGCAACGCTAAGGCTTGAGTTGGTGTTAACATTTTTGTAAATGTGGCTAAATACAGGAATGTTTAAATTTCAATTAAATCTTGGGGTGTTTTGATGCTTTTTGTTGGATATTTTAGAAAGTTGTATTTGCTGAGAAAAGGTTCCGAAGCGTCACTTCTGTGTTTTTCTACTGAGACTGAAGTTGTGTAAAACGCGGAAGCTTCTGGACTATGGCGACAACTCGATTAAAAAATCAATTTATTTTGTTGTAGTTATTTAAAAGTAATAATTCACGTAAGCAAGTTGTTATTGTAAAATAAAAAAATGTTTAGCAAATTCAATACTTCTGCATAAGAGTCTTGTAATAAAAATCTATATTTGTGATTGTATTCACCCAATACTTTCCAAAAAACTTTTTTTGGTGTGTTTGCGCAGTGCATAAATATTTAAGTAGTTAGTAGTTTTTTATGCCCGGTATATTCTAATAATACTTAAAGCTACCGAGCATTTATAACGTATATATGCTTGGTTGGATACTAGTTGTTGTGTTGTAATGTATTGATAATATATTTGTCGTATATTTGCAAAAGCCAAACTATTCTAGCAAATATAAACAGATCTATTAGTGCCATTTGAATTGGTTTATATATATAACTCAATTTACGACGTGGTAGTATGACATTAACTTATTTTGGGGAAATACGTAAAGACATTTTTAGAAATAAACGCCGTCAACAATTTACTTATTTGCGAAGTTTTCTGAGCATATGGTTTGTTCCGTGGATGTGCATCTGTGCGTGCGTCCGTCACACTTGAACATACAAAAACCACTCTAATCGCCTCAGCAGCAGCTTGTGCATACCGTCCACTCATACATAGTGAGAACGTACAGAGTACAGACCAAGCACAAGATAGAGAGACAGAGAACTGTCCTACCTTACACATGTACTTGGCTCTTTGGCTGGGTAAACGAGCTAAGCTGACAAGCAAACAATGCAGACTAGCTGACTGGTGTACTCCCTTTGTGTTCTCGCGAGCTGGTGTACTTGGTCTGGGTTTTCAGTGGCTACACTCAGCCCGACCAATTATAGGCTAGTGGCTAGCGCGCTTGACGCGCCACGACGGCTGTGAGCATGCTACCCGGGGTCGCGGTATCGATTCCCCGAGCTGATGCTATTTTTGCATTTTAACTTGGATTTAGATTAAGGCAAAGCATCTAATCTAGCACACACATTCAACAATGGACACAAAATTTTTGCAACAACCAAAACTTCGCTATCAAAACTTGAACTCTTACCACGAGTTTATTTCTATTAACAAAGAAAGGATCAACTCAAATGGATTCAAGTTATTAGAATAGAGGATATAAGTTAGTAGATTAAACGAAAAGGACTTGCAAGAATTAAAAAGGATATTAACCATATAAAGAAAATGTTAATAAGTGCTGAATATGTTGCGATTTAATTTGAATTCTTTTGTTAGTATGCCTACAGGACTACAGCATATATTTATCGACTTCTAAATTATTGCTGTGTATTTTCAATTCGAGTTTTTTGAAAATAGCTTGAAAGTAGAAAAAGTGTAGTTATGGTTTTTCAATTTTTAGAGACCAACGTAGATAAGGTGTTACAATTTAAGGAAGCAAGTAGCGAGTCAGATACGGTGGTTTCAATAGATCGGAGACGATAGATTACCTTAATACCAGACAGTTTTATATTTGTATGAATTATTTTGTGACAATAAGTTTGAATAAATATTTAGAAATCTGGTGTGTATTGAAGGGGTAATAATAGAAGAATAACATCATATTGAGATTATGCTTATATGATATTTGGTATAATGATTTTATATTTCAAAACGGACTTTCTCATGTTACCTTTAAATGTAAAATAAGTTTGGAAACCATCTACATTTGAAACATTCGATAAATGGATTGCAAAAACAACGTAGTTAAACATGAGGTAAGAATCTTTTGATTTTCTAAATAAACTATAACACCAAGCTTCAGAAAAGCAACATAGTATCAAACTTCTGACACTATAAATTTTCCACCCAGTGAATTACAAACTCGATATTAATTCATTGAAAGTGACAATGGAAAATCTTCATAGTTTGCAAAGCACTTTTATATTTTACTATATGCAGGTTTATTTTCTTGTCTGCTGATTGGCGTGCGCGCGTAATTTTCGCAATATTCACTGGTCTCTCCAAATAATACACGACTACCAAACGATTCAAAAATGACTCCATTAAGTTATCCACCTTGGTAAACACCTAAACCTTAATACATGTGAACATACATAAGCCAACTCAAATGTTGAGTTTAAATACGATCAAGCAGTAAACACGTAACAATATTTTGAATCATATCGTCACATAATTTTAATCCTAGCAAATGCGTGGAATATCCATAAGGCCAAAACTTACAACCAACATCGTTTTCAGCCCGAACTACCTTTCTAGCATATTTTTGTTTTAGAAATGGCTTCCAAACTTGTCTAAACCGTTTCCCATTTTTGTGAAGAATTCCCTGCGTTCCATGATAAAGCAGCGAGACAACAAAACACATTATTGTGGTAACACACATTCCCAGATAAACTACAAAAGGCAGCTTGTCATACATTCTGATGGTCACATAACAAGAACTCACTGCCATAAGCACCCCAGCAGACACCAAAACTGATATGAAGCAGCTTACGATTTCCGTGTATAATTCGCAGTAAATACGTGCTTGAGAGTAAACTTTGTGACATTTAATAAATTTGGTTGATTTATCCGTTTTTTGATGTCCACTGTTTTTGCGTGCTGTAACTTTGGTAATGTTACACGTAAACATAATTAAGCACTCCGTGTACGCCACAACAAACATAATGAAACACAAAACCATATAGGCACTGTACGAAAAAGTTACCCCAGTGACAATGGACGACACTACCTTTACCAGAACACTGTTTCCCAGTATCAGCTGCAAAGGATCATAGTCAAGAGCAAACGGAATAGCAAAAAATGATAAAGAAAGTCCAAAACCAACAAATGCCGTGTAAACCAAAATCTGTTTGCACAGCTCATCATTGAAAGGTGATAATGAACCGCTGGCGTGAGCAGAAGTGATTAATTGATTCATTGAAAATTGCAAAGTATTATGGTGTAGGTAAAGCGTAGCGAATCCGCCCACTGAAAGGGTGATAGCTGTTAACGCAAATAAATACACAGCTGCTTGGTCCATGTGAAAAACTGTGTAGGAATCCCAGTGTGTTGTTAGCCAGACTAAACGGTATGGAACAAAAAGACAAAAAAATATGGAACAAATGACAATAAAAAGTCGCAATCTTTTCTGCAACGGGTTTTGATAACTTGGGTTAGAATATAATTTTGATTGGCTTGTGTTGGCGGCAAATTGAAGCACAATTATGTTTTGAAAGTGAGAATGTAACTGTAGCAGGTATTTTGTCAGTGTCATTTTTACCCCTTTGTCAATTTACTACCAGGCAACCCTTAACAACGTTTGCCTGTTTTCATGCACAAAACTAAACTTAACTTCCAAACGTTAAGTTGAAATAAGGTGTAAAATTTGAATGAAATTTCTATATACGTTTAGATTTTTGGTAATAGTAACAACGTCCAACACATTTATAAATAAACTTTTTCTGAAATATACAAAAGGAAATATTTTCTACAGTTATATTTCAAAAATGTGTGTTTCCAGAGCTGTTTATATTTTGCGTGTTAAAATCTCACTGACTATTTCCCATTCGATGTTTTGACTAGCTTTAGAAACCTAACTTTTCACATTATTGGCGTATGAGATTATGTTCCAGGTAAGCGAATTATCATTGTGGCCACATATTACTTCAATAAATATGCCAACGTGGCCTAATTTCACATAAAAGTTTGTTAGTCCCTTTTACGAGTTATAAATCTTTTATCTATTTAAATATAGATTTGGTTTGTCCACGTTTTTTTGACGTAGCCGTTTGAAGCGTGACAAACGTGAATAAATGCTTCCATTTTGTTGGAAATTAAGTCTAGAATGACCGATATAATTCGACTTTCGAATTAAGCTTTTTATATTTTTGTTTCTCCAAAGCTGGTTATTGGCCAATATTTTGAATTTACGATATTGGTTGCTTAATGGACACATTAGTATATGCCTTTAAGATTCCACTCCATCTTTAAATAAAGAACTTATAAACTTAGTTACAATTTTTCACGAAAGTTAGATAATAAATATTAAAACACACAATTCTTGTTGTATTGTAGGAGTAATCCGGATGAATTATATACAGTCTGTGTCGATTGATAGGGGCCAAACTAAAAAACTTAAAGATATTTAGAATAATCAGTATATCAAACTAAATTAGCTAGAACAATTTTTGGGAACTTTGGATATGGTTCGGGGATTTTAGGTGAAGATTTTGTCACAAATTATGCACAAAAGTTATATTTGAGAAAATGAGTTTTCTAAGCTTGTTAATTCCGATTTGAACAATCAAAAACTAGTCCAGCAACCTTTAGTTTCTTATTCTACTTTCATAAAATTGATTCTAAGTGTGTACGACACCAATTACCTATAGTATCTTATGGTGGCCCCTTGGTTTTGAGACACCTGAATTTTTCGAATTTTCTCAATTTTTTCCTAATTTATCAATAGCATGTACGATTTTCATGAAACTTTGTGATATTAGTTGTAATAGTATCAGAATTTATGTGTAGCAAAATCAGACCAAACGATAGACTTGGCTAAACGTTATTCAAGTTTTTTAGTTTGGCCCCTATCAATTGACACAGACTGTACATCTAATCTTGGTTTTAGGAGTGGAGATTGCTCTATATTTTACCATATAATATACTTACAAGTTTATTAGAGCTAAACACGAAACTTTCTATAATATGTCTGCTGTAAACTCTGTATATATAGCCAATCTTCATTAAAAATTCCAATGTGATCTAAATTCACATTAAGGTTTGTTAATCCCTGTCACGAGTTATATCCATTAAAATATAAATGTTGTTTGTTCACTTTTTATTGATATAAACGTTTGAAGCGAGACAAACCGGAATATAAATGCTTTCATTTTGTTGGTATTTATGTCAAGAAGAAGCAATGTATTCAGACTTCCAAATAAAACTTTTAATATTTTTGTGTATCCAAAACTGGTTAGTGGCATATGTTTTAAATTTAAAATATTGGTTGGATAATGGACACTTTACTTTAGGCCTATAACATCCGATTCCATCTTTAAATAAATTACTACTTTCCAAGAAAATTAGATGCTAAAATATAAAACACTCCATTTCACTGGTATCGTAGCAGTAATCCGGATGAATTATACATGACCTCTTTTGGTTTAAGGCGTGGAGTTTGCTCTACATTGTATCATTTAAAATGCGTTTATCAGCAGTGGATACGATATTTTGTATATGCCTACTCCAAGCTCTCTCATACTATATATACAACTCTATAAATAATGCAGAGTCAATATTTTTAATGGGCCTAATGGAACGGCTTAGCAGTTTAACGTAAAGTGGATTTTATACTTAGGAAAAACTTATCAAGTAAACCAATTAATAATGCATAAGCATATCATAGAACAAGAAAAACTGAAACGGTTTGGCAATATACTTATTTTATGTTAGCTCGCATAATAGTTCAAATATTTACTTGTTTATCGCCACGTGCGCTTATTCTTGTCTTGAAAATTTTGAAGGCATTTATATGGAAAATTCTTTAACGCTTTTTTAATATTAATGCAATCAGGTTACTGGTCTAAATTGTTTCGTTTTCTTTTTAAAACGAAGTTGGGTTGTTTGATTTATGGAAATGTTATTTATCCTATTTCCACAACTCTTTATTTTTACCCACACCTTGTAAAACCTTGTCACCAAAAGTAGTTTAGCTATTTGCAGAAGATCATTAATCTATTTTAATTTTAAGGACCAAATTCCTACGCTACCAGAAACTCTACAAACTAAAATTGCAACAAACAAGCAAAAATACCAAAAATAAACACATTCAGCACATTTTAATTAATTAATTAATATTCATTTATTCAGACAAACAAAACTATATCTTGCACGGTTCAATCACACGTTAATTGAACCGAAGATGATACAGGTAAAAGAGGATTAAGAAAATATTATACATAATCAACGAAGACAAGAAGAGGATCACGCTGCCATTTCAGGCGCTGTGATAATTGAGAAAGGGAATAAATTAAAATTCGAAGAAAGTTGAGTTGGCTTTACCAACGTAAACATTTTACAAAAAGCAGGTTCATATGGTATAAAGTTAAACTTAATCTTACAGACATTCTCTTAATAACTTAACCAATGACGGTATAGTGGACTTTCGATAACGCTGATATTTACAACTTACGAGTCTAAAATTATACTTATTCTTATTGTACCTACTATTGAAACAGGGTTTACGTATTATTTGGTATTTATTTAACCAGTGCAGAAATCTCTGGCTTTTCAGAATTTTTAACCCAAAGTTTAACAACAGTTTTTCCCATCGTTCTTGTAACCTTTCAACATTCAACAATTTACACATATCTTCATAATTGCTACTACTTACATATTTTCCAGCGATTATACCTAAAGCCCGTTTCTCTACGCTAAAAAGTTTCTTCTTTTGTGCTAGTGTTAAGTAGTTGAACCATAGGACACAACAGTATTCTAGAATGCTTCTAATGTGTAGAATGTATAGTAGAGTTAACTGAGTTCTTTTCAAACCATGACATTTAAGCCTTCTTAAAATGTGAAAAGCTTTTCCATAAATAAAAGATACATGATCATTCCAATCACCTTTACTATTAATCATAATACCTAACATATTGCTTACATTTACAACAGGAATAACCGTATCACTTATTTTTAATTGAAAGTTACTAAACCGCTTTCCTTTGGACTTGTCAATAATCAATGCATTGTTTTTCTTGGGGTTAAGAACCATATTATTTTCTAAGAGTACTTTGTTGATATCATTAACTATTTCATTCATCAAAGGAGCTTTATTATATGGAACACATTCAGCTATACACATGTCGTCAACATACGCGTTCATAATATTATCTTCATTTGCATATTTATTTTGAAACTTAGTATATCATTCACAAATACAATGAAGAACAGTACGGCTATTTTTGTACCCTGTGGGGTGCCGTTGCTTAGAGAACGGAAATTCGACAAAGTATTCTTATACTTGGTACATTGAAGCCTATTGCTTAAAAAATCAGCTATGATTGCATGATGATGAATGCATTTAAAGCTAGATGTAGAGCAATTTCTACTCCAAAAACCAAAACAGGATGTATATAATTCATCCGGATTACTGCTACAATACCAGTGGAATGGTGTCTTCCATAATTTAGTATCTAGTTTTCTTGGAAAGTAGTAATTTTATTTAAAGCTGGATTGCGTTATTAAAGGCATATACTTTAGTCTCCATTAGACAGTCAATATCGTAAATTCGAAATATTGGCCAACTTCGGATAAACAAAAATATAAAAAGCTTAAATCGGTTCATTATATTGCCCCTTCGTGACTCTATTCCCGTATGTCACGCTTCAAGCGTTTATATCAATACAAGATGGACAGGCTAAATTCATATTTTAATGGATATAACTCGTGACAGGGATTAACAAACTTCAACTTAAATATGAAATTAGGTCACGTTGGCATTTTTCATGAAGTGGCAGTTCGCTTACCTAAAGCATAATCTCATACGCCAATAATGTGAAAAGTCGGGTTTCTAAAGCTACTAGTCAAAACATTGAATGGGATATAGTCAGTGAGATTTTAACACGCAAAGTATAAGCAGCCCTGGATACAAACATTTTTGAAATTTAACTGTACAAAATACTTTCTTTCGTATATCTCAAAAAAGGTTTACTTATAAATGTGTTAGACGTTGCTACTATTACCAAAAATCTAAACGTATATGGAAATTTCATTCAAAATTAGCATTTTACTTCAACTTCCGTTCAGAAGTTAATATTGGAGTTGTACATGAAAGCAGAAAAACGTTGTTAAGGGTTGCATGTTTTCTGGATATACGTCAACAATTGGGTTAAGTAAACAACCCTTGCAGGCGTAAAAATGTGATTTAGCAATTAAATTGATTTTCAGCCTCTAATATTTAGAAATGACAAGTTTCCAAACAAGAACACAATTAGCAGCTTCACACTTTAATGCCCAAATTGCTCTAAACCCGCATACCATGCTAACCAGCTACCAGCAACATGATATCAACACGCGCTGAGACTGTAAAGCCCTATTGTTAGTCTAATTAGTTCAGCATATGCATATTTAATCACTTATTTGGAAGGAACGGCTGTAGAGGACATTTTTGATAACACATTTTTATTTTTGTCAAGCATCATCTGGACATACTGGAAAATACATATTTAAATACATACATATTTAAATACATACATATTTAAATACATACATATTTAAATACATACATATTTAATCATCTTGGTATCTGAGAAGTGTGCACTAGCTAGGAGGAGCCCAGCATATTAGCAAAGTCTATACAGAAATAAAGGCTACACGAATAGTAAAACAGTTAGATGACAACTATATATGTGAGAGTAGACTAGAACTCATTAGATCTTATTTGTATTAAACCTACGTGCTTACAGGGTCCCATCTTTCCTCTATTTCTGTGTTTGTGTGTACTGTAAATGTTTCTCAATATGCAAAACATTTGCCAAATACAACAAATTTCTTATAGTATGCTAGTGTGATATCGCTTGTTTGTCGCTACATCGTTTTTTTGTTTGTCAAATGTCTAACATTTACTTTGAATTATTAATTGTACACGCAAAGTATTCCACACTTCTATGCTCTTATTAAATTAAAACAGGGTACATAATCAACTTGAAACAGACCATGCTGTCACTACTCAAGCTACTGTCAGAGTACTTACAAGGAGTAATCCTAAGCCGTCACAAGCAAAATAAAAAACACGTACATTTCTTTAAGTTAAATGCCTAGACTACACCGACATAGATAAAATCTGAATAGAGCTTTCTAGCGTTAACGCAGTAAAACGCATGCTACATCAAGTACATAAATTGCATAGCTTCTGTCCCTCTGTTTTCCATACCATTTTTCTTGTGCTTCTCCTATCTTCTCCCTACTTTTGCAGTAACTGGCTACTTATATATTTGTGTCTAGCACCAGGTCGTGGAAAAGAAGAGAAGAGGGAAGAGTAAAGGCCATGCAATTGCAGGTGCTCGATACTGTTGGCATACTGCTGCCTTACTGATTTTAAGTATCAGCTTTCACCGCTAATAGCGACGCCAGAAGGCCCCATGCAGATTTTCAACCGCATCTCCGCATCCAACGCCATCAAAAAACGTGTTTTATCCAGTTACTCGTGTGACATCTCTGAGATAATCCTTCGTAATCTGTATACATAATTTATTTGAAAACAATTAGCTTAATGTTGTTTGTCAAATGTTCAACCTTTTAGTTTGGCTATATTGCAGCTCGCAAAACTATTTTTTGTTTCAAAGTATTCACACCTTGTTTTTAGTTTTAACAATGGTATAAAACAAAACATGTTTTTGTTTCTGTTACATTCAACACATAATCAATATTTTATAGCCATATCAATTTGTTCCAATAGTAACAACAGAAATGTAGTCACACGATTTTTTCAATTCTTAAAAATCAAACACCCTAATTTTGAAACGAATATGTTATAATACGTTACGTAACAAATATTCTTATTCGAATATTCCCTTGATTCTAGACATGCTGTGACGCTAATAATGTGCACTTTTATATATTTTGTATTTTTTGTCAGTTTTTGATGCGTGAGCATGTATGGTACGTGCATCTTTAACCTTACTGTAATAGTTAATAAAATTTGATACGGCATGTAATCAGATAGGGGTATCCTGCAAACACCGTTATAAATATGAATCTCCATTTATGCATCAAACCATATGCAAAAGATGCAAGTGCGTTACAATTTTGACTGATTGGTAAGTTTTCAATCCTTAGAAACAAGTTTCCAGGAATTAAATCTGCAACCCTGATACACCTTTATGCCGAAATTGTCCCAACACCTACACTCCATTTCAAATTTTAGTTAACCAGCAACGAGATATTTACACCCGCTGTGGGCGTGAGGCATGAGTGACACTTAATCTGGTTAAAGCAGCATATACATATTTAATTATTTTGAATTCTGAAAACTTGTTTTTGTTAGCTGTATGAAATCGATTTCTGCAGAATGAAATGCCAATACTTGGCCGTACATATTGTATTCAAAAACAATTAGCTAAGTGTTGTTTTTTCATGTACATGTACAACGTTGAAGCTTGGCTACATAGCGGCTGTCAATATTTTTCTTCGTTTCAGAGTATTTTCAGCTTGTTTTCTGTTCCATAAAGAGTATAAAATAAAGCGTGGGTGTTGTTGCTTGCTGAAAATCTGAGAGATAACCTGCATATTTATAGAGACCACGTCTAACATATTCGCAACTTCAGAAACGTGGTCAGATTTATTCATCGCATTGTCCCAACTACAAAAGAATCATATTACAACCAGAGTGCTAATATAAATCGCCAGCATTCTGAGCTTTAAAAATATGATTTAAAAGCAAATATGTTGCAGTTATACTGCTTCGTCTTTTTTGGAAATTTGTTGGTTAAAGGCTCATCTGATTACAGTTTATCGGAGTCACAGTTTGAGCTTGACATTTCAAGCGATGTCAACGTGTTTGAGAATTGCACAGTACACGTTGTGCAGGCTGTGCTAGCTGACAAGGTATATTTTATTATGACTTGGTAAGATATGTTTATCTGTTAAATATTTATCTCTGTCCATAAGGTCAAGTACTTGGACCTCTCACCGTTTGGAATCCCTGTATTGCGTTGGCATGTAAAATACAAACCAGTCTGGTTTCCTGACCCAATGTACTACTATATGAATTGCAACAACTTTCTCTACAGTATTAAGGCAAGTCAAGTGGAGCATTACTTACCTTTTTACCCCAAAACACAATGCACGGTCACCATTTACTTATCTCCGTGGATGCAATGTAATCGATGGGTTGTTCAGAATCCCTTTATGCAACCAGATGAAGACAGAAAAGACGGAGCAAACCATTTGAGGAATCACTATTTGGCTGTGCTCCCTCAGCGGATATTGGAGCTAAATCATCCATTTCTGAAGTTGAATTTGAACAAAAAAGTCACCGTCAATATTTTCAGAAGCGGACAGTTTACCGTTTTGGTGTCGCATCCTTACTCTGCAAGTGTAAGTATAAAACGCAACTTATTGTTTGCTTTAAATTTCATGCCCTTGCTACTGAATGAGAATGAGAATACAATTGCATGCATTCCCACTACATTATTTTGGGCAGTATATCCTCATGAAAGAAAAATTGTATTTCGATCGTTTGTCAATTTGCCAACGGAAAAGTTTGACCAGTTATACAACTGCTATAAAGCGACAAATCACGATGATAATATGTTTCTTAAGACTATTAATGAAGCATGCATACTACAGAAACTTCAAAGTGTATACTTTGAATTTAGGGACTATAAACAAGATACTGATGAAAGTTTCAGAGAACTTACTTGGTATAAGGAGCATTGGTTGCAACCAAGTATTCACCGCATAATAACATGGGCAATAGTATGTGATTTCTGCAAATATTCTTCAAACCTTACACTAGAGAAGAACGCAATCAGATTTGGCCTACGTGGAGTTTTTCTCAATGAAATAGCCCGAAATTTTTCAGCTATATTACAGCACGTATATATTCGTACCATGTTTCCAAACTCAAGCACATTCAATGCTGACGCCGATATTTTGAGGTCGACAATATTTCCTGTTGTAAGGGTAGCAGAACGCATTCGTCATCTTCAGTTTGTTCGGCTTGAAATGAGTGGTTTTCATTTTGTTGCTTGCACGAATATAAGAGAGAGAACCAACTTTCTGTCATTTAGGTCTATTATACAAGCTTACGACGGTTTTGTCTGGTTGCTCGCTGCTTCGTTTGCTGTGTTCAGTGGTAAGGTTCTGACGTATTTAACTACCACCATGTCTTCTGTATCTTTCTTACGAGGTGTATGGCTGTGTTACTGTACCTTACTTGAACAATCTGCCAATTTGTTGCATAAGCAATCTCTTCGGGTAATAACTTGTACGTGGATCTTAATGTCACTGATTCTTTCAAACGGGTACAAAGGAGAAAATATAAAAGAGTTAACAGCCCCCTTAGAATTAAAGAAACTGACAACATTTGCTCAGTTGGTAAATCACAACTTTACATATTTTACTTCAATGGCTTACGAGGACATTGTGAAAATGTATGCCATGCATGATAGATTGGGTTGGCCAGTTCCAAAGGTATTTAGGAGTTTGTACGCATTTAATGCTAACTACATGGCCAATCCTACAAGTGAAAATTTCACTTTTCTTTGGCAAATTTATAAAAACTTGTACAATCCGTTGGAGTACAAACTTGTAGAGGAAATTGTGTCAAACTCGTCTTCGTATTTTGAACGTCAGATAAATGCATGCACAACTAATGCGTATGTTGACAAGTACACCAAAATATATCCAATTTATGTCAGTCTCAGAAAAAGTAGAGGGGAACTTGTTACACGCAGTAAAGTTCCATTGGCTCACACCACACATATTTGGAACTTTCTCTATGCACCAGTTAATGTAGACTATCTTGTGATAAAAGTACACTCTCTAGTGCAGTCAGGTATGATTGAGCTATGGCAAAGATGGTACGATAGTACACAAACTTTGAATAGTACAAAAGAGGTTGCAAAACTTGATACTACAAAGGTAAAAGCGCTGAAGATGAACGACAATGTTCTGGTTGTATTCTTGCTGCTAATAGCCTTACTGGAAGCAGATTTGTGTGTGTTCATATTTGAAATGAGATCAGTAATTAAAAAGTGGATATCAGCTTTATTCACAGTACGGATTTCCGTACAGGTGTTTTTCGAAGAAGATGCGTAATTTGAATCACGAAAAGGGGGAGGCCAATTTTAAGTTTTACTTTTAACCGGAGAAACAGTTTTTTAACAAGACAAAAAATATATTTGACAAGGTCTCTAAGTTTTGGTATTTTGTTTAAGGATATTTTGCTCAAAATTTAGCACCGACAAAAATCGATTTGAACATATTCTAATGAACCAAACGTACACAAAACCAAATACCACTTAATTAGTGGAAGCACGCATGTCTCCCTTTTACTATGTGTATATCATTTGTGCAAATCACGGTTCACTGAACGTTCCTCTCAAAACACAATAGCCAATGAGAATGCGTTTGAAGTGTCTTGCCCTTGGGGTTGCAAGTGCAGGAATTTAGAATGCTGGGTGTAGTATAGTCTTTAATGCTTTAACAAATCCTTATTAATAAGAACAAATTGGAAAGTATGAACCGTTTTGTATATACTACTTAATTCTGAAAGCATTTGATGTTCTAACTGTTATTAAATAAGCTCCTTAAGTCTCTTAGTTAGCTACACGCAAGCTTCTTCATAATATATGAAATGTACAATTCCTGAGGATAATATGCATATATAGGAATAGGTATAATGTGTATGTACATATGATATGTGTGAAAATTTGCCTAAAAGTTGTAAGGTTGTTCAAGTGAATCCCTTCAACAATGTTATGACTGGGCTTTAGGCAATAATTGTGTATAAACAATCACTTAATCTACAATGCATAACTATAATATAACACTTGTAATCAAGCACTTGTAGGGATATCCTGCAAATACCGTTATATGAATCTCTATTTATGCGTAAGCCAAGTGACGATCTTTACATCAACGTAAGATCACTACAAGTGCATGCTTAACTGTTTTGTTGTAATTTTTCTGTGCGTAAATATCCTTTAGTGCGTAATTTGAATTTGATACGAATGACATGAATCACATCAAACTTTTGATTAAATTATATACAAGCAGGAAGGATAGGTTACCGATATGACAAAAACTGACCAAACAGATTCGTAATGACTGGTTACAAATTACTCAATAGCGGCTATCAATCGCTTAATCCCTATTATGATTTGGCAACCAACACGATATTGCCTAGTTTGCTTTAATAAGTGGTTACACAGCTATAATAAGCAATCTATTAAATACGTTTAAAAAATTATTATTAAGAAAGGAAACATTCCATTTTGTAATTGACCTATGCAATGATTTATTTTAAACAATGATTTGCGTCATAGCGAATGAATGTCGTTTTATAAGATTTCCTTAAGTATTGATTGGGCGCATCCAAGACTTAGGCTTCATCCACTAATGACGTCACTTTAAAATCGCCATTTTTTAGACCACTGACTGACCCTTGTCATTATGCTGTCACTTTTTAAATTAACCACTGACCCACCATGTCATGTCACCTAAGCTTTCCATGTAAGAAAACCCGAATTTAGTATGATATTTAATTTGGTTTTCAGAATTTGGAGAAATCTCGTAGCAACTATATTAATCTTTATTGCACTAAATCTCTGTTACTAAAAATCAGTGTTACTTTTGGAAAGCCGAGTGTACATTTCGATGGTTTACTAGGGAATCTCATCGCACATTAAAATCAATTTGATCAAGATCTTGATTATTTATTGTGGTATTTAAAACTAAGACTAGTCACGTTTTAATTCTAAAATTAGAAAATTGCGAGAGTGCAAAAATTGCTTAAAGGTCAAATCGACTTGCTATTAGCTTTAGTATCTCAAGTCCCTACTTAAAGACACCAAAATTGACTGTTTGAAAAAAGAATGTTCTGGAAACAATGTACTGAGGTATAAAAATAATTACAAATAGCAAAACACATGAATAAATTTTTTAAATAATGTGTTATTCTTTAGAGAAATTCAATAGCAGATGTTTTAATTGTTTGTGGTACAGTAGTGACGTCATTTTTGCCTCTTACCACCCACCCACCCTGTCACTATTCGTCACTATCACTGGCAGACCACCGACTGACCCTAAAAAGTGACGTCATTAGTGGATGATCCCTTATGCGAATGCCAATATTCTTAACTCAGAAGTATAAAATCCAACAGAAGTTCAACGCCAAAGTAGAAGCAGTTCAGGTTCAAACCATCAACCACAACTTAGGAAAACTCATTGCCGTAGCTGAGAAGGACAACCCAGATATCTGTCTGGAAACTGGAGGTTTTAGATATATTTTTATATCGTTAATCGACAAGATTTATGGAGTGATAAGTATTTGATAAAACACTAACACTAACGTCCGCATCCTATTTGTTGGATAACTTACACAGAGAACTTGGGCTGCTTACTTTTGAACGATCTTCAACCATGGCTTGATCTCCTTTACAAATTAGCCGCTAACAAAACTAACGTGTAGTATGATGAAATGCACCGTGCCAGAATCAAGACGCAAGAGATTTTTTGGATACTCCTGCTAACCGCATGAGTATTTTTTGTATAACGAACGCCATATACTGCAATAAATTTAAATATCGAATTTTTTTTTGAAAATGTACAACACGTGTTAAGACATGTTGATATTTAATGGCATTTATTTGTAAAAATTTGACAGAAAACTACACACTTGAACTCCGTATTTACAAAACGGGAGCAAATGTGTGCATCTGCTGTTAATTACAACAAAGACAAAAACAGGCACCACAAAGCTCATATAACCAAATCATGTCGCCCAAACAAAACGACATTCTAACTGATGGCTTTCTTTGTCATCGTAACCATCCATCGCTGTGCTGGTAGAAACTCTATATTAAAGAATTTGTAGAATAACAAAAAGTGTTATTAAATTGAATACGTAAACTACGCATATACCTACCTTTAATACAAGGGTCGTTTTCAATAGATTTTGCATAGTACTATAGTAAGTATTTTTTTATATGCCGGCTTTTATGTTGAGGAGTGATTTTTTATATGACCCATGAGACTAGAAAAAAAGTACTTGTAAGAGGAAATAGTATGGAATAGAGCAGTGGCCACAAGCAAAATTGTAAATGTAACGATGCCCTTTCTTGTTTTAATATAATGTAAAAGGGATGCTCGTGGCAACCACAATGTAACAACTTTAGCACCAAGAAATTCTTCTAAATCCCATTCTGCGCACAAAGTTTTGCTAACTACTTGCTGACATGAATCAGTCGTGTGTTTACCGTCGCTCAAGCAGCATTTTGAAATAAGTGGCATCCAAATAAATTATTTTGCAATTTTCCAAAAATTGTGTTATGGTGTTCGATAATCAGGACAGTATGCATTGTTTTTATAGTAAATCAATTGAACAAAACGGAAATAGTTTTTAGTAAATTAAACGGCAGTTTTATTGGCTTATTTAAAAAACTTGGTTAACAAATTCCACACAAATTATTCATAAATTGGGTTTCATGCCGCATTGCAAATACATCATGCACAGACGCAGCAGAAAGTTACATTAATACTGAAATGTATGCCATGCCATATTTTGCCAAGATATTTTAAATGTATTATATACACTGTGCTGCTGGCTACGTACTTCCATTTTGTACTGCATTAATATGCAAAAACTAATTTCTTAGTGCTCACTTTAGAAATCACCATGCTTATAGTTTGTTTATTAGCATTGTACATTGTAGATACCCGGATTAAGATTATTTAACTATTGCTTGAAACGTTTGCATAACACGTCCAAGAAAAGACTTTGGTTTACAATATTTGGAACTCAATTCTGCATTTTAAACGTTTGAGTCACCAGAGGAAATAGACTAGACTTGCAGGAATGGCAACAATACTCAACTTAAGCCTTTTCCAAAAAAACAATGCGAATAATTCATACCGTGGATTCGACTACATTGTCATATCCGCTGATTAAAAGATTAAATTTAAAAAAGCAGATCATACAGGCTTACTGGACTGATTCTGAAAACCAACTGACTAAATTGCCTGGCGTATGCTCCTAGCATATTGAATCCGTAAAAGTAATGAATTTGCTCAAACTTCATTTTTATTGCTTTGTTGCGTTTGTTGCTCCAGTAAAAGCTTTAATTTATTGCTTTGTTTGAATTGTCTTGCATCAAAGACACTTTGCTATTTCAGTTTGTCCCGTTTGTGCTATAACTTTTAACTTTGTTAGAAATTCATCATCCACCAAATGACAATTTCATTTCCACCTTTTCGATTCCTAAAAAGTTGTTTGATTTTATCATGGTATTGATTACATTGTCTATACCTATTTATTACTCAAAAACTTTCAAAGTCAGGAAGTTGCAGTATATTACTGAGTTCTTTTATAAAAAAAACCATCGTGAACGACTACTCGTGTGTCTATTTTTTTTAATTTCGTGTATTTTTTCAGGCAGTTGCAGTAATTGCAAACTGGCTGCTGTATGCCTCTTTAAAATAGGGATTGCTGTAGCACACGAAATGTTTGTTAATTTAAAGGTTCGAACCCTGTATTGAGTATACCATTATAACCCATTTAGCAATTAAAATGACATAATTATACATATTGTTTTGCTGGTTCATAAAAATGTGAATTTTCAAGAAATAGAAATGCCTACATTGGTATTCTAATCTCTTTTAAATATCAACGCGACTCCAGGATTAGTACAGAGACGCTTTATAATTACAACTTTACACGTCACCGTTGCAAATTACAAAGGCTGATTCATGATTACAGCCGTTTGTCGTACAGATTCTATCTTTAAAAAAATTACTTAGCTGCAAAAGAAAGTCGATAAAGTAGCCAAAAAAGTTCAATCGCTCCAAAAAACGTTTGCTGATGTATGGTTACCAGAATTGTTTTGAAACAGTAATATTTTCAAATAACCATTCTAATTTCATTTTTATATTTTTATCTGCACAATTTTCTTAAACATTGAAGAATACATAGTGCTTACAATTTTTTGTATGACTGGAATGTTGTAAGTGTCCTTAGGGTTTACGCCAATGTGAGAGTCATGTAAACTAAATTCAAAAATCAGCTATTTAAAAAAATTATAATTATTTAACAACACCATGAAATACTAATTAATATTATTTAACTGAGATTACGTAAAAATTTAGATGAAAACGAAATAGTTTATTGTTTTCTTGACACAACATCCAGCTTGATACTGCTTGAAAATGAACAAAAAGCAAAAACATGCAGGACAAATTCTAGAGTGGAACTGACTGTGCCCGCTTGACATTCATTTGCCTTTTGTCTGTATTTTTATTTTCAGCATTACGTATGACGCAAAATGTCTAACCAATAGTTTTGTAAATAATTTTTGCTAAAAAGTACCTTCTACAGTTCTATCATTTATATAATAGACAGATCTCCTTATAAATTACTCCAAGGTGTGCACAAGTAAATACATGCACCATGTAAAATATGAAACAAATTGTACCTAAATTTGCGGAATAAATTGCTGAGTTAAATGTCAAAATTAATTATGGCAATTATGCTTTTTCAAAGCATAATTGAAGCAACATACGCTCAAATAATTATAAACTTTGAACCTCCTACTGCAAATAACAGTTTGACTATAATTGAAAACGTCATTATTTTAAATATTTATTAAAATTGTTTAAGCCATTATTTTAGGACTTAGGACATCGGACAGTCATGCTTCTTCGTATTCCTATTATTTGTACAGGTAATATCTAACATTTTATCCATCTCTTTCTTTTAACCCTGTGGTTCGCTCTAAATGCTGCCCGAGGTTGAAATTATCAACTAACAGAGATGTGGTGTGCAATTAAAACAGTATTATTTCTTTCGTCTGCATGAAGTTTTATAAAGAATAAAGGTAATAAAATACGCTAGTAAATAATCTAGTACACAAACATTTTATTTTTATTGAATTTAAACCATATGAGAAAAAGTAATATCCATGCACTAAACTAAAAAGTACATCTACAAGAAACTTCCCTGAAAAAATGTCTTCAAAACACTTATAATGTAAAGGTATTTTTGTAACGAAATATTGGTTAAGCTTTATCAATAAAAATGCTGCGATTACAAAACTAAAATATATCGTACGTATTCAAACCTAATCTGTGTCAAAACTGTTTTATTATAACAACTGCAGAGCGGGGTCAAAATAATATTTTTTTACGCTGGGTCTGACCTTATGAGTCTGAGCTTGGATTACAATTATGTCGAGTTCAATGGTATTTTATATTAACAACACAGGGGAATAGAAATGGGCAATGCAGCTAGTGTGGCAGTTGCAAATATTACAGTTTTCAGGAAATAAAAGGTTTATTTAATAATCATCGAGAAATAGCATTTATAAAAAGGTTTCTCGATGATATTTTTATGATAGTAGAATATGAGATGATTAGAAATTTAGATGAGTGGTTGAAGAGTTTACTGAAACATAGGTACCTAAAATTTACACATGAATATAGTTTTACTCATGTTAACTTTCTTGATATTACCATTTCTTTAAATGATAAAAACGAAATTGGTACAAACATTTATTCGAAGCCAATGTCAAAACATCAGTATCTTCACGCAAACTCAAATCATCCACATCACCTAAAAAATTCACTTTTCTATTCTCAAGGTCTAAGGGTAAATAGAATTTGTAGCAAACATTCTGATAGATTAACCGCGTTAAAAATTTTGTTCGACAAGTTTAAACAAAGAGGCTATAATGTGAAAATGTTGCATAAAACTCATGAAAAACTTTTGAGTTTGGACAGAAATGAAGTGCTTTGTCCTAAAGGCCCGCTTTTAATAAAATATCTGGCGGTACACAATCCAGAAAATCTTACAAAATTTAACGTGAGCTTGACTAATGTCCCAGAACAAAGAGCCAGTGTAGACACGTATACCATTTTTCCCTTCTATTCCTGTATTAAGCATTACAAAACCACTGTTGAGGATAGTATTGTCACTCATATCCAACAGCGGATAAATAGGTATGTATCTACATCTTTTCTACACTCAGAACAGATAGAAAAAGCGATTGACTTTGGTAACAATCTCGTAGTTTAGACAGTGTATAGAAAGACGAGCAGCTTGACTGACTTGATAAAATAATGGTCTCGTCAAAGCATTTTATAACTTTTTTCTTGTAATTATTTTTCAAATTTTGACTAATGTACAATATTATGATTTCTGGTGAGTCTTTCAGCGTGTTATATTATTTTATAGTAATTTTTTGAACACTTTTGTATTGGATAACAGTTAGTTGAATGAATTTTTAAACTCTGTAATTTCCAGCCTGATAAAGCTTTGCAATTAAAGCGAAACATGTTGCAGAATAAAATCATCATTTCCAAGTAATTTTGATACCCGGGAGAGTTGACGTGCATTTATTGCGGCATTATTTTTGGTCATCATCTTATAATTCGCAATAACTTCATTTTGCATTCAATAAATCATGGCGCGGTTCTAGCTACATTGTTAGTACCAATCATCATTTTCGTACACCCACATTTAGGTACGTTTTCAAAATGTCCGTTTGGTTACTTCTTAGATCAAAATCAAGAAGTTCCAAACTCGGGTGTAGGACTGGGTTCATTTCCGCCGTTTACACTAGGGTAGTTCTCCCTATCTAGTTCACATAGCGGACAGTTTTCACACAATTTGCGTTGACCCACTTCTTTACTTTTAGCGAAATTGTCCCACAGACAATTTTCACACCCCAAATTTTCACACTAGGTAAAATGCTTGCAACAAAGACATCGAGTGAATGCGCGACATCTATGCATTGTGTTTTCCGTTCACATCAACAAAATTCTGTAATCACAAAATACTTTTGAAATATTTTTAAGAAGTAAACAAAGAAGAAAAAGAAGGGAAAAATTGTTCATGATAACAAACTATAGTACCTAAATTCAGTGAGCAATGTAAGTGAACACTATGTTTGCCTAATCTTAGTGAACACTACACTTACATTTGTGAATGATGTCTGCAGCTTCTGAGATATACCCATCTGCCAAATTGCAAGGTTGTCATTTCTACTTTACTCAGTGATTGATATAGAAATATACATATAATATATTTATATAGAATATAGTTTCATATAGAAACTATATGAAAAAGGCCTAAAAACTTGCATGAAAGCGACCGAAAGTTTAGTGAGCTAATCAGAATGTTGTTTGGGTTAGCATTTGTACTTAGAAAATATTCGAGAAGCTTTAGGCTTTTGAATGCCTAGTAACCCTATCTAAAAACTGGAGCGAGTCAGGTATTGAAAAATACTTCCAACACCTAAGAAATACGTACATGAGAGGCTACGGATCATAGTACTCCCCGCAGTTTTGGTCAGTTCACACTCGGGTTCTTGAAATTAACCCTAGATACAACAACAGTGTGGAGGCTTGGCGTAACTTTAATTTCAAGAAAAAAGCCGAACCTATAAAAGCATCTGCAACAAATCCATCAAAGATATCACAAGTTTATGTTTCTCCAAACCAATTGGAAGATCAGATAAAACAGGTGGTTACTGAAAATGGAAAACTAGAAAACGTAAAGTGTACGACACCGGAAATGTAAAAAGAAGTTCCAGAAATAAAACTTAACTTTTTTGTAAATTTGAAAAGTGCCACTTGTTCAATAAATGACGTTAATTGTAAATGGTATTTGTGTACTACTTTTCATTTTACTAAGTGTGAAAATTTGAGGTGTGAAAATTGTCTGTGGGACAAATTCACTAAAACTTAAAAAGTGTGTCAACTGTCCGCGTGTGAAAATTGTCCGCTATGTGAACTGGATAGGGAAAACTACCCTAGTGTAAACGGCGGAAATGAACGGGGTCCGTCACCCCCAAACTCACTAACTTTCTATTTGATTAAATAAGATTTTATTCAGTGAATCACAATTGTACTTGCAACTAGTATTTATCTATTAAATTACTCAAGGTGACGTTTACTGGTATCCCGGATTCGCGTATACGCGTATGTTACTACAGAGTTTACACTGTCACGCATCCAAATAATACACTGCTTTGGTATTTCTCATATTTCAGTTTACCAGCCAAAACCTCGTCATGCAAGTTGACTCCTGGTACTGAATAAAACTAAATATATGTTTTAGAGACATGAGCTTAAAAATTTACGGCGTCGTGTTATCTACATTGTTAGCACCCGACACCTACGCTTCGTACCGTTTGAAAATGTTTATTTTTTAAAACCTTTCCAGTTGTCCAGAATGGCATTTAAAGCATTTATTCAGTTTGAAGAATTTGTTTGTTAAAATTTTGTAATGTTTTAAATTTCCTTAGAACCAATTTGACATGTGTTGATATTGTACAAAAGTTGTAGCAGTGGTATATTAGTGAGCATACAAAGCTTGTATATTATTTATTTAGCTCATTTTGTCTGTCCAAGGTACGTTTACCTGTCCACTCGTTAAATCTGTTTAAATATCTCCTAAACTTGCCGTATATTAAGTTTTTCGAAAACGAAAGTCCCGATAGTGCATCCTGCAAGTTTTTGACAACATACACAAGAAACTGCTTCAAGATTGAAAAAAGGATTGAATTTCTACTCTTCCCAAAACAAAAAAACTATGTTTTTGAAATAAGTTCCCGTGGCTATATGCATTTTATAGCATTCCAACCTGTCCCTTTTCTCTGCCCACTGGTGACAAAAACTGATGAACTACACCCAGGCCCCTGACGATTAGGTTTTAAGAAAATCGTTTGTCTGCTAGCTTAAAATATTATATTCTTACTTGCTGGTTTTGACTACATTGTCAATACCAAATGAGATTGACCAAATCATATGACTGACAAATCAATAGGTCACTGCTCAGCTGTCCCAGAACTTAAAGGCCACTCACTTAGCCACGGTGTCCCTAATTTCACAAAAAACCTCACTTTTATATTGTAACTCTACCGATATCAATTGAAGGTTTTAAGAGAATCAAATGTATTCAACTGAAAAAAAAATTCAACATTGATCTGACTTCGCATTGGCCTGAAAGGAAATACAAACTCTACATGAAGTACAATATACTTTGGCAATTCCAATCATCTTAGTTTGAGCAGCATGTTTTTACTCTTCGTACGGTTATTAGCTATGGAGTCACGATTTGATTTAAAGCCATTCAAAATTTAAAGTCTCATTATCTATCTATTAGAGTAAACATCCAAAGTTTTGTTGAATCCGCGTCAGCTTGCAAGTACAAAATAAAAGCTTGAATACTTTTGTAAAATCAACATTAACCTTATTTACTTTTAGTCTGCCACTGAACTGATCACATGAATTGATATTGACTGCAATGCCAATATCAACATTTTGAATACATTTTGAATTTGAGGTTTTACAAACCCCTTTAGCGTAATATACCCTTACAAATGCGTCTTAGGGTCGACTACATTGCCGAAGCTCATAAAAATTCCGAAAACGCATATTTTGTAAGTCATATTCAGGTTTCTGTTATCTTATTGTATAAACTACCACAGTTTCTCCAAAATGTACAACTTACACAGAGAAATTTGAATTCAAATATAGTTTTACATTGCGGTATATATGAAGAAAGATTTGACAAACAAACAACAATTTTGCAAGTATATTCACTAGGAGTTTTAGACCTGTTTAAATATAATGCAAAGGTAATTTGTATTCCAGCATTATTTTTGCACCGTTTATTGAACTCTAAAAAATAATAAACGCAGTGTTCTGTTGCACAAAACCGGTGTTCTTACCTGGTGATATACTTTTTATTTCAAGTGGAATTTGCAAATTGCGTTTTGCCTGCTAAGTAAGTTTGTATTGGTGCTTGGATCCAAAAAGGGGTGACTTGGTGACATAAGTTAAACCTCCAAAGCAATTGAAAGTACAAAAATTTACTTTATTCTACGTTTACAACGAAGAATTTGTAAAAATTGAATTACAAAACTGTATACACTGAACAAATGCTAACCTCTAACTGACTTTGCTTGGCTGACAGTTATTTTCCTTTTGTCCGTAGTTTTAATTATCTACGGTACGTGGAATATTCCAATAATATGTTTACATGCTTTTTTAATTAACAAGTATCACAAAAAGGCCTGTCACAAATTTGAAAAACAACTAAGTTCTTGACTGTATTAAATTCCGTTGCTGATATTAGTGTGATTTGAAGCAACATTAGAAATATGTAGTTAAAGTTTACTTGGTTATCAATATATATTTGAAACTATCATCTATAAAATCAGAATACGCACAACCTGTTTCATATTTCCATTATCTTATGGAAAATATTAATTATCGCAATGTATTCGTAAGAAAACAAAAAAACATGGAAAGTTTTAGCTGCATACAAGCTTAACATTTTACGAAGGAAACCAACGTAAAGTTGAGAATGTCAGCTTGGTTGTTTTTGCTATAAAAATCTATTTTTTTCGTCTTTTTTGCTCACATTCCTTTCTTCACACCAGTAGCGTTTCAGTCCATTACTTTCGTTTCTAAACTTTAGGATGAGTTATGTTTTCACGTGTGTAGGTTATTGGGGGATAACCTTAGAGACAATATTTAACGTGTATAACGTAATGCGCCACTTTAACTGTTGAATCGAGCATTGGAAACGGGCGACAGTTCGATCCAGCTCCCGCCCGTTCCCGACGTACATGATTGTCCCTCACACACAAGGCTTACATTGTAGCGCTAATTGACGTGATAGAATGTCTCCCGCAGAAATCCTTCGCCCAAAAGTCCAACTGTGCGGGCACTGGGGCGCAAACTAACACACCAAATAGGCTCAGGATCGTGCCAAGCTTCATTTTCGTCCTATTTTCTATCTTCGTCAAGACATAACTTTGGATTAGATCTTTCTCTGTACTCTGATCTTCTGTTGTTATTTCTTCGTTTTTGTGGTTTTATATATCTCCGCTGCAATGTTGACATTGTGGAATTACGTTACCTTAAAAATTAATTACAAAGTTATTTACTCATTTATCAATAATTTGACGACATTCAAAAAATCATTCTATCCTGGAACCTGAAAGCTTTTTACCTCATAATTGCTGAATTGTGCAGAATTTTCTATAGACTTTAATGCTACTGCTGCTCGCCACATGCACTAAAGGAGTTTTGTATCTTTTTCGGAATGGATTACTGTTATAATGACGATTCTACACGTAGAGCCAACTTGGCTTGTGGAATATGAAAATATTATGGGTTGTCAAGTGGACGTGGTTAACTGCCAGGTTAACGGTTAAGTCTGTTAAGTTGGGTTAAAAAAACTTTTCTTAAACTTTTAACCCAAAGGTTAACACTCCGGGTTAACTCTACCATATGATTTGCATTGCGGGCAGCTTAACCGGCTGCTTAAACTTTTAGTCTCCATAGAGGTAGTTTTTTTCTGTTAACAAGAAACAAGGCAGTGCAGCGGTGCTGCTTGTGATGCTCACAGCACTGTTGCTGTCGTGCTGTCCTTTTTCAAAATTTTAATAGAGCAATTAATTAAAACGGAAAAGTAGGTTTTATATTGCTAAACTATTGCGGTTAAATAATGATTAGGGTTTTGCCGGGTTTGATATAAAACTTATTATCGAATCGACATAAGCATTTCGAAAATTTGAGTTGTCATCATAAAGTAAACTATGAAAAGTAAATTATAATTAAGTTTGGCTGCAGAAAGTCCAGGATTCTAACTGAATTTTCTGTTACCGCCTGTTCTAAAACTCTTAACCCGTGTCTGCTTAACCCATTAGACGAGGTGTGTTCAAGGTATTCGCAGAGTTAAAGGTTAAAATGTTATTCGAGTTAACTTTTAAACTTTAACAGTCTTAACAAATGTGCACTTGACAACCGCTATTATGAATGAATGAATCAAGGTTTATCATTATCTCTTAATACTCTCATTAAGTTTCAGTAGGTTATACATTTCTATTTAGTATATATACTTGTAAAATATGTTACTCAATATTATGTTGTGCGTATGCATATGGTTATTATTATAGGATAGTATATAGTATAAGGTTGATGTGTATGTATGTATTAAGCTATCAATGGTTCATGCAAGTATAGGTCACTAGATTGAGACCACGATTTCAAATCCTCCTTTCTGATCACCATTTTTTTGCTACCTTTTATTTCTATTATCTTACGGTATAATTATACCTGTTCTTTCGGTTTTTAAAGCCGAAGAGTTCATACAACGTAAAGACAGTTCGGTTCTGTTCTGGCTCCTTGATTTCATCAAAAACAGCAGCGCTATTCTAATAACTTCTCTAATTTAGGAAAACTTGGACGCTGTTTCTGCAGAAAAGGTCTCTAGAAATGTACTTTGTGCTGAATGTGATGTTGGTTGTAAGTTTTGGCCTCATGGATAATCCACGCATATTGTTTCGTGTTTACTGCTTAATCCAATTTAAACTCATCATTTCAGTGTTTATATTATCTACAAATCACACATAGCACTTTAATTGAAAAATGTCAAATAATAAAGCAACTTTTTCTACTATGGCTCATTTCTATTATTAGATACTTTAAAACAAACATTGTGTTATGATGGTTATAATTACTATTATTATGAACATTATTGTTAACCATAACAAAAACAATTTCTACATATATTAAAAATAAAATGCCAAATATTGTTTGTCTTCAAAAAATAGAAGAATAATATGTTATTTAAAAAAAAACCTCTTATGACACAACTGTTTTCATATCCACGTTAAAAGAAAACAAGGAAGTATGTATATAACGTTGCCAAATAAAGTGATATTTTAAGTATACAGCATAGCAAATTCGTGTTAAAGCTGGGTCAGAGTGGGGTAAGAAGCTTGTGTTGCTACGCCGTAGCTTTAAAGTAAAAACATGTTTTTGAAAGTTCAAGACCTATTTATAGCGACATTACGGAATATTTCATCTAAAATTAGCTAAATGCCCTTTACTTTGGTTAGTTATGGCGCTAAGTCTAAAAAATGAAATGTCAATTTACTTCTCTGAAGTCTACAAAATACTATCAAAGTAAGAGCTCCGCAGAAATTCTTTATGTATCTTACTACAAAATTTCCTTGATTTGTATGGAACTTTCAAGCAAAAATACCAAAAAAACAATCTTGCAAGTATAATTCGCGTAATCAAATTAACCTGTATTTCTTTTGGTTGTAAAAAGGTTTGACCGTACCCAAAGCTTTCTGTGTTTACTGCATACAATTCCATTACTTTAAATAAAACATTGAATACAATTTTGTTATATTATATTGTTGTTTTTTGTCCCAACTAACTCTCAAAATGGCTACTTGTCTTATGTGGAAAGCGTTTGAGTTACACGAAACTTTGTTCACTAAACACATGTATGCCCATATAATCACACTTGATATTTCCACTGAAAAGTACAAAATTGAACGTCGTCCTAGGAAACTTGTAATGTTCGTCTTATCAAACCTAAACATAACTGTGTATGCTTCCATATGCTTGTACTGTTTAATGAGAAGCAGTTTGTTTCCAGAAAAACCACTGCCAACTTGTTTGCTCTATCCCACCTTGGAATATTTTTTATGTGCAATTTTATGCGTGGGCTTTAACATTGCTTTGCAATTGTATGGACAACAGTTCTTCAAAAACTATGTTACGCGTTTATGGACTCTGGATCGTTACCTCAGACACGATGAAAAACAAAAAGGATACTTGGTCTCTAAGCCTTTCTACAAGCGAATTCTTACAGGTTCGTACTCCAATTCGTACCAAGTCTCAAATATTTATACCAATGCTAAAATAAAGAATTTTATCCAGAAACAGCCAAGTTATTAAGAAAGGAAAACTCTGTAGATACTCTGGGAATGCTGATGAATGGCTTGGTTATAACGGGTTTCATAGGCTCTGTTTCAGTATCACCAGTAGGTGTTTTCCACAATCTAGATCCTGTATATTTTTTCTTTGAAGACATGTTTCCACAAAAACGTCTAGGGTGTTTAAAATTATTTATTAGATTTTTTATGCTTCTGTGGTGTACCTTTGAGATAAATCGATCCACACAGATACTGCTTCTACCTTTTCTATCCATATTCAAAATTGTTTTCATTTGTCTTAAAATTATTGCTGCCAAACCTCTAAATGGGTCATGTATAAAAGAGTATTCAAAACTTCAGTGCCTTAACAAACTTGGAGTTGAGTCAATTCGCATGTTCGCCCTGTTTTTTATTGGATTTGGCTTTCTTCTTGGTGTGCTTGGTTCTTGGGTGCTTGTACGCGGGTGGAAATTCTTTACTCCCATATTGTACTGCGTGTCTTCGTTACTTACATTTGTAACGTTTGTTGTCCTCGGACAAACGCTACCCCGTATTTGTAAATGCTTTGTTTATAGCAAGAATCTTTTAAAAATTGAGTGGCCGGAAAAAGCGATAAAACATTGGGAAAACATGGCTGCCGCCGGTGGATGGTCACGTTTCAGTTTAAGAGTATTGAGCAAGATGTTGAAAGCGCAGCAGCCAATAACGTGGTACTACGGAGCAGCGCAGTTTGACGATGACACTAGTCTGAACTTTTGGGAGAATGTGTTTGATAGATCTGTGGACCTAATATTGCTAATATGAGTCACAATACGTACGCAAGCGTACAGATAAGATTTCTGAGTAAATATGTATATTTAGTTCGTTCAAGGACTTAATGTAGCTCAGAATTTACCATCTATAATGTTTAAGCAGTTAATTGAATGCAACAGTTATTTAGCAACAGTTACGAAAAGGGTAATTTTTATCTGCAACGCAGTAATGTTCTCGATGACAGATAAAATAACGTAAATAAAAAGTGAATTAAGTTTATACTGCAATATATGTAAATAGAAACCCAATAATACATTTCTATCATTGCTTTATCATTATCCCCAAGCAACACACTGGGATCATCCACTAATGACGTCACTTTTTAGGGTCAGTCGGTGGTCTGCCAGTGATAGTGACGAATAGTGACAGGGTGGGTGGGTGGTAAGAGGCAAAAATGACGTCACTACTGTACCACAAACAATTAAAACATCTGCTATTGAATTTCTCTAAAGAATAACACATTATTTAAAAAATTTATTCATGTGTTTTGCTATTTGTAATTATTTTTATACCTCAGTACATTGTTTCCAGAACATTCTTTTTTCAAACAGTCAATTTTGGTGTCTTTAAGTAGGGACTTGAGATACTAAAGCTAATAGCAAGTCGATTTGACCTTTAAGCAATTTTTGCACTCTCGCAATTTTCTAATTTTAGAATTAAAACGTGACTAGTCTTAGTTTTAAATACCACAATAAATAATCAAGATCTTGATCAAATTGATTTTAATGTGCGATGAGATTCCCTAGTAAACCATCGAAATGTACACTCGGCTTTCCAAAAGTAACACTGATTTTTAGTAACAGAGATTTAGTGCAATAAAGATTAATATAGTTGCTACGAGATTTCTCCAAATTCTGAAAACCAAATTAAATATCATACTAAATTCGGGTTTTCTTACATGGAAAGCTTAGGTGACATGACATGGTGGGTCAGTGGTTAATTTAAAAAGTGACAGCATAATGACAAGGGTCAGTCAGTGGTCTAAAAAATGGCGATTTTAAAGTGACGTCATTAGTGGATGAAGCCACTCACATGACACAGAAAAGCTACAACGGGTAGAAGTTTAATTTTGACTGTGCCTTCACAAAATAAATGCTTGTAGTTTTAAGCTGAGCATTACTAACATATAATAGGATAAGTATGTTTATTTTTGTAACACAATTTATTCCACCAACTTAATAACAATAAATTAATTATATAGAAGCGGTAAATTCTTTAATAAATAATTATTTCCAGAAAAAACTTATGTCGTACAACTACGTTATAAATAGCTATATATAAATAAATTACAACGTCACAAATGGGTTTGCAAAATTAGAAATTTGTTGATGGCAAATATTTGCAATTAAGTATTTTTTAGCTTTTTCTAAAATTAATTGGTATTTGCGAAAGTCACATATTTAAAACAGTAAATATTTATACAACTACTATTCCTGAACCAAGTATATGTATGTAATAAATAGTCAGCTGAAGCAGCAACCTATTTTCAAAATGTCCCAGGTATTATAAGTTGTTAGAAAAGAAAATTGAATATGGCGAAACAAATCCAATTAAAAATTAAATGCTATTCCTATACCATATTGTAAAAGTATTGCAATTACAAAAAATATTTATTTTAGAATCAGAACAGGTTTTTTGAACAAGGTTTTAAAAAATAATCTCATCAAAATAAATTGAGTTTTGGTAACCCAAAGGTCTCCAGAAGCTTCCACATTTTACACAACATTACATTAGTCGTGGACAGAAAACACTGAAGAAACATTTCAAAAAATAACTTTCTAAACAAATACATTTTGGCAAAATAGACAACAAAACTCAGAAACATCAAAACTTAAATCAAACAAATTTTTCTTTAGCAGCATTCACAAATATGTTATCAAAAACTCAAATCTTAGCTTTGCAATTACACCAAACGGTTTATTGTTTTATGCCAGCACATCCGATAAAATTTATTGACAAGTTAATACTGGACAAAAAACCGAAAAACTTCCTATGGTTTTTAATCTCGTGTGTTTCTACTTTTCCCTATTTAGTTGGTATGATTGCTTGTGTCGGCAAATATTTAGCTAACAAACCATACCCAGACTTTACACTGGTAAAGTTTGCTTTACATTTAGTTGCTATACTCGTTTGTGTTTGGTTTTTTGTTTCAACGCAAATTTTGTGGCAGTATACAGAGGTGATTGAAGGCTTTAACAAATTAGTTGCTTTCTCAAAAGAACTACCAAGAGGTGGGTACATAAAAATATGTTTTGCTTTTAAATGTTTTCCACGCTATGTATTCTATTCGGTTTTTAAAAATTAAACTTATACATTGTTTAGATTTGCGGCGTCGTACTCAACACTGGTCGTCCGTCGCTCTTGACTGCTGCTTTTTTCTGCTTGTAATTATCGCTGTTCCTTTGTCGATTTCCCTAATCTGTGTTTCGTTCTGGTTTGAATTTGACCCTGTTTATTTTATTCTAAGTAATATACCCAGGCAATCAGTGACATTAACCGGAATATATTATGGCATGCGGGTATTTACTCTTGTATCATGGTTTGAACTTCTACGATCCCTTATATTAGCTGGTATGTTAAACTCTTTTAGTTTTAATTTGATTCATTCGTTTATTATTCAGATAAGTGAACTAAATTTGATCAAGTCAAGCGTTGTTTATAATCTAAAAGTTTTTCAAATTCACATGAAACTAAAAGTCATATTTGCTATACTGGAAACTGGTGTGTCTCGTTTTAATTCATTTATTATTTCAATTGGTTTTTGGACTTTAGTTTTGTTTGGATGGTTAATCATTGGAGCAGATAACTTATTAGAGCCGTTTATACACCGCCTTATTGCAGCTTTTGCTCCGATTTACCTACTGATTGGACTTGTGTTTCTAAGACAGGTTTCCCTGCTAGTCGAAACAAATAGACGCACTATTGAAAAGTGGCGTATGCAAACCAAATGCATACTCAACAAGCAATCAAGTAATAATAGAGATAACTTAGAAATTGTAAAGTATTCGAGGGCGTTACAACATATAAGGATTATGTACTATCCTTTTCAGTTTATTAATACCGAGTTTGTAATTCACTGGGTGCACAATCTGTTGTGTCGGACGACGGACGCGATTCTGCTGTTCTAAAAACTACTTGTAGTGTGCATTCAAAACCTAATAAGTACTAGAGCAATGTTGCGTCAAACTCGAAATTAAATGAAATAGTATTCCATTTTCTTTTAAAATATTAATCATTTTAAATATTTTTTATTTGTAAGGTGCAAAACCTTTTACCAAAACGTGCAACGAATACTACTTCAATTGACGACAGTATTTGCAAAACAGTTAGAAGTTCGACATGCCACAATCCTCAAATTAAACACATGTTTACATATATGTTATAGGTGTACCTAGGTAGATATCAACTATGCAACAGCATTCCACCTTGATTTCGGTACATTGTAAATGAACACAATGAATACAACACTTAAAATAGCATAGCAAATAAAGTTTGAGCTTCATATTTGTTACATATTACATGATAATATGTGCAAATTGAAGAAAACAAGCGTCATCTGTATTGACTACTGGTAACAGTTCTGTATGCTTTCGTTTTAAAATGTTTGAGGTGGAACAATATTGAGACAATAGAATCATGTATTTGCAATACGCTAGTTTCTTCACACAATGAGTTACTAAAGCAAACGTATGGGTTGAAAGTATATTCTTTTCGCTCAAATTTGAAAGGAGTCAACCTGACTTCGCAATGAACGCTATTTACGCAAGTTAATGTTTTGTACACCTTACTGACATTAGTTTATTTAATTTTTTACGAGAGAAATTAATGTTGCAGATTTCATGTTCCTTCTTGTATACTATAATGCTTGCTGCTTTTAGCAATGCAGTCTACAATGCATAGATAAAAATTTATGACTTTATGCATTATCAGCTCCTTTATAGCGATCACTGATTGACATGCTTCAATCCTTATCAAAACACACCTGAAAATATAAATTTGAGTCCGTGAGTATTCTGTTGTTTACTATATAACTAACTGATAGGTATAACTTACTATAAGTAACTTATATAATGTAGCAACTGAAATTGTGTTGCATGAATTTAATATGCCAATAAACATGCTTTGATTAAAATGCGGATGTTTTTGCAATATTTAGCCTAATTAAAAATGTATGAGGAAAACCATTATAAAATATCAAGAGCAGGATGTGCGGAATTCGGAGAACTGAACTAATTAAATTATGACATTGTTAGTTAGTAATAAAAACAGGAGATTACTTGTTGACTTTTGACATTGAGGAAAATACAAGAGAATTGCATTCAGCTCCAAAGTTGTACACTTAACACCTATGTAGGTCACTCGTCATTATGTTGCTTTATTTTTATCAATGTCGACATAGTGACACGGTGACCTACTTAAATGTGAAGTGTTTTATTTGTTGGTTGAATGATACCCTGTTTTATTTTGATCAATGCTGACAAGTAACTTCCTGTTTTTTCAGCTACTTTATCAATCAATTATTGTATGATTGGTTCGGTTCTTCGAATTCCACGCATTCTGCTACTAATGTTTTCAAAGTATTTTCCTTTTACAGCTGTAATTAAATTGAAGTAGTTATATCAAATATTTCAACAACATCCGAAGTTTTAATCAAAACATTTATAATCGTGACCAGATAATACGCGATATAACAGTTACAGTTATAGTATAGTATAGCAGGTAAACAACACCACAACAAATGTATTTTATTTACATAGTCAAGTGTGTTATGATAAATATTGATGCATGCGAATCAAAACTGCATGTCAAAAGAAAGTTGGTCAAAGCTTAATCAATAAACTGTAAGTTTCCATTACAACGATACTATACCTATACCTCAATCATATATAAAGCCGACCATTCCAAAAAATCAATGTATTCATTCAGTGACCGAACCCAAGAAAAGAAACAATATACACAAGACAGAAGTACATCCAAAATGAAATCTGTAGCACTACTTCTCTTCATCGTATCATTTGTGAGCTTCTTTGCCTCAAATGATAGTTTAAACAATGCTACAATTTCTTGGATTCCTGTCGTAGAGCACGACCAAATTGTGCTAATGCGCCCAGATCCAGTAGGTCATGAACGAACCTGGAACATGTTCCTTTGCAGAGCAGAGCATGAAGGCAACTATTACTCCGGGAAACTACGAGTCAATCGGGGAGAAATTATTTGCTACGTTGCAGCTGATGAGAAAAAGTCAGAATTTCAGGTAAACAAAAATATATATCGTTCAGCACGCATTTGCTCTAATTTTAAAAATTACAAATTTCAGATGCTTGAAAGCTTTCCTGGTGCCCTCAACTGGTTACCATTTGTGGAAGATGTGCCCAGTGGCGCTGTTGTTGCCTCAATTCGTAACTTGCTACCGACGTACGTATGCAGAGCATATTTGTTTCACTGGGTTGACTTGCTAATTCCAGGCTGGCTTGATCGTGAAACTAAAACCTGCTATGTACCAATGAGTAAGATTTTAATTCCTAAGACTAGATACTACTTTAAACGATTAATGACATAACGGAAATACTTGCAACCTTGATTTTAGGTGGACAAGAGTTTGCAATTACGAAAAGCGAAGATATTGAAATTCTTGTAATCAGCAAGTATGGCCAAATGCTTGGAGCACAGCAGATTATTGATTAGTTTGAAACTTTTTTAAACAAAAACTTCTAAGTTTACAAAGTTATATTATTGAAAATGGTGGTTTATAAACATGTTATACCAATATGCCAAATAGTTAATTTATTGCATAATATATAACCACCAATTTGTAGAACATCCCTTTACCAACCAAATGACCAATATACAAATAAAAGTTACTTAATTTAGTTTTATTTCTAGTTTTAACTACAAGTGTAGGGATAGAAACCGACACCAACCAAAAAATATGTTACACATATAAACACATTATATTGAAATTACTTAAAATTTTAGCTGCTTTTTCAACAACCGTTCTGCAAACCAAAAATCCAGTCATACCAACACAGACAAATACTCTGCTCTGCAAACAGAACAGTCAAAAAACGGCAGTGTGATAAGTTTGCATACGTTTTACACAGAAATCTTGTGTACCATCATCAGTCACTGTCAACCCACTTAGCAAATATACTCTGATTAAGTATGCAGATAAAATAAAACCGATTTGTTATACTGAATGATTACTAATTACTGCAAAATTCATCTTCATGCACAATGTATGTTTTTGCTGTTACTAGTTAGTACACAAATTTTCATAATATTTCATATAAAATTGAATGCAGATGCAATTAAACCAGTGTAGAATAATACATCTGCACAAAATTATTCTAAAGAAATGCTAGTAAAAAGAAGAAATAATAAATGTATTTAATACTTTTTTATTATCAAACATAAATATAAATTTTGCAAACATGTATTTCATTAGTTATTTCCTGGTCGTACAAGAATGCTAATCAAATTACTTTGATCCTTATTTAGAGAATAAGTTATTTTCTCAAAGTAATTTTTGATTTTCTTTACAGCCGATTCCGACAATAGAGCTAGCCAAGGCATAAGGTCATTCAATAGTACACCTAGTTCTTTTCTTACGTTGTTCAACATTGACGATACATATGCCGCATCCAGTGTTTGACTTGCACACGCAAATTCCATATTCCTTATACTTACTCGAATCCATTTAATGTGATGCAGGTTGACAACTTTGGCAAAGCAATAATCTTCAATGCATGCGTTTGGGTTGTCCTTGGTGGCAACGGCGTTAAGTTTATCAAAATTGGCGTTGAATGTATTAACCTGGATTTCGTCTACCTTGGCCCTTGCAGCTACCCAGTCCACATCTGTAGGCACTAATTTCACAAAAAAAAAAAAAATTAAAAGCGGTTTTTCAAATATTCAAACAAATATAGTTAATTGGAAATAACCTGGGTTAGCGTATATAGTGACTACAAAAGCCGCAACAAGTAAACCAGCTAAACTTAGATTTGCCATGTTAGAATTTGGAAGAAATAAAAAGTTTCTGCCAAAAGGTTGTTCTGTATTGCTTGAAAAGAGGAACTTGAATGCTTTGCACGAAATATTGGACTGGCTTTTATATCTTACAATATTTGTATAGCGATATAAGTGATAGTTTATCATCAATTTAAATTTAACTAAAAGGCTTCGTACGCAATAATGGACGCATACCAAAATTGCGTTACCAAATACTTTGACGCAGAACCTTATTCTAATAATAATGCATGGATGATTGTCTTCTTCTTTGGTACAATGAGAACAAAAACCAAATGAAGCTCAATTTTCTTGCTTTACAGTAATACACAGTCATACGCAGATATTTATATCAGGGATTAAAAGTGATTGAAAGCAGTCAATCACTGATAAGCAGTACGTAACCAGAATAGATGCAGTTAAAGTGATGTTATACATTATGTCGTGCAGTTTGTTTGTTGTCAAGTGTCACTCTGGTGTAGATGATGCCAGAAAAGCTTTGAAGCTGTGAGCTTGACAATTGCCCAACCAATTTTGTCCAATTATGCTTCAAGTATTCTTTAACATTCTGAAAGCGTGACACCAATCACTGTCGTCAGATTATCCACAGATAATAAATAAAATACGTAAAAATTTTTAATCTCCTTTACTTGACGCAAGAATGTTGGTTGCATTAGCAAATTTCAACGCAGGATTAAGCTAAAAAGTAAAACAGTTTTTGGGCATTTATAATAGTTAGATACTATTTCATTTGCGTCCTGCAAACAGTGACGTAGCCCATACTTTACGCACAATTTGATATAGTTTACGTAACAAATAACCCCATTATTAAAGAAATGTTGTGATGCGTTCCTTGTTTATGTGTATTTTCAGTTTCTCCTATTTTTCTGTTGCGACGGAAAAGCGTCTATGTCCAATCTCTGGCTTGTCCAAATTATTTTGCCGCAAGGTATATTTAATCTGCATTTACCAAAAAATAAAACATGAAACGGCAAATAAGTCGATAAGTAGTAGAAACACGCATTTTGTATCTAAAAATATTTAGAAGCGTCTTCGATAATGCGTCAAAACAAATGAATATCTTTACGTAAGCCCATACTTAACGATTTATTGTATCTTTCCTTTTGCGTGGATATTCATTTGGTGCGTAATCCGACATTGATACAAATGACATTGATCCCATCATACCTTGATTGCATCCAACAAGCAGAAACGAAAGATAATTGAAGTGATATATAACTGACCAAAGTAATAACTGATGTACAATCTTTAGCTTTCAAGTTTATCAGTGACGGCCGCTAATCACTTAAATTCCGAAACTGTATGACAACAAACAGAATGTAGCTTAACCTGCTTTTTAAATAGTTTATATAAATTTATTACATATAATACATTATCAATAATTTTTTAAAGAATTAAAACATTCCATTTTGTAATTGACCCGTAACTTATTGAATATAAAATGCGTCAAAGTAAAATAATGACGCTTTACTAAGTTTCGTACAATTTTAAAGATTTATGTCAGAAGTAAGTATAAAAGCTGACAATTTCTATTTTAGGACCAGTCAAGCTTCAATCTTTCAGAAGTACGATACCACATTTCTAAACGACTAAAGTATTTCAATTCTAAAGCACCATGGCCAAAGTTCCTTTTGCCGCTTTGCTGGTTTCAGCTTTGATTGCTGCGACGTACGCTATTCCAGGTAACCAAAATTTAAAAATTCTTTTACAACATAAAAACTTTTTGCGATATCTTCTAATCATTTCTTCAAATAGTTCCTCAAGCAGTTGACTGGGAAGCTGTTAAGGCAAAAGTAGAAGCCGTTCAAGTTCAAACCATTAACCACAACCTGGAGAAACTGATAGCCGTTGCAATGAAGGACAACCCAAATGCCTGCCTTGAAATAGGAGGTTTCCAATATTGCTTATCCTATATAGTTAATCGGCATAATCATCAGTGGATTCGTGCAAGTACAAGAGTTATGGAGTGGCAAATATTTGATCAAACGCTAACACCCACGTCAGTATCATATTCCTTGGATAACATACACAGAGAACTTGGTCTACTTTTGAACGATCTTCAACCATGGCTTAATCTACTTTCTGAATCGGCCGTTAACAAAGTCAACGTGTACTTTGATAAGATGCACCGAGCCTTAAATGAAGACGCAAGCGATTTGTGGAGACTCTTGTTATCACCATGAGTATGAATTGTATATAGAACGCTAATATATTGAATAAATAAATTGTCGAAAATTTTATAAATATACAAACAGTTTTAAGACTTGCTTGATATTTAAACGTATTTATTTGAAAAATTAGCTAGAATATACATATTCGGACTCATTCCGAACCGGACGTGGAAATTCTTTTAAATTAGTCGGCGACGCAATCTCGGGCAACCCGAGTTTCTAAAAAAAACCCGAGTTTTCGAAAAAAAATCCAGAGTTTCTATAAAAACCCAAATTTCAAAAAATCCCGAGTTTTCCCTTAAAAATCCCGAGTTTCTCCTTTAAAATCCCGAGTTTCCCCTTTAAAATCCCGAGTTTCCCCTTTAAAATCCCGAGTTTCCCCTTTAAAATCCCGAGTTTCCCCTTTAAAATCCCGAGTTTCCCCTTTAAAATCCCGAGTTTCCCCTTTAAAACCCCGAGTTTCTCTTAAAAATCCCCAGTTTAGCCTTAAAAATCCCGAGTTTTCTTTTTAAAATCCCGAGTTTTCTTCTTAAAATCTCGAGTTTTCTTTTTAAAATCCCGAGTTTTCTTCTTAAAATCTCGAGTTTCTTTTTAAAATCCCGAGTTTAGCCTAAAAATCCCGAGTTTACTCTTTAAAATCCCGAGTTTACTCTTTAAAATCCCGAGTTTATCCTAAAAATCCCGAGTTTTGAAAAAAAGTAAAAATTTTCATCGTTAAAAATGGTACCTAAAATTTAAAAAATGCCGAGTTTGCAAAAAAAACTCGGGATTTCGGGCTAAAAATCCCGGCGACGCGGTCGCCGAGTCGCAAAATAATTTCCATGTCCGATTACAACAATGACAAAAACAGGCTTCACAAAGTTCGCATAACCAACTCAAATCGCCCAAACAAAAACAGCATTCCAATTTATAGCTTTCTTCATCCTCGTAACTCTCCATCGCAGGGCAGACAGTAATTCTTCATTAAAACAATTAGCAGATTTACTAAAAATATTTTTTAATAAATTGAATAGGTTTGTAAATTCCGCCTACCTACCCTGAATGGTCAGTGTCAATTTCGATAGATTTTTGCAAGGTACCCTAGTACTTTTTTGAAGTCCTACCCTACGTGTACTTCAAACTGTATAGATGAAAATAAAGAAGAGCCCAGAAGGAAAATTATGAATGGAAGGGTGTTCATTCTAGTTCTAATACGTATAAAGGATGCTCGCGGCCACCATAATGCGGCAATATTTTTCATTGAGAAGATCTGAATTTCATTAATATTTTTGGGATGTTGTGGTAAACCGTCATATTACTATTTGAAAATGGCTTTCTAATAACCATACTATTTACTGCAAATTTTGATGTAGTCCTAGAAAAACTTTATCGGACTATGCAAAACAGAATACAAGCTTTAATATTTTGTGCGCACGTCAGTGGTTCATAGGTTCATAAAGAGACAAAGTGTCATGCTTTCATTAACAGGTTGTGATTGACGACTGCAGTTACAGAGTTTAATTTGACATCTTATCAAGGATTGGAAAGTTTCGCAATATATTGTTGATTGATAGGTTTGCATAAGCTCAGCTTGACATGGACATTTATTATATATTTGTAGAAGACTAATGATTGCTCAATTGTTTGCATATTTATATTTGTATGACTATTGCAATTGCTTTATTGGATATAAATATGTTACCAGTTTCAAAACGAACATTCTTTGTTTCCAGTTAAAACTTTATTATCATTAATAAAAAATCAAAACTATTTTAAAGATTTTCAATAAACTACTAATTAATTAAATTACAAATTACTGCTTCTTTGGTTCCTGACCCTGCATAAGAATACCAATCAATTCGTTCTGACTCAGATCCAGAGAACGATGAATCTTGTCAAAGTAAGTTTTAACTTTGGCAACAGCTGGTTCAGAGAGTTGAGCCAAATAGGGTGGAAGTTCCCGACCCAGTAGAATACCAAGGTGTGCTCGTACTTCCGCCAGACTACTTGAAACGGAGTCGCGAGTCATTGTATGATCAATAGCATCAAACTCTAAAAGTCTGGTCCAAAATCGAATCTTCTGTATGTGATACTGATTGACCACGTACGCAAAACATATGACTCCTACGCAAGCATCTGGATTGTCCTTGTTGGCAACAGCAATCAGTTTTGCAAAATTGGTGTTCAGATTTTCCACCTGTATTTCTTCAACTTTGGCTCTTACAGCTGCCCAATTGATTTCTGAGGGAACTAAAAATTATAGCAAGGATTATATATTAGCTTACGTAACATCTTTTAAAATCCACACTACTTCAAATTAAATTTACCTGGAACAGCGTATGTGGTAGCAAGAAAAGCTACAATTAACAGAGCAATTTTTGAAGATTTGGCCATGGTAAAATGTGTTTGAATATGAAGTTGTTGAATAAAATGATAATGTAGATATTGAATGTTGAACCGTGAATGGTCTCAATGTTTCGACTGCAATCAACTTTTATACTTTAGTATTGAATATATCTGACGTTATCAAAAACTGCAATGACGAAATGCGTTTTAAGTATTGCGCAAGCATAATGCACTTCATCAAATCACATTTTTATGCAAATTGTTAATTATTTTGTATGTACGGTAATCCTTCTTTTACTGGAATTGGCATATTATTTTGATTGTGAAAGTCCACAACGTTGACACTTTTTGATAAAAAAAAATCTGCTGGAATTCGGTTTTAACCAGTCTCGCTATGTCAATCGTTCATATAATAAAAACCGTCGCGCTATTTGCAATCCCATTTGATAATGAGAATAAAAACATAAAAATCAATTACAGTTTGATAAGTTGAAATGCAAAGCATCAGCAAAAGACATGGAGTATTATGCAACAAACTCTATTATCCTAATTTTGGTGATAAAGTTGAATAAGTCGGCTACACTCTGTCAGATTTTTCATTTCAACGTCAATCACTGTCATCGTTTTCATTAGTATTGATGTCATCTAAAGATATGCCAAAAGAGCAGCTTTAATATTCATTATCCATATTTGAACGTTATAACGCGTTATCAACAATGTCAATGTTGCGATTAAATGAGAGCATTAGCTGATCCTGTATAAAATACAAACGCAACGTAGTCGTCAATGTCAACCTACCTCATCGCTTCAAAACCCAATAAATGTAGACGACTGGAAAACGCATTAAGTTTTACTTTTGCAAAGTTGGCATTTTCTCAGAAATTGAGTGGATGGATGAGTGGAAAGCAAATGTGATGTGCACATAAAAGTTAATGCAGCGCGCATATAATATTTATACTATACCACTGCCAATATCTAATATTCTTATCTCGGGTGTATACAAAAAGGCAGCATTTTTTAGTTAAGACTATATAATTCAAGCTTTAATTTTCCAGATATTAGATACTGCATTCCCAAACGGCTAAATTATTTGAATTACAAATACAATGGGAAATTTCTTGCTGCTGTTCCGGTTTTAGCTTCGTCTCACACAACGCCCTATACCAGGGATTTGTTTCACCCTTAACATTGGTTAAAGTTAAGTCAGAGTTGACAAATAGAACAAGTACCGTTCGATAGAAAATGTTTTGCTTTATCCGCTGGTGAAAACCGCATGTTGGCAACCTTCTACGTTCAGGAAATATTTAGCGTCATTGTTGGGGTAATTTTACACAAGGTTAAAAAATGAAAGGGATATTTTTAAACCAATACATGAAATAGTTTTTAAGTATTATAATTTGTGTTGAATAGAAAAATATTCAACGAAATAACTTCCAAAGTGATAATTCGTGCGTACTTTTGCCAAATTAGCAGATGGTGCCAGAAAAATTTGTAAATAAAGCACTCTAGGACATAAGTGGTTTACAATGACAGTTTTGCTAATTTCTGTAGGGCCATCTGCTAATATGACAAACATAAGCACGAATTATCACGTTGGAAGTTATTTCGTTGAATATTGTTCTGTTCAACTCAAATTATAGTACTTTTTAAATCAATTTCATGAACTTTTTGAAAAGTAGTCGTTTCATTTTTGAACCTAGTGTAAAATAACCCCTACTTTGACGCTGAATACCTCCTGAACGGGGAAGAGTGCCAACACAAGGTTTTCACCAGAGGATAGCGCAAAACATTTTCTATCGAATGGTACTTGTTTTATTTGTCAACTAAATTCTCAGTTAGATAGAAACTTGGCGCGTATGGTATTCCAAGTGACCCAAATTTAAATTTTGTTGATAATTAGTTTCCAACACAAATGACTGGAAAGTTGTTAAGGCCAAAGTTGAAGCCGTTCAAGTTCAAAATATTAACACAGCTTGGAAAAACTGATAGCTGTTGACACTGCCATGAAACAACCCAGATGCCCGTAATGAAATAAAAGGTTTTATTTACTGTTTGTCATTTAATGTTAGCCGACATTATCATTAGTGTATTCAAGAGTATATCAAGAGTGTAGTGTCATGCATTTGATCAAACAATAACACCCACGTCCGCATTGTATTCCTTGGACAACATTCACAGAGAACCTTAATGAAAACGCGAAGACGTTTACAGACTTCTGCTGGCCCCATAAATTTGCGCGTTGTCCAGGCTGGCATTTGAATACTATGAATTTTTATGTAATTCTGTAATAACAAATTAAAACATTGATACTACTAATTGTGATTTGATTTTTAATATATTTGTTTTTAAAAAATGAATGAAATGTTTTCAAACAAGAAAATAATATTTATTAGAAGAATCCAGATACACTCACTGAGTGTCACTCTGAGGTATACAAATTGCTAAATACAACATAGACTACTAAATTGAAAACATGCTACACAAAGGTCGCAAAAATAATTCAAACAAATGCAACCTGTTTGAGAGCTTTCTTTATCTTGGTCATTCTCCATCGTTGTTCAGGTGACCAGTCGTAAACACGTTTACAAAAAATGCAATATTACTGCTGAAAAACTCATTTTGGCAATGATTTAAAATTGGTACGCTCCTTGTAAGAATTTTTGTTCACAATTTATTTTGAAATAATACTGGATTAATTATATATTTACTAGAAATAATATTTTGTCTGCTTTCGTGGCAACAAACAGCTAGGTTATACATTGGCGGATGATTGTTGCAACCAAAATACGACAATTTGTTTCACTGAATACAATTCCAATGAATTTCATTCGTATTTGTAGGATGTTGTGGATTAGAAAATGTATAAGTATATACGTCTGATTTATTGAAATTCACAAAGTATTTAATACAATTTTGGTACTGATGGAATGAACGTGGTTTTTATATTTATACATTTATTATACAGATTAAATATATTTCGACATTTTTATAAATACATAATAGTATACTTACAATTAAAAAAGACTTGTCTAAAGCTTCTTCTACATCAAAACTAATTTTTTTACAAATTCTATAGGACCTTACATCGGAGTATATACAGGAGTACAGGTATACACCGGAGTACACCGTTCTACAGCATTTTAAAATTGACGCTGTCCACATTACTAGCATCAATGGACTGATTTATTTTTGAGTATTTACATTTACATGAAAATATATTTTTGTTTATTGCGTTTACTTCACGGTTTACGTATTAAAACCTAAAATTAGCAGTAATACAACGCAATTTTATAAATTTTTTACAATCATACTAATTGTTTGGTATACTAACTCTCGTCGATCACATCTCAAATCAAGTATTGGGAGGTTCCTATGTCAAAACCGTTTTATTTAAATAAAATTAGATTTTATTCACCTTCAAGTATTTACAAATTTAAAACATTATTTGTATTCGATTACCCATAAGGGATTTTAGTGTAATCCTTACCGAATAGAGTACTAAACCGTTAGGGAAGAAATTATGTTATTAGTATCTCCATGAGGGTATTATTGCAATAGTTTCTAGGCTTTGGTGTCGACTACACAGGCAACACCAAGTCTATACTAATCAAGAGTTTACACGGTCAACATACCATTCAATCAAATTATACACAGTTTGAATATTTCTCATTATTTAAAACGACACGACACGGATTGACAAACTTTAAGCAATAAACGACAAACTTTAAGCTAGGAACGAAACTTTAAGCTAGGAACGAAACTTTAAGCAAGGAACGACAAACTTTAAGGTAGGAACGACAAACTTTAAGCTAAGAACGACAACCTTTAAGCTAGGAACGACAAACGTTAAGCTAGGAACGACAAACTTTAAAGTAGGAACGACAAACGTTAAGCTAGGAACGACAAACTTTAAGCTAGGAACGACAAACGTTAAGCTAGGAACGACAAACGTTAAGCTAGGAACGACAAACTTTAAGCTTGGAACGGCATACTTTAAGCTAGGAACGACAAACTTTAAACTAGGAACGACAAACTTTAAGCTAAGAACGACAACCTTTAAGCTAGGAACGACAAACGTTAAGCTAGGAACGACAAACTTTAAACTAGGAACGACAAACGTTAAGCTAGGAACGACAAACTTTAAGCTAGGAACGACAAACGTTAAGCTAGGAACGACAAACGTTAAGCTAGGAACGACATACTTTAAGCTAGGAACGACAAACTATAAGCTAGGAACGACAAACTATAAGCTAGTAACGACAAACGTTAAGCTAGGAACGACAAACTATAAGCTAGGAACGACAAACTATAAGCTAGGAACGACAAACTTTAAACTAGGAACGACAAACTTTAAACTAGGAACGACAAACTTTAAACTAGGAACGACAAACTTTAAACCAGGAACGAAAAACTTTAAACTAGGAACGACAAACGTTAAGAAAGGAACGACAAGTTTGTCGACCAAGTTTGACACTTATGTCGCCAACCTTGTCGTTACTAGTTTAAAGCTTGTCGTTCTAAACTTAAAATTTGTCGTTCCTAGCTTAAAGTTTGTCGTTCCTAGTTCAACGTTTGTCGTTCCTAGCTTAAAGTTTGTCGTTCCTAGCTTAACGTTTGTCGTTCCTATCTTAAAGCTTGTCGTTCGTAGCTTAAAGCGTGTCGTTCGTAGCCCAAAGATTGTCGTTCGTAGCTTAAAGATTGTCGTTCGTAGCTTAAAGCTTGTCGTTCCTAACACCAGGTTTGTCGTTTCTAGCTTAAAGTTTGTTGTTTCTACGTAAAAATTTGTCGGACAGGCACAAACTGTGACTGTGGGGACAGGCACAAACAGTGACTGTGGGGACAGGCACAAACTGTGACTGTGGGGACAGGCACGAACAGTGACTGTGGGGACAGGCACAAACTGTGACTGTGGGGACAGGCACAAACTTTGACTGTGGGGACAGGCACAAACTGTGACTGTGGGGACAGGCACAAACTGTGACTGTGGGGACAGGCACAAACTGTGACTGTGGGGACAGGCACAAACTGTGACTGTGGGGACAGGCACAAACTGTGACTGTGGGGACAGGCACAAACTGTGACTGTGGGGACAGGCACAAACTGTGACTGTGGGGACAGGCACAAACTGTGACTGTGGGGACAGGCACAAACTGTGACTGTGGGGACAGGCACAAACTGTGACTGTGGGGACAGGCACAAACTGTGACTGTGGGGACAGGCACAAACTGTGACTGTGGGGACAGGCACAAACTGTGACTGTGGGGACAGGCACAAACTGTGACTGTGGGGACAGGCACAAACTGTGACTGTGGGGACAGGCACAAACTGTGACTGTGGGGACAGGCACAAACTGTGACTGTGGGGACAGGCACAAACTGTGACTGTGGGGACAGGTACAAATTGCAATTGTAGGAACAGGCACAAATTGCAATTGTGGGGACACGCACAAACGTGGATTGTGGGGACATGCCCAAGCTTTGCTGCACAGCATATTCACGTTGCTGCACATATTCAAATTGCTGCAGGTCATATTCAATTTGCTGAACAGCATATTCAATTTGCTGCACAGCATATTCAATTTGCCACACAGCAGGTTCAATTCGCCGCGCAGCATCTTCAATTTGCCACACAACAGGTTCAGTTTGCTGCACCGCATATTCATATTGCTGCACAGAATATTCAATTTGCCACACGGCATCACCAATTTGCCACACAGCATATCCAATTTGCTGCACAACATTGCAGTAGCTTTATGTTTGTCGTTCCTAGCTGATTTTTTGTCGTTCCTAGCTGATTGTTTGTCGTTCCTAGCTGATTGTTTGTCGTTCCTAGCTGATTGTTTGTCGTTCCTAGCTGATTTTTTGTCGTTCCTAGCTGCTTTTTTGTCGTTCTAAGCTGATTTTTTGTCGTTCCTAGCTTAAAGTTTGTTGTTCCTAGCTTAAAGTTTGTTGTTCCTAGCTTAAAGCTTGTTGTTCCTAGCTTAAAGTTTGTTGTTCCTGGCTTAAAGTTTGTCGTTCCTAGCTGATTGTTTGTCGTTCCTAGCTGATTGTTTGTCGTTCCTAGCTGATTGTTTGTCGTTCCTAGCTGATTGTTTGTCGTTCCTAGCTGATTGTTTGTCGTTCCTAGCTGATTGTTTGTCGTTCCTAGCTGATTGTTTGTCGTTCCTAGCTGATTGTTTGTCGTTCCTAGCTGATTGTTTGTCGTTCCTAGCTGATTGTTTGTCGTTCCTAGCTGATTGTTTGTCGTTCCTAGCTGATTGTTTGTCGTTCCTAGCTGATTGTTTGTCGTTCCTAGCTGATTGTTTGTCGTTCCTAGCTGATTGTTTGTCGTTCCTAGCTGATTGTTTGTCGTTCCTAGCTGATTGTTTGTCGTTCCTAGCTGATTGTTTGTCGTTCCTAGCTGATTGTTTGTCGTTCCTAGCTGATTGTTTGTCGTTCCTAGCTGATTGTTTGTCGTTCCTAGCTGATTGTTTGTCGTTCCTAGCTGATTGTTTGTCGTTCCTAGCTGATTGTTTGTCGTTCCTAGCTTATCTATGAGTGACAATTACCGAAAAACTTGTTGTTTTGATTGACTATGAACGACAAATTTGTTGCTATGAACGACAAATTTGTTGCTATGAACGACAAATTTGTTGCTATGATTGACAATGTACTACAAACTTGCTGCTATCAATGACAATGAATGACAACTTTGTTGCTCTGAATGACAATGAACGACAAACTTTTTGTTATGATTGACAATTAATGACAACTGTGTTGCTATGATTGACAATGTACTACAAACTTGCTGCTATCAATGACAATGAATGACAACTTTGTTGCTCTGAATGACAATGAACGACAAACTTTTTGTTATGATTGACAATTAATGACAACTGTGTTGCTATGATTGACAATGAACGACAAATTTGTTGCTATGATTGACAATGAATGACAACTTTGTTGCTATGATTGACAATGAACGACTTACTTGTTGCTCCAAATGACAATGAACGACAAATTTGTTGGTATGATTGACAATGAACGACAAATTTGTTGCTATGAATGACAATGAACGACAAACCTGTGACTATGAATGAACATGAACGACAAACTTGTTGCTACGATTGACAATGAACGATAACCCTTTTTCTATGAATGATATCGAACGACAAACTTGTTTACATTTTTTATCGACCAGCACCACAATCTCTTATATATAGATAGATTTCCACTTAATTTTGTCCGTTCAAATTCTTGGGATAATATTCCAATTATTTCAATTGAATTTTGTCCATTCAATTTGATGGGATAATATGCCAAATATTTTCATTGAATCTCGTCCATTCAAATTGCAATTGGATTGGCAATTACTGTTTCATTGGTATCCTCCCCAGCATAAGATAAGCAATCAATTCGTTCTCACTCAGATCAAGAGAACGATGAATCTTGTCAAAGTTTTAACTTTGGCAACAGCTGGTTCGGAGAGTTGATCAATAAAGGATTAAACTTCCCGACCCAGTAGAATACCAGGGTGTGTCCTTGCTTCAGTCAAATTATAAAAAATGGACTCGTCTGTCTTTGTTTGATCAATTGTTTCGAACCACAAATGTCTTGTCCAAAATCGAATCTTTTGTATGTTATACTGAGTGACCACGTACGCAAAACATATGACTCCTACGCAAGCATCTGGATTGTCCTTGTTGGCAACAGCAATCAGTTTTGCAAAATTGGTGTTCAGATTTTCCACCAGTACTTCATCAACTCTGGCTCTTACAACTGCCCAGTCGATTTCTGTGGGAACTAAAAATATAGTAAGGATTATACATTTGCTAACATGAAGTATTTCAAAACCCATACACTTGAAATTATAATTACCTGGAGCAGCGTATTTGGCAGCAACAAAACTGCAATAAACTGCAGGTTGTTTGAAATTGTGGTCATGATAAAATGTTTTAATATGAAGTTGTTGATTAAAAAATAGGGATAAAAACCCAGATTGTCTTCCCATACTATTCCCTCAGAAGTACAAAATAAATCTTGTATGGGAACGTGCGTACCAGGATTAAGCAAAACTATTTTCTTAATTTACGTGTACAATTTGAGTCCTTTAAATTTAAACTGCAATCAGAAGAAGGTTGAAATTGCATAGAATTAATTAAACAGTTGCATTTAAACATAAGCTTTTTTAAGCCTTGTAAACATTTTTAAATCGTTATACTTAACGTTGGTACGTTTTGCCACATCCTGGTGCGCACGTACCCATACAAGATTTATTTTGTACTTTTGAGGGAATAGTATGGGAAGACAATCTGGGTTTTTATCCCTATTTTTATTTTTAAATTTTAATAATTAATTTTTAAAGCCAAAATTAGTCAAAAAAGTGCATATTTCCTCAATGGAGCAATTTTGAACAAGGTTTCAGGCATACGTATTATCATTTTCATTATAGTTATAGTAATAATGTACGAATTTTATGATTATTTTTATTATTTATATTACTAGTTTGAGCAAAAATAGTTTTGTATCAACGGGGGAAGGATTCGAAATCGAGACCTAAAGTTGTAAATGCAGTTCAGTATTGCGACAGTTGAAACGTTAGTAACGTCGCTATCATGCCAAATAAGCTTAAATGTTAGACCACCCACGACGATTTACCTTAAAAATAAGTTCTAACGTAGGAATTTTCTTGTACTTGCATATTTTGGAAAAACAAATCCAAACGCGACCATCCTCGTTGTCTAAATCGCCGATTTGCTTTTGGACGCATCTCCAAATTTCCAATAGTTAAGGAATGAAGTAAGGAAAAAGGGTTTCACTTTGCAACTGAATGCATAAACTTCTCATACAGTACTGCTGTTGCTAACAGCGTATTTTGCGAAATTGGAGCTCTTCGAGCTCCAATTAGAAGCAAATGTATGGGTAGACAATAAACTTCTCATACAGTACTGCTGTTGCTAACAGCGTGCTTTGCGAAATTGGAGCTCTTCGAGCTCCAATTAGACAGCAAATGTATGGGTAGACAAAAATGACAATGAAGATTAATATTGAATGTTGAATGATCCCAACTTTTCAACTGAAGTTAAGTTTTATACTATAGTTCTAAATGTACCTTACGTTATCAAAAACTGCAAACACGTAAATGCGCTTTAGGTATAGCGCAAGCACAATGCCCTTCATAAGATGACAAATTGCTAATTAGTATGTCTGTACGGTAATCCCTCTCTTACTGGAATTGCCATATCATCAGTGGCTCAGTGAGCTAAGTCCCGGCCCCCGTGAAATAAATTTCGGTTTTTATACTTGCATTTTTATTCTAGAAAACTACTTTTAGCAAGTTCAGGGAACATCTAATTCAGGCTTACATGGTTTATTTGCAGTTTACATTTATTGCTAATATCAATACTCGGGTTGAATACATTTTTAAAGCAACCAAAATTGTTTTGACTTTATTACCATTCGACATCTATATGTTTCGGATTCTTAAGAGTAACCCGCAGTTTACAGTTATAAACTGCATTTGAGTGGAAACATATGATGATATAAATATGAAAACATTTCATAATATTGAGAGAAGCGTAAAATTGTACACTAAAGATTATGTGTGTGCTCTCTCAATTGAACAGTCTAAGCTTCTTTAATTATACAAGAATTTATTTTATTGTTTTATTTACAACATTAGTTCCAGCATTGTATAAAAATTGTTGTAGAAAAACAGACTAAATATCAGACTTTGAAATACGTATATAAAATATAATATTTATATAGAAAAGTTTGTGTTATGATATGTGGACGTATAGAATAGCAGTTTTTTGTCCTGAACAACATCACCAACCAACCAAAAAAAAGTGAATGGTTTTATGAATTAGCAGCCATAAACCACTGTTGGGAACATCCATCTTAATTCAAGAAGCAAAATTTGAGATTCAAGTGACGTATAATGTAACTTTTTTCTTAATACGGGTTTAATTAAACTAATCGTGTATAATTTTAAGTTTAGCCCAAATTCCGTAAATTCGAGGCTAATCGCTAATCCTGCGCTTAAGTGAGACTAATTTTAATTTTAAATTTAAAATTTTAAAGGCAAACGTAAACTCGCTTACGACCACTCCTGACCGGTAGTAAGTTTTGGATTGACTTAAGTTAAAAGTGTCGGATTGCATAACTTGAATTTATCTTGTTGAAACAATCTTCAAAGATTAACTTACGTTTAAATCAAAGTTATATTATTAGGATAATTCTGAAACATATTTAAGCCCGGCCTAAACCCAGAGTTGCATTATACGCCTTCAAAGGAATAGTAGGTATTTAATTTCAAGTAGCATTCTTTGGTCTTCAAGTGGTTAAAACATGAGCTGTTCTTCCAGACTTTTATTTCATAAGCTGTTGTGTATCCAATATTTGAAAAGAGTGCAGAGTTTCTTCGTACTACAGCAAAATCCTTAAGCATTCAAATAATTCCACATTTAATTATTCAGCGACACTTACTGATTAAATCGAAAGACATTTGTTATCGCGCTATAATTCTAAAACCTGCATGATTAAAAACTTGTTTAAAAGGCCAATTTAATACAGCCAGCACCAGTCAACATATTTGTCTTAAGATTGGGCTTGATATTTCATTGATAAAGATTGTTTTATTAGGAATACACATTACTTGCACACACATTTACTTTTTGAAAACGCCGCAAAAGTGTCTCGTATACATATGTAATGCATGTATGTATGCATTGTTCCTTTGTAGTAACAACGTGAGTACCGGACATGTATTTTTCCTGTATATGAATTTTTTTCTTATATTTTTCTCGATCTTTAAAATTACCCTGCCCCCTACAGATCCCGGCCCCCGTGGCGATCACGGGCTGGCACGGGCGTCACTTAGCGCCTGCATATCATTTTTATTGTGAAAGTCCACAACGTTGACAATATTTGATAAAAATCTGCTGAATTTTGGTGTAAACCAGTCTCGTTTTGTCAATCTTTAAAAAATCTCGTGCTATTTGCAATCGACTTCATTTTGAGGATAATAAAAAGAGTTAAAAACAACGTGCATTTATCGCCATGTCCAAGGAAGAGTAAAAAATCATTCCCTCTGTCGCAGACAAATCTCGACCCTTCACCAAAACATGCACCTGTTTGCATAAAATTTATATAGACATTTTTATATAAATATATATAATATACATATTTATTATATAAGACATTTTCGGGTGTTCTTCGTCTTGTCAAGACATTCCTGCTCAAACGGAAAATGGGGCTTCGGCGTGTCCATGTTGGCTTTAAATGTGCAAACGTAACATGTTATGATTGAAAAAATTTAACCCAACACTCAAAATGAATGCGCCCGTTGCTCTGTTATTGTTTCCGGTTAAAAATTAATAAATCTTGTTATGCAATATTTACCCAATCCTATTCTCTTTTCGTGAATTTAAAGACTTTGCGCCTAGTTAGATAACATATCCACATAATATATATCAATCCAAAATGTTCTTCAGTGTCAAATTACCCCTAGTAAGAACTTTGACAATACAGCATGTAAAGGCATTTATTGGTGTCGAGTCGCGATTTATCTGGGACAGGACTTTTCCTCGGGCATGGCGATAAATGCACGTTGTGTTTTAAACTCTTTTTATTTTTAAGTTTTTAAAAGTATCGCTCAACATACTTGGTAATACCGATATATGCCGCCATCCGTGTGCGTTTTACTCAGCAATGGCTGCATTACTTGCATAACTTGGTATACCGATATTACAGAACCTAAGTCGTAACCCTATTGAATTTCTGGTCCATAGGTCTTCTCTAGGTCAGAGGTCCCAGCGACTTTGAAATTTTTATAGAGAGACCTATAGCATGCGACACATAATTATAGGTCAGTTTTTCATCACCATTCCAAATTTACAGCCAGTGTGTTAAAACTCCTATTTTAAGGCCCTAATTCAGGACCTTAGCTTCCAGATTTAGCAGTTTCACAACCTGTGTGCTGTGTGACACATGATTTTAGGTCCGTTTTTACCAGAATTTTAGTTTTTAGATTAGAATTTTAGATGCATCAGTTTTACAGGCTATATGAAGCGCCACACACAATTTTACATCAGCTTGTTGTACGCCATATTGATTTTAAGTCAGTTTTTTTATCAGGAATCCCATGCTATTTGCAGCCAGTTTGTTAAAATTTGGGTGTAAATGTCACCCTAAATCAGAGCCTTAATTGTCAGATACCGCAGTTTTACAGCATGCATGCTGTGCCACTCATAGATTCAGATCAGTGTTTAACCATGATTACATATTTTCATCCCGTTTGTTAATATTAGGGTTTTAAAGCCTTGAATAAGGCGTTTTAAGCGATACTTAATTCTGCTTTCTTAAAGTTTATTCTACATAAAATTCATTCTTGCAACATCGATTTTATACACGTTTGCAACATAATAAACAAAACATGGTTATTTTGGACGTTAGCAAAATTACAGCCTTTTAATATAATGCAACTTTTCCCACATTTTCGAACAACTTACAAGTCCGCAGGTGGCAAGAATGTCCACAAAAGTGTTTCTCACAATTTGGACCAGTGATTTGCGAGATAATATGCAAAGCATGGTTTTTTTACATTAGCAACGTTACACCCTATTAAAATACGCAACTTTTCCCAAATTTTCCAAAAACCCACAAGTCCGCTGGTTACATTATTGTCAAAAAATTTGTTTCATGAAATTTGGACTGGTGGTTCGCGCGATATTATGCAAAACATGCTTATATTGGACATCAGTAACATTACAGCCTATCGGAATATGACACTTTTTCAAAATTTTCAAACCACCTACAAATCCTCAGATGCTGAAAATGTCAAATTTTTTTTGTTTCATCAAAATCGGACAAGTCGTTCGCGAGATAATTATAGGAGTTTGAAAATCGGAGGTCGGTGAATACAACATGCATTCTTGATAAGCCTTTTTGCCTATCAAGGTACGAGGGATAGACACCTGCGCGTAGCGTAGGTGATCATGATCCCCAGATAAATGCACAAAAATGCAATTACAGTTTGATAAGTTGCAATGCAAAGTATCAGTAAAACACGTGGAGTATTATGCAACAAACCTTATTATCTTAATTTTAGGGATAAAGTTAACAACGTCGATTGCAATTTCTGTCAGTCGCATGACGCGATTCGCTTCATTTGAACGTCAATCTCTGTCATCATTAGTATTCATGTCATCGGGAGGCATGACGAAAGAGCAGCTTTAATATTCATTATGACAATGACATTAACCATAATTGAACGTTATAACGCGCGCAAAATGTTAATGTTGCGATTGAATTGTAGCATTAGCTTAACCCTTTATAGAATACAAACGCAACGTAGTCGTCAATGTCAACCACCCTCATCGCTTCCGAACCTTATAAATGTACACGACTTGAAAACGCGTGATTTTTTTCTATTGCAAAATTGGCATTTTACTGGTTATTAAGTGGATGTGTCTTCGACCAAGTTTCGGCAAAAAAGACTCCTTTTGGGAGTTTGGAAAGGAAAAGTGCTGAGCACCTCAAAGCTGATATCACAGCAGAATTTCTAAAAATCCGCTCCGAATGCATCTCCATCTCACCACTACTATCACTTCTCCATAATCAGTTGCACAGAGAGCCAGCAAGTTTTCAGTACGCATTCTATATTAAAAATCGGAAAAATATTGGTGGGCTCCTACAGATACTGACTTTTCCCTTATCACGAATTAGTTTGCCGGGAAAGCCAGATGTTTTAGGGGAAAAGTCAAACACCAAACTTTTCACTTATGATAACTAAAATTTCCCCGAAAAAACTTAGAATTATTTTGACACGTAGACAGAGGCTGCTTTCTTAGATGAAATGAGTACTGTACATTAATGATTCATAAGGATAGTATGCATTTTGATTGTATATCTTTGAAAAACGTACTTTCAATGCACAAGCATAATAAACACATGTCAAGTATTTTTGCCTTTTGTAAATATTTTTTCGTGATTTCGATAGCATATATTTTATATGAAACAATATAGAAAACCGGTCAACATGCATGCGGAAAAAAAGAAGTGTCAAATATTAAAACAAATACTAAGCTTTCTTAAGCGATTCAAATTCAAATAGGCAGTAAATAGCTTCACTTCAAAAGTGTTCTGGGTCTTTCACGTCAAGGCTCCTGGACCAAACCTCCAACTATGGCTTCACCAGGAAACTTGTAACTGCAATTTAGGCTTGCTAGTGTTAATGCATGTTTACACTTACAACTTTTAATGAATTCGATGCAAATGCATGTGAACAAACAAAAATGATCAACATAAGGCTACATCACTCTTATATGTTTCATTTCAGATTTTACAAAATCAGTGAATGTTTCAGACTGGATATTTGCACACCATGATATTTTTGGTGATATGTGATAACATGTATCTACAGAAAATATTATTCATATTTTTACAAAATAGGCGGGTAAAATGCTAATGTAGTATTGGACATAATACTTCGCTCTTTGTTACTACATATACAGACAATTGCCTACCTACAGATCTGCAATATGACAAGAGTAGAAAGTACATTTCATTCGTATAAAAGTTAATGTCTACGTTTTATTGAAAATAAAAAAGAGAATTTCAATTATCAGCATATGAATCATGAATGTACAGCACTCATTTCATTGAAGAAAGCAGCCTCTGTCTACGTGTCAAAATATTTCTAAGTTTTTTCGGGGAAATTTCAGTTATCATAAGTGAAAAGTCTGGTGTTTGAATTTTCCTTTAAAAAATCTGGCTTTCCGGGCAAACTAATTCGTGATAAAGGAAAAGTCAGTTTCTGTCGTGGTCAGTTAATTGATTGCCTTAAAAATCTATACCAGCGCGTGCAGGATATTAATGTGTACCAGCGTTTTGCTACCACTCACCCAAATCTACCCGAAACGATTATTCTCATTTCCGTTTGTGCTCAGTCAATCATAGGATGGAAAGGTACGATATAAGGTAATATTAGTTTTTAAAATACATCTGCACATTATTTAATATTTGTATCACTGCCAATAACGAATATTCTGATCTCAGAAGCATAAAAAGCGACAGCATTTTTCAGTTAAGACCATAAAATTCAAGCTTTAATCTTCCAGAAGTGCCATACTACATTCCCAGATGGCTCTGTAAATTGTTCTTGATGGTGTTCTGGTTTTAGCTTCGATTGCTAGAATGTACGCTATTTCGAGTGACCCAAATCTTAATTTCGTTGTTTTTTAATTAAAGAAAAAGCAAATTTTACGAAATCTTGTAGTTTGTTCTTACAACTAGTTTCCAATGCAATTAACTGAAAAGCTTTTAAGGCCAAGGTGGAAGCCGTTCTAGTTCAAACTATTACCCACAACTTCGAAAAAGTGACAGCCGTTGCCATGAAAACAACCCAGATGCCTGTTATAAAATAAAAGGTTTTACTTGCTGTTTGTCATATAATAATAACCGACATTACCATTAGTGGATTCAATGAGGGGAGTGCCAAGCATTTGGTCAAACAAAAACACCCACTTACGCATCGTATTCCTTGGACAACGTACAGTGTACGTAGTACACAGAGAACGTGGCCTATTTTGAACTATCGGCAACCTTATGGCTAAATCTGATCTCCAAATCAGCCGTTGAGAAGGTCAACGTGTACTTTATTAAAATGTACCGTAACCTTAATGAAAACACGAAGACGTTTGGAAACTTCTGCTGGCCCCATAAATTTGCGCTTTGTCCGCAATGGCATATGTTGGAGATAGTACTATATGGATTTTCACGTAATTCTGTAATAAAAATTAAAACACTGAATATACTAGCTGTCGTTTATTTTTAAATATTTCTGTTTTTAAAAATTGAACGAAATGCTTACAAACTTCAAAGTAATATACACTAGAATGCGGATGCACGCATAGGTATGCAAATTGTTAAATACAACAAAGACTACAACATTGAAAACATGCTACAAAAAGTTCGCATAAATAACCAAAACAAATACAGCAACCAACTTGGAAGCTTTCTTCATCTTCGTTATTCTCCATCGTTACTCAGGTGGCCAGTCTTCACTACAACACGTTTACAAAAAATGCAATATTACTGCTTACAAACTCATTTTGGGAATAATTTTTAATTGGTACGCACTTTGTAAGAATTTGTGTTCACAGCATATTTTGAAAGAATACTGGATTATTTATATATTTACTAGAAATAGTATTTTGTCTGCTTTTGTGGTAAAAATGAGCAAGGATAAACAATGGCGGATGTTTGTGGCAACCACACTACGACAAGTTGTTTCACTGAAAACAATTCCTTTGAATTTCATTCATATTTCTAGGATGTTGTGGATAAGAAAATGTATAAGTATATAACACTAAATTCACAAAGTATTTAACACAAATTAAGTACTGATGGAATGAACGTGATTTTTTATTTAGACATTTATTCTACAGATCATGTTTATTTCTACATTTTCATAAATACATATAATATACTTACATTTAAAAAACAGACTTGCCTAAGGCTTGTTCTACATCAAAATTAATTTTTTTTACAAAATCTGTAGGACCTTACATCGGAGTATTTTAATGTTCTACCGCATTTTAAAATTTACGTTGCGGTTAAACTACATTGCTAGCACCAATGGACTGATTTATTTTTGAGTATTTACACTTACATGAAAATGTATTTTTGTTTATTATGTTTACTTGCTGTGTATACTATGTGACATAGTCTATGTCAGTATGTCAATGCTAAATTATGTAACAGATCTTAACCATCGATAATAAAATATGTTAGCATGTATTAAAACCTTGAAGCGCATGGAATTTTTCCTTAGCAGTATTACAACGCAATTTTGTAAAGGTTCTACAAGTATACACATTGTTTGGTATACTAATTCTCATTGATCACATCTCAAATCAAAAATTGGGACTTTCCTTTGTCTCAACCGTTTTATTTTAATAAAGTTAGATTTTATTCACGTTCACGTATTTACAAATTTAAAACATTAATTATATTCGATTACCAAACAGCAGAGATGGCTCGCGGGTTAAAATCTAGGCCGGGTAACCCGTTTTTGCCCGGGTTTTAACGCCCCCACCCAGCACCTGGTTGGGCTGGGTTTTTTGGGCAATAATAAAACCCCATGTTAAATTTAAACCCATAAATGGCGCCATTTTCTATGGCCCCATATACATGCATGTATTAAAAAATAAAACCCGTTAATGCCCATTAATGCCCGTTAAAACCCAAAAACCCGTTATTACCCATATAAACCCAACCCGGCGGGTTTAAATGTGGAAACCCGCGGGTTTAGCCATCTCTGCCAAACAGGGTTTTTAGTGTTATCCTTGAATATTAAGCCGTTAGAGAAGAAATTATGTGATTAATATCACAATGAGATTAATAATGCAATAATTGTGTAGACTTTGGTGTTGATTTCACTGGCAGCATCAAGTGTATACTAGTCAAAAGTTTACACTGTCAACATACCATTCAGCCAAATAATACATAGTTTTGATTTTACCTTCGTGTAAAATATTAAGCAATATTCAATAAATTTTCAAAGTTTACTAATTTAGTAACCACTTTATTGATACCAGTCGTTAAATCAAACAGTCATGAGATTGTCAGAATGCCAGCATCATGGGTAAAGCAGCTTAGGTTAATAATGTTGACATATTTACAGTAATTTCATTGAAGAACTATCAAACAACTTTTTAAAAATCGTTGGAAACGGGAAATCAGTTCTGCTTGGATACTTAATGGGATGGGTCCTGGTACTGTCTTACAAATTGCTTTAGGAACTTGAGTTTAAAATTTATGGCGTCGTTCTAACTGCATGGTTAGCACATACACCCACGCTGCGTTTGTACGTTTGTTCAGCTTTTACCCATAAAACTCGACTTTAAACAAAATTTCTGTTTTTGTAATAGTTTGTTTTGACCATATGGCATCTTTTAACGTGCTAACCTGTCTCAGCTCTGTGCCCACTGAGAACCAAAATTTGTAAGCTTTTATAACTCGGGTTTGTTGAGATTTTTTGAACTTTCTTTATTTGTTGTTTCTATAATCGCGCCTTAGGCCAAAAAATTTCAATGTCGTAACCCGGATCTTTGACAATTTGTATTAGCCATATTTAAATAATATCCTTTGTCTACTACTTCAGTATTTTATATTGTTGCTTGTTGGTTTTGACTACATTGTCAACACCAAATGAAATTGGCCAAATTGGGTGATAAACAAGTCAATAAGTCAATGTTAAGTTATTCCAAATCTAAAAAGCCACACATAAAATAAATAAAATATTGCCAGAATTTCACGAGAAACCTTAATTGTTCTCCTATAACTCTACCAGATCCAGTTGAATGTTTAAAAGAATAAAATATATTCAACCGGAAAAAAGATTCACCATTGATCTTATTCCGTATTTGTTTGAAAAGGAATACAAAATTCACATGCAATACAATAGATTAACAATTAAAATCGCGCTAGTCTGAGCAGTATATTTTTTACTATGCGTAAGTTTATCATCCAAGGAGCCACGATTAAGGATATAAAGCCCTACCGATTGAGAAAACATATGACGCCTCAAGGTTCGCCTAAAATTTTTTAAAAGTTTTGTCTCCAAAAATTCAAAATTTAAAAAAGCTTCCAGCAGGTTATGCTGAGAAATTGACAGAAAATCAATTTTTTAGTGTAGATTAGGGAATTGTGTTAGAAACCTTTGGCGTTTGAAAGATAAAAACACAAATAAAAAAGAGAGTACCCCAGTGTTACAAATGGCGTTATTTGTAATTTTACCCATTTTTTAAGCTTCAAATGTCAGAGTTGTCAAACACGCTTGGTGTCTATTTGGACACATAAATAAAATAAAATAATTTTTTCCTTCATGTCTAGTCAAACACCCAGCGTGTCTAAAAAGACACGTGGATTTTGACTGTGGATTTTAATTAGCTTCACAAAAACCCTGATTTAATTTAATTCTCTTCTAACCTTGCCAGGTTAAATTTCTTCCATTGCAGAATAAAAGCAGAATTAAACACCAAAATTAACCTGATCCACTATTCGCCTATCACAGAACTGACAGAACTGACATCGCATGAGTCGACATTGACTACATTGCCAATGCCAACCATTTTATAAACGGAAATCACTATTTATCTTCTACTAAATTCAAACATATGTTGACCAGTTAAAACTAAAAATGATCCCTTCAAGTTTTCCAATTGGAGTAATTGATTTTGTGAATGTTATATATTTGAAAACATTTGTTTACTTTGTGGTAACTACGAGAAGTTTATTGAAATTCAGTTTCTAGAGGACTTGTTTCGGTGACGACCTTTATCAGTTTTCACACTCCAGCTAAGCTTAATATACATTTGTAATTATTTGTGTGTCTGAGTCGACTACATTGCCGAACCTCATAAAAATTTTAAAAATTCCATTCAGTCAATTCAATTATGCCATGGTTTCTGTTTTCTTGTTGCACTGTTGGATAGTCATTGGGGAGGCTTAAATTGAAATGTAGTTTCAGATTGTGTCATAGAAAAGGAAAAATTTGAGGAACTACAAAAAGGTTTGAAGAATGCTTAAAAATCAAGTCTGTTAAATTGATAAGCAGATGTCACAGGAAATGGAAATGACTCCATTGTCAATAACATTTCTTTTCATTAGAAACGTGGTTGTGTTCCGCATGTTTTTGCAAGAAATTGCAATTGTTGTTCTAATGCAACTTACAATTAATAAAAGAAAGTAAGAATACCTTAGCTTGGTGGTGAGTGTGAAGTCATCGTTGAACTTCAGCTTCAATTTGATAGAGCATTCGTAATTGTTTCCAAACAGATTGCCTATGAGTTTTGGATCTGTGTAAATATAAGGCAGAAGTAGTTTTTTATTCCAGTTTTTTATTACATTTTCTTTGTAAATTTTTTAAATATTCACAAAATAATAAAAACAATATCTTAGTTGTAAAACTTGGTATGCTTACCCGGTTATAAGCGTCATATAGTACGTGAAATTTGTGAATTGTATTGGTTCCCCATTTCCATTTCGCAAAATTGTATTAGTTCTTGGATCCAAAAATGGTGGCACCAGTATGACCTATAAAACAATTGAAGGCACGGTACCCTGCATTCTTCTTCGTTTTTAACTAGTTTACAACAACAAAATTAGGAAACGTGTGAGTAATAACATTATACGCTTAACAAATTCTAACTGCCAACTGACTTTGCTCGGTTGACATTCGTTTGCCTTTTGTCTATAGTTTTAATTAGCTTCGGTACATGGAAAATTCCGATGATATTTTTGAATGCTTATATAATCAACAAATATCACAGAAAGGTCTGCCACCCATTTGAAAACAACTTTCTTGATTGCCTTAAGTTGTTATTGTGTTCCTTTTATGTATAAACTGCTGACTAGTTAAATGTAAAACAATTTACAATTTTATATATGTATTTTGAAGGCATTATCCTTGCTATACATATACACACAAGTATAATATCAGTTGCTGATATTAGTGTGATGGCTTGGCTTCATCAGTAAAACTTCTTGAAGAATTGATAGGAACATTCTTTTACCTTTGTAAAAATTTAAAATAATTTATAATACATAATTTAAAAACTGAACATATTGAACAATATCTAACATACGACTGACTTTGCTCGGCTGACATTCATTTGTCTATTGTCTATAGTTTCAATTATCTGCGGTACATGGAAAATTCCAATGATATAATAACGTGGTTTGGTATTCAGAAAGTATCACAAAAAGGCATGCCTTCATTTAGAAAAGACACTAAATTTTTGATTACTTTAAGTTGCTTTTGTGTTGCTGTTATGTATAAATTGCTGACGAGTTGAATATAAAAGCAAGTAATCCTTTTGGATATGTGTTTTCAAGGCAGTATTTCTGCTGTACATATACATGCAAACTTAAACTATATTGCTGATATTACTGTGACTATTTGAACCAAAATTAAAAAAAAGTGGAGTACTAAACGGTGCGGGCTTCGGCTTACCTCGGCTTGTCGAGGTCGTAAATTTGCAATTTACGTTTGTGAGCTTTGCTACAACTTTCATTATATTCTCCGGGGTTTAAAATTACTCCGAGACATTGGCATTTCTACGATTCCATGAATCTTCGTAAAATTTCTGGGGTCGTTCTCTTTCATGTCTGTTCGAACGTTTCCAAATACCCGTCCGAAATCAACACTTTCTTTAGAAACAATCGCTGTTGTGAGCAACTAAAGCCACCGATGTCCATTGAGCCATTATATACTTATTAACTGGAGTGTTTTCTATGATATTAAGCATTTTTCATATTCGTTATGCAACTTTTTGATATGGTTTTGGGCCAATCTTGTGGCATAGAACGATGAAAAGTTGTAAAAAGATAGATAATTGGAATTTTGGAACATGCCTTTGTCCAAATCCTTCCGAACAACCTTCTCTGTATTCCAGCGAGATGCGTTTCATTATTTAGTCATTTCAGTTTGACTGGATTCACATTTTTTCTGGATGAAAAAATTGATTTTCATAATCAATTCTGATTTCCGATTTTCGATTCTTCGGACAATTCGTTGCGTAAATTTTCTAATACCCTTGCCAAGCAGGTTTTTTGGTCAAAATGGATCACGTTATAAACATATAACTCTAAAACGTTGTTCTTCTTCGTCACCAACGTGAATTCAAACTTTTCTGGCTATCTATATGCTTGGAAAGCCAAAATTTGTGTTTCTGACTTCCAGTGACACCAGCTCAGGCATTTGGGTAAAAATATAATTAAAGGCACACAAAACAAAACTAAAATGCCTGCTCTACAAGACCATGCTATTGAAAGTTGGGTACAAGGACAAATAGTATGAATTTTTGAGCACTAAACCGAGGTAAACCCAAGCCGGCGGCCCTGTACCTGTAGGTATATTAGGCTAATAATATATATTTGAAATTATTGCCAAAAACTCAAAACACACACAACCTCTTTTATGTTTCCATTATTTTAAGTATTATTTCAACTGTCAACAGTGTTGTTTGTCCTTATTAGCTCGCTGCGTCTGCAGGAGAGCTATTTAAGATGTCGTGTCCGTGAGTGTGTCCGTGTGTCCGTGTGTCCACTTTATTTTCCTTAGACCAGGGTAAATGGGCTCTAAACCAGGGTAAATGGGCTCTAAACCAGGGTAAATGGGCTCTAAACCAGGGTAAATGGGTCTAAACTAGGCTAAATGGGCTTTAAACCAGGGTAAATGGGTCTTAAGCCAAGCTTACTATTACATGTAACTATTCAAAGTTTATGTAGTAGTTTAAAATTTCGGAGTCTTATGTATTCCGAAACTCGTCGTCATTCGCAGCGAGCATTTTGCATGGCTTGCCATCAACTGGTATGTTTGTTATAATGTTGTAGCTTGACTATATAGCGACTGTCAATATTATTCTTCGTTTAAGAGTATTTCCAGCTTGTCTTCGGTTCTATTTGCAGTATAAAATAAAGCATAAGTCTTATTACTGTCACATTGAAAATCTAACAGATAACTTGCGTTTTATAGAAATCACGTATATTCTATTAGGAACTCCAAAAATATTGACACATTCAATTATAGTGTTGTCTATATTACAACTAGACTCTATTAGAAATATCTAACAGATTGCTAATATAAATTGCCGCCAATCTGAGCTTTAAAAATGTAATTTTCAAGCCAATATGTTGAAGTTATACTGCTTTGCATTTTCGCTAATGTTAGGTAAAGGTTCATGTGGCTCTACCACGTTGGAGACACTATACGGCCTTGACATTTCAAGCAACGTCAACCTGTTTGAGGAATGCACAGTATATGTTGTGCAAGCTGCGTTGGCTGACAATGTATGTTTAGTTATGACTTCATACGAAATATTTATCTAGTACATATATATCTGTTTCCAGAAAGTTCAGTACTTGGACCTTTCACCGTTTGAAATCCCCGTAATACGTTGGCTTGTAAAATACAGGAAGAACAGGATATTCGTTCAGTGTCAGAGCAAAGCACTAGAAGCAGTCTCTGGCCCTTGCTCTAGGCCTCAGCTGGGCTAGTGATACGAACCTGCTTTTGCTTTGCATGTTCGCTTATGCCGATTCTGAATCCAGCTGAAATCACAAAAAGGAGTTCTGCTTAGCATTGCGCTGTCTGAGTACACTAGTTGTGGACATATATTACTTAAATAAATAATTTTTACTAAACCTGAAAGTTGCTTATTAAGCTTTTACAAAATTATACAGATCCTCAAAGTTGGTTTCAACCATATGCTTACACGTTCGTACTATATTAGTAACAGACTCAAACCAAATTATACACAATAAAAAGATAGAAAGTCCCGTGCGACATCCTTCAGAAAAGAAAACGAAAATTAAGACTACTCTAACTACTACGCTACTAACAATTTGAATCGTACTTCGGTAAAAGCGGTTGTCCAATACAAATGTTTGCAAAATAACGTAATACACATAAAATTGAAACACTAAGGCAAAAATCGCAATTGCTATTGCACTAAACAATACTGTTATCCAAAAAATTAAAAAAATAAGGTTTTGGTGGAGGCGTGTGTTGAATCCTTTCTGGAGTATTTGTTTGCAGCGCTAACTCCAACCGTAAAGTCTCATTGTACCTAAACAGATACGCTTTTCGGTCTGCAAACAAAACAGCTAGTTGAGTATAATGTGCCATTGAGATACAAAACACACCAGAATGGACAACTATTTGTATAATCATAAAGTCATTTCGGGGTATAATCAATGTGAACGCAATTACACCGCAACCAGATATAAATTCAAACAAAAATGTGAAAGTATTTATGTTCATCCAGAAAAAAAGCAGTGTGGATATACAGTTTTCTTTGGGTTTCATTTTATTGGGAATTTAATAAAGAAGAACAATTTTTGCTGGATTTTGAAAGCAAGAATGTGATTTACTTATGAATCATAACTGCAAAAAAGAACCAACGGGTTTTGAATACATGTATAAAAATTGTGACTTAAGCTTTGCACGCACAAGTCAAAACAAAATATTCTTGTGGTTTACTTGACCTAACTTGTTAAGGCCACAATGTTCTTTTCTATAAATGCTTTTCTGATTTCATTACAAATGCCATGCTCTTTTTTAAAATAAATAGTCAAGATGTGATTAATAGTCAAACAAATATCAAATTGTTTTTATTTTTTAAATGCCAAGTTGCTTATAAACTACTTGTTTCTAAAATAATCTACTTGGTATTGTGAAATAATATTTTCTTGTTTATTTTCATTATCTCTACTCATATACGCCCATGTACAACTAAAATTATTTCATTTAACTTATGTTTCAATTACTTATCGGGAAATGTCAAGAATAAATTAAATCACAATTCTCTCAGTCAAATGATAATTTTGTGAATTAATTATTCTGGAATTGAAAATACTTTTATATATAAAAACATCCCGTGGACCACTGGTTATTGGATTAACGTGGTAGTTTTTTATGTGTATGTTTATTTATTCAAAGTGGTTAGAAATTGGCCAACAGCGAAAGCTATACCAAGAAACTTTGAAATTAGAAGAACTTTTAATTTTGGATGCCCCCTATCATGTGTTCTTACTCTTGCTCAAAACTAGAAACCATTTGTTAAAACATATGATAAATTCAATGCTCGGATGCCTAAATTGTTCTTATAATTTGTAATTACATTAAGTTATATACAGATTACTTTCGTTTTATGCACAACTAATTTATAACAAATTCTAAAGTATCAAAGTCTGTTTATTCTCAGATTCAAAGCCTTAAATGCATGCATGCATGTTAAATGTGTGTATGCATGAACACGAAACATTTAAACTAGAAAGAATAATTAAACGATAGTGTTATATAGTATATGTTAATGTATATAATTCAGTATTGTTAATCTATTGTATTAATTAGATTAAAAAAACATATAACCCTGTAAATTAAATACATGTTTATGTGACCATATAAATATGAAGTTTTAAAACTAGACAACCTCAACAAATAAAAGAAACTTATTGTGAGAATTCAATAATAAGCGGTTTGTAAATAGTGTATAGAGCATCCTCACACCTGCTGCTATATGAAAATTGTTTGGCTTGAATTATCAAAACCTTAAAAGTGTTAGGAAGTATATGTGTCCACAACACGGTTCAGGAAGTTTTGACTTCTTTACAGCTAACCAAATAAGTTAACAACATTGAAAATTATACTTTATCATATTAACTATCTAAGCTTTCTTCGTTACTTTGACCGATATCATCTTTCAGCATCTTCAGAATTGCTTCTGGAAATTTTCTTTGCTTAGCAATGTCATAGGCTGTCTTGTTTTCTGAGTTTCTATGCATCTTACTCGCACCGGCATCAAGAAGAATGGTAATAATCTCATCCAAGTTATAACAGTAACTATGTTTTGAAAAATGTACCAATCCACATTGCAACGCATTATTTCCATTATGGTCGACCTCGTTGACATTGATCTCTTTGTTTTCGAGAAAATACATTAGATGGTACGGTAGGCGTTCCTGTGCGCAGATGTGCAAGACATTACAACCAGTTGGGAGTTTTCTCTGAATGTCCGCTCCACGGATTACCAAATTTTGAATTATTCGCAGATGCCGATTCCACCGCAGTGCCATATGCAGTGCCGAATTTCCGTCGGCGTCAACCGCGTTGATATTTAAAACCATTTCTGAATCCGACGATCGACCCCCACTTAATAAAAGATCCAACTTCCTCTTCGAAGAAGTTGGATCTTCGAAACGCCCACTAAATAAATCAGCAAAATGATATATAGCACAGTGCAAGACCGTTTTCTTGAAAGTTTTTGTACGCCAATTCAAAAGTTCTATAACATTTGCTGGTTTTTCTAATTCAATCGACTCAGTGAAACGATTCCTCCAGCTCTGATGTCTTGGAACCCGCCCCCAAAATGTTCCAACAAGTTTTAATAACTCAAAAAAATCCTTTGACTGTAACGTTTTTGCCATCATATGAAGCAATGTGCGCCCCTCTATATCCACATCAAAAACATTGGCTCCTTTGCTAACAAGAAATTTGACCATTTCAATATTTTCTGCTAAAAACAGTATCGGAACTGGTTTTTCATCTAGTTCTACGTTAATATCGACTAGTGATGGGTCGAAACAAAGAAGAAGATCGGTGACTTTAAGAAAATCTTCGAATACTGACGCATGAAACAAAACCGAGAAAAGTTTCGAGTGCTCTGTGTAAAATTGTTCATTTAATATAGTTCTTAAACTTTCATCCGGGCTCGGATCTTCAACAATGGCGTTTTCCCGTATCATTCCTTCTGTCAATCTGCCTTCACAGCTTGTTGCTACTTTTAAATACTTCAAAAATTTTATAATTAATTTTGTCATATGTTGATTTGACTCCCGTGCACATAGAAAGTAGTTGCTCAAAGTTTTTGGCATCAAAAAATAATGCAGTAGGTTTTTCTCGTTATACAAATAGCATAAATCCACAAAACTCTCGTCAGACATATATTTTGCAGCGTAGTAAATCAGTTTTGCTCCCGCACGATTGGATACGCAAATAGAAGCTCCGTTGTCAGCTAAAAGCTTTAAAGCTGCCACATGGATTTCGCGTGCCCAAACAGGGCTTTCATTATTACGGAAGTTATTGGAATCATGGAAATAATTCGGACACTTTTTTAAAAGCATATCAGCTATAGCAAGTTTCTTTTCCAAGACGTGTTGGCTTTGAAAGTAAGTTCCTACCACACAGAAAAACAGCGATATTTGTATGGGAAATGCAAACGATTCATCAAGGTACTTGGCCATCTCGTAGTCACCAAGCTCAATGGGTATTTGAATTACCGTCTCGGTATGATAGGAATACGCTGTTCGAATCAAATCAATTCGGTAATTTGCTAGAAAAAAATTGCAAATTTTTTTTACAGTTTCTGTGCTAAGTAGTTCTGTTGCAATCATAAGCACAAGGGCCAGATCTTCCTTGTTGAAATCCTTTACCGCCTGTTTAGATGGGGCCTTTACTTCGCAGGAGTTTTTAGCTGCCTTAAGGTAAATATGCACTAGTTCCGTTGAGTCTTTGTTCATGCATCCTACCAAGGTGTGCAAAAACTGATTAGATAAATATTGTTCAGCTTTACATGTTACACTCTCTACATTCCCGTTTTTATACTCTCCAAGCAACGCTTCAGTAAAATATGCGACTACTTCTTCACGAAGTTTATATCGGTAAGCTTTCCAGGCAGTAAAGGTATTATATTCACACTTCCCAGAAGTAAACAATTGGTTGAATGCTAACTGTTGAAAATTCCTTTGTTGCTCCGAATCCGGAGCCTGCTTAAATATTGTGCTGACAAAATACTCTGCCACCAAAAATTCTGCAAACGTACGATGTACAAACTCCATATCTTTACAATTCCTTGTTTCAGCATGTTTTGTCATCAAACCGGGATACAATTTCTTTTGAAAGTTCAAATTTTCCAACTCCGTACATGTGATTGGAGAAAACTGAGCAGACAAAACTGGAAAAATTAGTTGGAGCGATTTCCAAATGTGAAAAGCCTTCACCTGACATGCCGGATATTTACAAAGAGTTCCCGTGGAAACAAAATCGTAATTTTTGCAATTGAAATTGCATCTTGCTTCCCCGAATTGACGTTTCATATATTTGGAGTAAATTTCCGTCAGTGAATTTGGAAAATTTGTGCTAAGGTCTGGTGGATTGCTTCGATGTTTATCAGCGAACGCGGTTGCTTGTTCCAAGTAAACTTCTGCAATTAGTTTGCATTGAAGCGGTATTCCTGCAATGTCAGCTTCACCTTCCCTCAAACCGAGTTTGAATTTTTCAAGACACATTCTTCCATAATTTAGCAGCCTTTCTTTCATGCAGGAAGCATCTCTTGTAAGCCAAGATGAGGTCAAATATTCCAGTTGCGTGTCCTCGTCAAAAGGTAGAATATCGTAGGCAATTACACCTATGGAGTTTTCCAGTTCGGTTCGTACTACTTGACGCGATGTTACAAAAATCCTAGCTCTTGGCATTGTTTGGCAAACGGTTTTAAGAAATATAGTAGCACTTTGTAACTTGCTGTCATCTACCTCATCTAGGCCATCAAAAAATAGTTCCAGACTAACGTTTCCAATTTTAACCAATTCGAAGAGAATATGGCCAGACCAGCGAGAAGAGCTGGCGTAAATCAATATTGTTTGTAGTATGTTTTCACGTAGCAGTGGCTCTGCTGGTAACTCCAGGTTTCGTAACTCAATAAAAAGGACAATGCTGTTTTGACATGTATGACGGATTTTTCGAGCAATGCTTGCTAAAAGTAGAGATTTCCCCATTCCCGGCACATCGCAAATGCAGACACCTTTCACATTTTCTTTGAGTACTGTTTCCACAAATAGGTTCTCAGAAAATCTGTTGTTATGATTGCTAGCATTACACAGAAAGGCACGGAGCTCAGTTGAAAGATTGGAGCTTTTCTCTAGTAGAAATGTTTGAGTAGTTTCTTCGTACTTCAACAAATGCGCAGAAGTGCCTTGCAACTTTGCACATATTCTTTCCCAGTCAGTGCTAATATCCAGAAGAATGAACCTGGCTGTTATCTTCGTTTGTAAAACTTGACTGGTAGATGATTCAATATTGTTTGGAATGATAAACTTTCTTAATTGTATGTAGCTTATATTTTTAAGAACAAACACATCTTCGCAAGGTTCTAAGAATAATTCTGGATTTATAACTGTTCGACGTGATAGAAATCTGGGGATATAAAGAGGATACTCGTCTGGAATAGTGTTACGTATTAAGTGTCTGCAGTTTGCCTTGTTGAAAATCGTTTCGTACATCTCTATACGATCTTCCGTGGAAACACTATCATTTAACCGATCTGACATTATAGCCATTTGATTAGCGTCAAGAAGATCCATGACTGTTGTCAACTTCTCATGACGGGAAACCACTAGAGTGCTTATCATCTCAGGTGAAATCCTGGAGAGAATTTTATAAGCCCCTGAATTCGTTAATTTGAGTGCCTTGAGCAGGCTAACATATCCATTGGCTTTTGTTTGTATAATTGTGTAAAGCATGTAAGCCTTCTCGTAGTTTGTGTTTTCAGCCCTCTGAAATTAAAAGACACAACTTATGAAGTGCATAAACTTCTTGCTCATTAGTATTTTAGTTTCAACTTACTATTGATTCCACATCATAATCGCTAAACGCGCTTTCCTCTTGCAAGATTGCTAAAACCTCTGCTGTTACGATTGTGTTGGACAACAAAAAGCTAAGATTGCTTTTTATTATTTCTTTCTGAAAAAACTCCATGTTTGATAGCCAAGTAGATCCAAGATTTTTTAATTTCAATACGCACGTAAGCAATTTTAGGTTAATGGTTAGCCCGTAGCAATTGTAAACGCTTCATATAACTTCTGGGAGCGCAATATAGTTGGTACTGACTCACTACGTTAATACTAAACATAACAAATGTGCATATCACTTTGCAAACTGTGTCAAATCTTATCAGTAGAGCAACCTGAAATGGTATGATTATAATTCTGACATCATACGTTACATAAATTGATAAACTGTCTGGTTAAATAAAAATGTTATCATGTATTTGGAACACGTAAGCTGTGCGCAAGCTGAGGCAACTGCCACGTAATCACATACTCAACAACAGAGGATCTATGAAGAATTCCATCGGTTAGAATAAAGGGCCATATTCCCAACCTTATGGAGAGTGGGCCCACGATGCTGTGTGTATACACATATACCATTCGATAGCTCTTGAGGAGCTTATCAAAAGTGTTGCTGGGCACAACTCCAAAAAACGTGATCCATTGGCAGTTTTGGCTATGTTGATTTCAGAGTTTTACATACTAATCGAATGGTACAAGTTTTGAGCGAAAATAAAAAACTCAAAATCCAGATAGGAATGCCTATAAATCGATAGATTAAGGCATTTTGAACAATATTTACACATATTCCTCAATGTTTTAATCGAGTTTTACATGTGATTCGTAAACCAGTAAAATCACTGGTGCATTGGTGTTTGAACGGTTTGGATAAACTTGTCGGTTGTGCTCCTACAATATTGTAACATGGAGGTGCCGGTTTAAATATTGTTCAGAAAGCCTTAATCTATCGATTTATAGGCATTCCTATCTGTATTTTAATTTTTTCTTTTCGCTCAAAAATTGTACCATTGGATTAGTATGTAAAACTCTGAACTCACATAGCCAAAAGTGCCAATGGATCACGTTTTTTGGAGTTGTGCCCAGCAACACTTTTGATAAGCTCATCAAGAGCTATCGAATGGTATATGTGTATACACACAGCATCGTGGGGTCACTCTCCATAAGGTTGGGAATATGGTCCTTTCTGTAATACGCTATGTAATTTTTATAGCTATGTTTACCTCCCAAAGGGTTTTTCAACGTTTCGAATGTTGTCTTCGGTTATGTTAACATCGTCCTTTATATACTTATTACCCACAAATTCAGGTTCCTTCAGTACAGTAGTTCTTAGATAAACAACAGTAAGTCAGGCATGTCTCAATACACGGTAGAGTTTTGTAAGACAATAATGTCGATGGAATACATTTTTGTCGACTCTTAAAACCAGTATAATGTCAATTACAAAACGAAACTCAGATTCCTCAATATGTAAAAATATTTCGAAATTTGAAATTCAAATTTTGAATGCAGTCAAAACACAAAATCACGTTTCACATGATAAAGCACCAATGCAATTTTATTTATCGTGTATCGTGGCACCAATTTATGTAACCACGAAACTTTGGCAACAAAACCAGTAAATTTGGCTTCAGGAAACATTTCCATTTGAAACAAGAAATATTTTTGAACTAAAATATTATACTTTAAAAAATTCTTGTGATTTGGCTTTTTACATGTTAAAAGCAGGAGAACAAATGAGCTGATTAGGCAAATGGCGTCCGTTTTGCATGCTGCATGGTGCTTATCAAAGCTTATCTATATAAAAAAAAACACTTCAGCCTGAACCTTTTTATCACAGTAAAATTCAGAGCTTATCTCTGGTATTGAGGTTATCGTATATCTGTTTGTTATCCTCGCATTTCGCTTGCGTCTTTCAGCTTTGGAAATTTGGTTGTAATACCAATATTAAATGACTGAGAAAGCTTACTCTGACATCCCAAGTGACAACTTTATAAAAATTCTACCCAAAGTTTGAGATGCAATGGATTTTTCCATGAATGTTGCTCACTATTCTTCAGCTGAGTAAACTCCAATCAAATCTTCTTTTTTCGTGGAGTCATCTTGGTTTTTGCCTCCTCCCCTCCCCACTGGAATCCCCTCTACACATGTCCCATATCCCGCATTTGTATAGGGTGGTACTTTGTACTTACTTGTCAATCGGTGGAATTTTCAAGCTATTATGCACCAACACGCCAATTTTCTATAGCTTTTAATTTGGCAATATTTTATTTGTCTGCAAAATATCATTGGTTTGCTGCATTTTCTAGGCAATCGTTCGCACTTGAAAAAAAAGTTGTAAAATTTCCTCAAATGGACGACTGTTTTAAGTAAAAGCATGATTTACTGTAAACTTTGTCATTCGCTTAAGAATAAAGTGCAGTAAAATGAGTTACATTCTTACATATAACTTGTAGTAAAACAGGTAGATGAAACACGTGTTGGAAATATAATTGTATGAACTAAAGACAAAACAGCCAAAACATCTAGGTAAAGCATTACACTGTCTTCACATATACAATTTTCTACAAGTAATATGTTATGTAATAATGTAAATCATTTAACTGCACATTGAACATAAGCAAATGACAAAACTTCTCAAATTTACAGTAAATCATGCTTTTACTTAAAACAGTCATCCATCTCCGGAAATTTTACAGTTTTTTTCAATTGCGAACGACTGCCTAGAAAATGAAACACAAAAACATTCCACTTTGTAATTGACCTATGTAATGAATCATTACTAATGATTAATTTTCAACAATGAATGTCGTTTTATAAGGTTTCCAAAAATATTGAATGGGCGCATCCAAGATTTATGCGAATGCCAATATTCTGAACTCAGAAGTATAAAAACCCACAGCATTTTTGAATTAGGGTCATTCAAGTTCAACGCCAAAGTAGAAGCAGTTCAGGTTCAAACCATCAACCACAACTTATAAAAACTCTTTGCCGTAGCTGAGAAGGACAACCCAAATTCCTGTCTGGAAATTGGAGGTTTCAGATATTGTTTGTCTTATAAAGTTAATCGACATAACCATCAGTGGATTCGTGCAAGCGCAAGAGTTATGGAGTGGCAACTTGCTGATCAAACCCTAACTCCTTCGTCCGCTTCATATTCTTTAGATAACATACACAGGTAACTTGGCTTACTTTTGAACGATCTTCAACCATGGCTCGATCTCCTTCTCGAATAAACCGTTTACAAAATTAACGTGTACTTTGATAAAATGTACCGTGCCCTCAATCAAGAAGCAAGCGATTTTTGAAGACTCTTGTTAACCCCGTGGGTATGCTTTGTAAGAAGAACTCTACATATTGCAATATGTATACTAAATGTCGAATATTTTGTCAAAAAATGTACACAAAGTTTTAAGAGATGTTGCTATTTAAATGCGTTTCTTTATAAAAATTGGAAAAAGAGTTTTCAAATTTGAAGTCCGTATTTACAAAACGGAAGCAAATACGCACATCTGTTGTTAAGTTCAACAAAGGCCAAAACATGCACCAAAAAGTTCACCAACTCATGTAGCCCAAACATAAACCGCATTCTAATTTATGGCTTTCTTCGTCTTTATGCGCAAAAATTAAACCTGACAAAATATGCTTTTTCTAAATTTTTCCCTACCGCTTTTAAAACTAAAATTAGTCTAGTAAAATTTAATATCTGAATTCTATCTCAAAAATTGATTCTAAGCATGTACGGCACCAATTACTTTTAGTACTTTATGGCGGCCCCTTGGTTTTGAGAGACCAAATTGTTTCAGAATTTTTATTTGTTTTCCTAATTTGTCTATAGCATGTAAATTTTTTATGAAACTTGCTGGTTTTAACTGTTAGAGTATCAGAATGCATGTGTAGTAATACCAGACCAAATGATGTACCTCATAAAAAGTTATGCAAGTTTTTTGGTTTGGCGCTATCAATTGACACAGACGGTAAACGGTTTTCATGCCGCATTGCAAATACATCTTGCATAGACACAGCAAAAAATTACATAAACACACGGTTAAACATATTGAAACATTTTTGAATTTTATATTTATAATTTAATATTTTAAGTTGGACAATTCAACTAGATTATTTATATATTTTTTACCAAATTTTCGACTTGGTTAAAACCTGAAATTAACGGAATATAAAAAGACTAACAATAGCAGAAAATACATTGCCCTCTTACAAGATGTACATACCAAATTACATTCATATTTTAATGGCGAGTATTTGGCCGAATCAAAAATAACAGGTTGTATTACTTGTGGAGGTTATTTGTACTGTAGTTATACAGAAAGCAATTGTATTTGCATCAAATCAAATATCACATGATTTGATTTTCCAAACTTGAACTTTTCTTAAACTTTTCGTAGAAAACCAGTAAAAATTCAATTCTAGCTTCCGTGTATATTTTGTTTACATTTCTTGGACTTTTTCTTGACGCCGAGGTTCTTACCACGTAGATACTATAAACTCCTAAAACTATTTATCATCAAATGAGTCGAAGTTAAAGATCATAAACTTGCTTGTACTCATACCAATTGTATACCGTGTAAACTAAATCGATTTGAAAACTTGAATTAAGTGGCTATATCAGCAACATTGTTTATCAAGAGAACCCTTTGCAGGATTATCAATAGGAAATGCAAAGTTTAAAAAACTGTCAAAGGCCCTTACTGGCTTAATAGTGGATTCTGTTTATAACTTCTGTGCTCCTGATTGTTGGGCACCAAGAATTTACTTATTCTTGAGTGTCTATAACATTGAAAAATTTAAGCATGGTAAAACGTACATTGCTTTTTCCGGCGTTGGTAAGTACTAGAATTATACTAATTTTTCCTATGTTAGCGTGACAGACAGCCAAGTAGCTACTACCATCAACACTACAGTGTACCCAAAAAAAGACCTTTATTTTTTGAACACCTGCTTATGTCCCTGTAACTTTCTAAAGTATAAATTAAGATTCCGTCACAGGTAAAAATGCCATTGCTGGTATTTAGGTTCTTAGGCACTCTTAGACACCTTTCTAAATATCCTTTATATATAGCGCGCCAGGTCCGTCCACCTCACTTTGACACGCCACCTGGCGGAGCGGGTGACTGGCTCCTAGTATTATTTTAAATTGCGCAATACGGCTTTGGATCTATGTATTTCTTGTTCACTTAAATCACCAAGTACTTTAGGAAATCATAGGATGTATTCTTACATTCATTACAATTCTCATAATATTCCGTTAGTGCGCTATAGTCGTTTTTCAATTTTTTCATAATATTTGTAAAAATATATGTAAAGTAAACATCCTTCATATTGTAACCCCACTCGTGACGTAAAGCCTTCCAAGCCATAGCGCACCAATTTCCACATCCCATATTCCATGCGGCCTATGCATGCACTTTGTGGAAAAGGAATGAGAGCTGAAAAATCTCAGCTCTCCTGCATTAAACAAATGACACATCTTCACAAGTTGTGAATGCAAGTGCAGGGGCTCTTTCGGTCTTCCTCTGTAGTGCAATATTTCGGCTTATTTATAAATTGTAGAAATTATTCTTAATTACATTTTCGTCAACGATAGTGTGAAAAATAAATATACAAAATTACTCTCAACAAATTCCTCCAAAGCGTTATTATTTCTGCATCCTATTTCAGAACACAGCAGGGTTATAAAGGAAGAATACTTCACCTGGTACAATATTATGCTCCTTACCTTACATTTTTGTAAGGGAACAAAAGAAAAATCCAAATAATCTTATTAGGCCGTGTAATATTTTGCTACAAAGATTTTACTAAAGTACGTATTTAAATGTTGAGCATAATGCCAAGATGTGCAACGATATTTATAATGTATCATATATACTTTTTTGCAGGTTACGAACTTCCATTTTGCACTGTAAAATACTTAAAAACTGATATTTCTTCTTAGGGTCCATTAATTATTCACTATACATATTGTCTGTTTAATAGTATAGACTACGGTGTCTAAACTAGTAATACTGAACAGTATACGCTTGGATTAAAACTGTAATTAAATAATAGGGCACTGTTAACTTTGTCACCTGCTTATACATGTGTTGATTCTTGTCAAAATTTCTCCCCTATAGGAACTTTTCTGGATTTTGGTATCTTATATGTGCAACCAGTTTTATGTCTAATTTTTCTTCAAAAGCACAAACACGTTTTCGAAAACTAAACTGGATGCATCATTAGTGCGTTAACAGCAACAGGACCAATGTCCTACTAAACCGTTAAATATATTTATATGAATTAAAGCAAAAACATAATTGTTAAGAAAGAAATTTAAATATTTTCCCAACCCGTTTGAAATTGTTTCCAAGGTTTTTGTTTATATCGTGATATCTACCTACTTTGGAGGTACCCAGCTTAAGATTATCTAACTTTTGTTTGAAACGTTTGCATAACACGTCTAATAAATGACTTTGATTTACATTATGTGTATTTCAAGTTGCATTTTAAGTCCTTAAGTCACCGGAGCTTATAAACTTGCGTATTGGGCAGCTGCTAAAACTCAACTTCAGCCATTTACAGAAAAACAAATGCCAACTATTCACAACGTGGATTCGACTACATTGTCAAACCCTCGGGTTAAAATATTATTGAATGTGCAAAAGTAAGTCTTGCGTTCTTACTGGACTGACTCTGAAAACCAACTCACTTAATTGCCTTATCCCATGCTTCTAGCATATTGAATCCGAAAAAGTAATGAATTTTTTCAAACTACATTTTTAGTTTGTTTTTCCAGTAAAAGCTTAAATTTACTGCTTTGTTTGAATTTTCTTGTATCATAGACACTTTGATATTTCAGTTTGCCCTGTTTGTGGTTTGCTGAAAACCCAATCAGAAATTCATCAAGGACAAGAATGAGTTATATTTCCAGCTCTTTGATTTCTAAAAAGGTTGTTTGATTTTATCATTGTATTGATTACATTGTCTGTGCCAAATTACGCAGTGACTTTGCAAAGTCAGGAAGTGTCTGTACATTCTTGAGATCTTTTATTTAAAAAACCATCGTAATCGACGATCTGTTTTGAAAATCAACGCGACCCTAGGATTACCAAAAGCTTTTATTAAAGCTTCACACGTCACCGTTGCATATTGCAAAGGCAGGTTTATGATTACAGTCGCTCGTCACACAAATTTAATTTTTTAAAAATTTACTTAGCTGTAAGAGAAAGTTGATAGAATTGCGCGGCAAGTAGGCAAAGAAGTTTAAGTGATTCAATGTTTGCTGACGCATGGTTGCTATCATTTTTTTGAAACAGTAAAACTTAAAAGAAACAATTGAAATTCCATTTCAATATTTTTATAATTTTTTCAAACAATAAAAAATAATTTGCGTTTTACCTGATTTTTCAAAACTGGAATGTTGTAGAGACTCTTCTTATTTCGCCATTAGTGAAAGTCAAGAAAACTAAATATTTCTTGATAAAACATTCAGCTTGATACTGCTGGAAAATCAACAAAAACGCAAAAACACACAGGACAAATTCTAAATAGAAACTGAGCGTGCCCGCCTGATATTCATTTGACTTTCGTCTGTATTTTCAATTGCAGCATTACATATTACAGAAAAGGTTTAACCAATATTTTTGTAAATTGTTTTCGCTAATAAATACCACCTGCTTCCCTATAATCTTTTTATTGTCCGGATCTCCTTACAATTGCAATTTACCCCTAGGTGTGCACAAGTAAATACATGCATCATTTAAAAAATATGAAAAAACCATGCAATCACATGGAAAAAACGAAGGGAAATATCAAGGAAAAATATGTAAAAATTTGTTTTGTTTAAACTATTCGATACAATCGGACAAGTAGTGCGTCAGTAACTTTGCTCCATGGAATAAATAAATTAAAATGCATTTAAAACTACATTTGTAGTAAATCTGCAGTATTTTTACCTTCATGTAAGCTGCATGTCGTGTGAGCTGCTTATTGTGAAACAGTCCTTTTGGCCCTAGCGTACTGTATTTTTTTATAATAAATATTTCATTTTACTATGTGATATTGTAATAATTCCCAAAACACATGAAAGAACACACTCCTTGATTATCACAAGTTGTAATTTGTCTAAATTTTCTAGATAAATTGCTGAGTTAAATGTCAGAATAAATTATGGAAATCATGCTTTTTTCATAGCACAATTAAACCAACATACGCTTAAGCAATTGTAAACTTTTGAACCTCTGCAAATGACAGCTTGACTAGAATTGAAAACGTCAGTATTTTAGTTATATACCTTTTAAACCAATAATTTTGAATTTAGGACATTGTACAGTCATTCTTCCTCGTGTGCCTATTATTCACACAGGAAATGACCAACGTTTACTTGATACCAGAGCCCTCTTTCTTTCAACCATGTGGTTTACTTAAAATGCCACGTGAGTTTAAAACTATCAACTAAGAGAGCCGTCGTGTGCAATTAAATCAATATTATTTTTTTCGTCTGCATGAATAATTATAAAAATTAAATGTAATAAAATACACGAGTAAATAATTTCGTACACATACATTTTTATTGAATTAAAATCTTTTCAGAAACAGTAATATAATAACTATACACAAATGTACTAACAACAACTTTTACAACAAGCTTTCATAAAAACATGTCTTCTGAAAATATTGTAATAAAAAGGTACTTTTTGTGAAGAATTACAGGTTTAGCTTATGATATATTTATTATTTTAAATATTACAATTTCAAAACGAAAATCATTCTGTTTCCAACGTAATGCACTGACGTATTACCATACTCATCTGCCGCGATTCAAGCGGTGAAAATGCGGACGATAACAAAAAACTAATTTCTTTTCTCCACCAAATCTGTCAAAACGATGACTTAAAGTACGAACTCTTGATTAAAAAAAACTACATACTTATGGTATGCATCCTATTTACGCAAAGCAAAGGAGATTAGACAAATTGATTATTGCTGCTGTTATTACAAATGAAGTAGCATTTGCCAGTAACATCAGACAAGCATGAGGTACTTGCAAAAAATCATGTTTAATTACTTATTTTGCAAGTTCCTTAATATATACTGACGCTGAGTACTTAACGTACCGTATTTCTTGGTTGGATTACCTTCTAAATGTAAAACAGCAGGTTAGTTTCTATACCTGGGCCGATATGATCAATGCATGGCCGTTTTATGAATCAGTTTGACAAAAATGGGTTATCTGAAAACTTCGCTCAATTTATTGCATCCAAGTTTTTGCAAATTATTTAATGCAATCATAACTTTTATTCTATAGAGATTATGTTCATTTATACATTATCAGAAATACATATAACTATGCCTGAATTTAAGAACATATTTGTTTAATAATAATTTTACATCCAACTTAAATTTTTAAACAAAAAGTATAGCAATTCGCACCACATTGGAGTATTGTATGGATTGGATATGATCAATGCTTAACCGCATTTTGTAATTAACTATGTGGTTCTAACTACACTGTTAGTACCAATTGCCTGTTTTATTGCTGAATATTTACACTTACAAGAAAATGGATTTTTGTTGATTATGTGTTTGCAGTACTACATTGTCAAAACCAAATTGTAAGAGATCCTGAGCCGCTATAACAAAATATATTAACATGTATTGAAGCGCATACAAGTTTGTTTTATTACAATACAATTTTATAGAAGCTCTACAAACTATTGTATTGTTTAGCATATTTCACTGTGGTTGCTGGTAAAGAAAGAGAATCAGGACATTACACAGTAACGACCTTTGTCTTTTAACAAATTAAGATTTTATTTACTGAATTTTAATTGTGCTAGCTATGAGCAATTGCGATTTTATACGTTACTCTTTTTATATTACCCAAGAGGACCTTTACTCTTATCCCTTAGTGTAAAAGCGCACAAGAAAAAATTGTGATTAAAATCCCTAAAGGTTAATATTGAAATAGTTTGTAGGTTTTGGTGTTGACTACACTGGCAACACCAAGTATACTCAAAAGTTTACACTGTTGCATAACTTTCAGCCAAGTATTGCGCAGTTTTGATATTTGTCATATTTTTTACCATCATGTAAAATGGTAAACAAGGGTCAATAAAATTATGGAGTTTACTAATGTAGTAAGTATTTTATTGACACCAGTCGTGAAAGGAAACAGTAGAGAGACTACTAGTGAGAACTGGCATTATTGAGAATAAGGTTAGGCTACTTAGATAGATGTACTGTGCTATACTTTAATTGAAAATATGTCAATAGAGACTTAGGAATTTATTCCACGTACTTAATATTTAACATTCGGAAACGTGAATTCAATTGCTAAGAATATTACTCAACGAATCTCGTCTTGGGAATTTGGTCAGCCAAAAAACACGTGATGGTAGGTGGTTTCTCGTACTAACTTACATTAAACATGTTTTAGGAAGATTTACTCAAAAATCCATGACGTCGTCCTAACTACATTGTTAGCACCCACGCTTCGTTACATTTAAAAACGTTTATTTTTTAAACCTTTTCAGTTGCGCAAAATGACATTCAAAGCGTTCATTAATTTTTAAAGATTTTTTGTTAAATATTTAAAAGTGAATAATAGTTTTATTATGAACCTAAATATTATCGGCTAATTAGCCCCATATTACGTAAAAGCTAATAAAAAATAGCAACTCAATATAGTTTTATACCCTGACCCGGGTCTCATACGAATTGGTTTGGTTATATTTCAAATAACCTTGCTTTTCTACTATTTCAATATTTTCTGTACTGTTTTTCTAGTTTTGACTCCATTGTCAACCAAATTATAATGGCAAAGTTATGTGATCAACAAGTCAATACGTCAATGTTAATATGTTCCAGAACCAAAAAGACAAACAAGACCTCATTTTCTAAATTTCAAGAGAAACCTCTTTCCTCCTTCCATAACTCTATTAAATTTAGTTGAACGTTTTAAGGGAATAAAATGTATTTAACTATAAAACAGACTCAACATTGATCTGATTCCACAATTTCTTGAAATGGAATACTAATTCCACATACATTACAACAGATTATGGCAATATAATTCACGCTAATTTGAGCAGCATGCTATTTACTATACGTAAGTTTATCGTGCAGGCAAAATTTAGGATTTAAACCCATTCAAAATCAAAATTCGTATTGTCTGTTTGGTGCAAACACTCCACCAAATTTAAAACTATCAACCTCAACCTTAACCAAATTCACCTAATTCTTCCACCGCTTTAAAGTTTAACATTTTACTTTCTTGGTAACTAAATGTTAACAAGGTCAATTGAAATTAGCCCATTTTACTTTTCAAGTTAGGCATGTGGAACTTACACTTGCTATAGTTTTGAAAACATTCGTTTACTTTGTGGTGACTATGAGAAGTTCAGTTCCAAGTAAACATTTTAACCGTGTATTTTCTGTTTCGATGACCTTTTTGAGTTTTCATACTCCAGCTTAACTTAGTATACCTTTGTAATTATTTGTGTCTCAGAGTCGACTACATTGCCGAAGCTCCTAAAAAATTTAAAAACACATATTCAGTCAAGTATGCAATGGGGTCTCTTTTCCTGTTACATTGTTTATCGAAATTGTACAACTTATTGATACTTAATCAAATACTTTGGCTAGTCATTGGGAAAGCTTGAATTGAAATGCATTTTTAGATTGCGTCGTAGATGAAAAATATCTGAACAACTTCCAAAATATTGCTTAATATGATTGAAAACTTCATTTTTGGCAATTTCGAAAAAAAGTTTCTAGTTTTGCTATTTTATATAAATAAGTTCGAGCTTTTGTATATCCTACATTGGATACACCTTGGATCACCTGCGATGATTTAAAATCGTTCACGATTCTATAATGGCGAATGACAAATAAATGCTGAATGACATCCGAATTTGGAAAGTAACATTATGAAACCTTTTGGTGTTGAATTTGTAAACAGGAAATGGAAATGACTACATTGTCAATATCATTTCTTTGCAATTAAGCCGCGGTTGTGATTGAATCCGAAACTATTTGCAAGCAAACATTATTCAAACTTATTAAACTTATTAAAGGAGTGTAACAGCTTCTTATCTTTGTCACTTGGGTGGAGCCATCGTTGAACTAAAATTTCTATTTGGTGGCACACACGTAACTCTTCTTCAAAAAATTGCTATGGTCCTTTGGATCTGTTTAAATATAAACCAAAGGTAGTTTTTATTATAGCAACTTTACTTGAATCATGTTTTAACTGTTCAGAAAAATAGAGGTCTTGACTGTCTTCATGCTGAAAATTGATGTGCTTACCAGGTAAAGTATTTTATTTGGTACGTTAAACTTGAAAATATTTATTGCTTTCTCGCTTCGTTTGTATTGGTAATGGGACAAAAAAGTAGTGAGGTGGTGACATCACTCCTCTGGAACATTTGAATACACGATATTTTATATTTTACGTTTGAAGGAAGCTTAAAACGGGATGAGAACTAGGAAAAATCTAACTACAAAACTGTTTACTCTGAACTACTTCTTAAAAACCAACTGACTTTGCTCGGTTGACATTCATTTGCCTTTTGTCGATATTTACAATTATCTGCTGTGGAATATTCCAGTGATATGTGTGCGCGTGTTTCTGTAATCCACAAGTATCACAAAGAGGCCTGCCAGCAATTACAAAATCAAAAGTTTGTGATAGCCATAAGCTGTTATGTTGTTGCTATTACGTATTACTTGCCGACACGTGGAATGTAGGAGCAATTAGTAATAAATTTAGATATGTATTTGGAAGGCAGTGTCCGAGCAATACACACAAAATTAAATTTAACTCACATACTGATATTAGTGTGATTATTGAAAGCAAAATTAGGAATTGGTGGATTTTAATTGGCTATCAAAATATATTTTCAATTATCGCCTGGAAACTCAAAATACACACAACCTCTTTCATGTTTGTATTATTATAGGTATAATTTTATTTATCACCATGTGTTGCTTACAAAATTAAATATTCGTAAATAAATTCATGGTTTAATTTTTAATTATGAAAATATTAGGTAAGCATTTTTGGTATTTATTGATTCTCATTTTTGGGAGTTATACAATGTACTCAGACCTTAAGAAATAAATAAACATGTAATTCTTCAGATTGTTAGGTTGAGAGGTTGACACTAAAATACTACTTGCTTTGTTCATTGCTAATTGGTTAAATAGATTCACTGGATACTATCCAAAAAAATCTTTAAAATAAATTGATTTGTTAAGCAACCAACCATTGCAGTAGGCCAAAAAATGTGCTTCAGAATTAGTACTGATTGTAAGTTTTGAGATCTTAGCAACATCTAAATTTGCAGTCTCCATACAGGTTTATGCCCGACTGGTTCCAATGCCTACATATCATTTCAAATGTTCACCAGCTACCTGCCACGAGATCTACACGCGAAGTGGGCGTGTGGCATGAGCTACTATTAATATAATTAAAACAGCATATACATATTTAAGTAATTTGTTTTCTGAGAATTGGCGCTGGCTAAGCTAGTTGAACATGCTAGCAAAGTATTACACAGAAATATAAAGTACTCTACAACTATAAGTTAGATGACAACTATGCGATGAAAGAGTAGAACACAATCGATCTATTTTTTTGTTATGTTTGCGTGCTAGCATAGCTTTTTCCGTTTTACAATACCGTGTCTTCTTTTCCAAGCCTGGTAAAATAGGTTTGGCTACCTTATAAACTATACCAAATCGTAAATTTACAATAACAAACGGAAACTATACATCCGGTCCGTACAGCATAAAATCAGGGGTACCCCCCGGCAGTATATTAGGTAATTTACTTTTTACCCTGTTTTTGAACGATATAGGTACTGCTATAAACCTTCCGTACACATTGTACTGTGATGATTTAGTTATCTATACTAGCTGTACAAGCTTTCTTGAAGGCACAAAAAGACTGAATGAATGTTTAGCCGCTTTCAATGAATGGTGTACAAAAAATGGACTAACCATAAATGTATCAAAAACTAAATACATGGTATTTAGCAAGTCACACGATACTAAATCATCGCAACAAAATATAGGTAATTTAATTTTAAACGGAAAAAGTATAGAATTAGTATCTAGTTTCAAATATCTAGGCGTACACTTAGATTCGCATTTATCTTACAAAGTACACTGTGAAAATGTTGAACGCAAACTTAACTGCGCTTTAGCTAAGCTTCATAGTATAAAGCGAATGATTAGCCTAAATTTTCTTCAAAGCGTAATCTCAGCATATTACATGAGTATAATCGATTACGGTATAATCTTTTGGTCACCCAATAACAATACCTTTGTCAATAAGTTTCAAAATCAAATTCGCAGATTTCTAATATCATATTTCTACCCATCATACAACAAAAAATGGTTCTCAAAAACGAAAAATTTCAGTAAAATTGATATTTTCAAATTGTATAAACAAATTGGATTGTTGACCAATAACGAGCGAAAAACTCTGCTAATACTAAAATTTGTATTCAAAATCAAAAGAAGTAGTCTTTTTAAAAATTGGTTCATAACTAGCAGAGAACAACAAAATCAATTAAATAGATTTAAGATTCCACCAACTATCCCAACCACAATGTATAAAAACTCATTAAAATGGTATGGAATTTTTCTTTGGAACGACTACTATAAAAAGTTAAATAATGAATTAGTTAAACCCAAATGGGAAGAACAAAAAACTATTAATGAAGTATTCTCAGATACTTGTAAAGAAATTATAATAGAAGAAAGAAAATTTTTATTTATGTAGTTTTATGTAGTTTTGTAGTTAACAGAAATATGTATGGAAATGACCTTGCTTGAATGTTAAATGGCACCTTATGTATTATGGAATGACACCAGTGTTATGTATTTAAAATCAGACTGAAAAGACTGAATGCAGATAACACTTTAATAAAATATACAATACAATACAATAAAGGATGTCTCATAACTCCTAAGGCAAATTTGACGATGCAACGAACGACGATGCGATGCATTTTTTATACGCCAGTATTATTTGCAAACTGCAATAATTGCAGGCAATTGCCATCATATGAATCCTATGAGAAGTGTCATGCCAATAATTTCCAACGTCTTTTGATTATATTCAACAAGCAGTAATTGGTATGATATAAAACTGACCAAAGCAACAACAGATGTACGATGTAGGGTTCCAGTTCCAAGTTTATCAGTGACGGCCTTCAATAATTTAATCCCTAAACTGATATTATAACCAACGCAATATGAGCTTAGTATGTTCTTATAAGTGGTTATACAACTATAATCCGTATACAAAACCAACAATATTTATTAAGAAGGGAAACGTTCCATTTTTTAATTGACTTTTGTAACGACCTAAGTTAAATAATAAAGTGCGTTAAAGTTAATGAATGACGCTTTACAAGGTTTCCTAAAGAATTGAATGGTTGCATCTAAGAATTACGCGAATACCAGTATTAGTATTCTGTGATTTGAAGTATAAAAGTCAACAACATTTTTCAATTAAAACCATTCAAGTTTCAATCATCAAGAAGTAGATACCGCATTCCCAAGCGACTTAAGTATTTGATTGATAAACTCCCACGGCTAGGGCTTGTTTTTCAGGTTTGCTAGTTTCACCTTTGATTTCTGCAACTTACTCTATTCCAGGTAACCAGAATTTGAAAACGCGTTTTTAAAAAGAGAATACCATTTCACTATATTTTAAAATTATTATTTCAACTGGTTTCCAAGGAAATTGACTGGGAAGCCGTTAAGGCCATAGAAGAAGCACTTCAAGGCCAAACCCTCAACCGAAATTTGGAAAAATTGATAGCCGTTGTCATGAAGGAAAACCCAGACGAACGCCTTGAAATAGGAGCTTTCCAATACTGTCGTATATAGTTATTCGACACAACCATCAGTGGATTCGTGCAAGTACTCAAGTTATGGAGTGGCAAGTATCTGTGCAATCCCTAACTCCTTTGTCTGCATCATATTCCTTAGATAACATACACAGGGAATTTGGTATACCTTTGAACGATCTTCAACCATGGCTTGATCTACTTTCCGAATCCGCCGTTAACAAGGTTAACTTGTACTTTGATAAAATGGGTTGGTGACTTAATTCCCCCTGGACAACTCATCCCCGGACTATTTTCCCTGGACAAATTTTCCTTGGACAATTTTCTCCTGATTTTATTTGCCAATTCAGCGAAATTTCCCCGGAAAAATTTTCCCTACTCAAAAATTTTCTCAGACACACTTTTCCCTGACAATTTTTCCCTAATTTTAAAAAAATTGGTGTTTTTGGTTTTTTGAAAATACATAAATATATAAAGTCAGCAATCAAATAAAAACACCCATTTTTGTACTTAGTATAGGAAATGTTGTATGAGCATTCAACTTAAATACCTATGTTAAGACTGCATTGCCAATATTCTGTGGTATTTGCTTACTCTTAATTGAAGAATAATAAAACGAGGAAAAAATGTCCGGTTTGGGGGAAAGTTTGTCAGGGTAAATATGTCCGTTTTAAGGAAAAGTGTGTCGGGGGAAAAATGTCCGCAGGAAAAAACAACCAGGGAAATTTTGTCCAGGGAAAATTGTCCGGGGGTGAGTTGTCCAGGGGAACTGAGTCCTGTTCCCTGATAAAATACACCGAGCCCTTAATCAAGACGCAGTGAGTAACACCACGGGCGTGTTGACACCTCAAAAATTTTTTCGCTTGAATTTTTAAAACTTTTATGTTGTTATATAGTATGAGTGTCCACAATAAGGTTTACCAAGTTTCAGCTCCTCATGTGGTTCTAAGGCGGCTAGGCAAAGGTTTAAATTTTCCGTGTTCGAAAAATGGAAATTTGCTAATATCTCAGATTAGAAACAAAATTGGTCAAGATGTTTTTTGCGATAGTCAGGCACCGTAGAACCCGTTCTTCAGACACAACTATAAGCGCTGACCAATTTTAGAATTTTTGCAAAAAATAATTTTTTTCAAATTTTTGGGAGTTTCCAGAACTCAATTGAAAATTTTGTTGCTGTTCTTTGGTTTTATGAGGTATTTTGATTGATGTCCATCTTTAAATTTGTTTGCTCTATTAAACGCACAAAACCGCTTGTAAAAATATTACAATTTACGGAAGTTATGATGAAAAATGTAAATCATCAAGAATTTTTCTGGTAGTTTGGGGACACTTGCATACCGATAACTTCTGTATGAATAATCAGGTTTCCCCATTGTTATGCTTGTTTGAAAGCCCGACTTTAAGTCTACCAAAATATATAGAAACATGTCAACTATGAATAGTTTTAATGGAGTTCAGTTAAGAAAACCAAAAAACGTGCTGGTCGCCAAAACGGGACATGCTGTAATGAACACCGCATAACTTTCCACACTAACAGAATTTTTAAAAATTGGAGAAACGCCCACTTTTATATTTGCATTAGCAACAATTTAATACCACATTCACAAAATTTCTAACGATCTAATATTCTGAAAAAATCGCTGACATTTTTCCTGTCTTCAGGTTTTTCCATTTTTCCTGAAAATTATTTTTTGCAAAAATTCTAAAATTGGTCAGCGCTTATAGTTGTGTCTGAAGAACGGGTTCTACGGTGCCTGACTATCGCAAAAAACATCTTGACCAATTTTGTTTCTAATCTGAGATATAAGCAAATTTCCATTTTTCGAACACGGAAAATTTAAACCTTTGCCTAGCCGCCTTAGAACAACATGAGGAGCTGAAACTTGGTAAACCTTATTGTGGACACTCATACTATATAACAACATAAAAGTTTTAAAAATTCAGGCGAAAAATTTTTTGAGGTGTCAACACGCCCGTGGTGTTACTCAGTAGACTTTTGGAGATTTCTCTTAACCCCATGAGTTTGACGTTATCTAGAACGCTATGTCTTCAAATAAATATACACCTTCATGCAAAGTTGAAAATGTTTATTTTCTTTTAAACTTTAGAAGAAATTTGTTAACATTTTTGTATCTACGTTACATTGTACTCGAATTAAAACTGAAATCTTTAATACACTGTTCACGCTTGATATTTAAACTTTTTTATTTGTGAAAATTTCAAGCAAATTCAAAATTCGCACTTTATATATCTAAAATTGAAGCAAATTTGCGCATCTGTTGTTAATTAAAACAAAGACCGAAACAGGCTCTGTAAAATTCGCATAACCAAATCATATCGGCCAAACAAAAGCAGCATTCTAATTTATGGCTTTCTTCGTCCTCATAACTCTCAATAACTGTGCTGGTAGAAACTGAAACTCCACATTTAAACTATTCGTAGATTATATAACTGAAAATCTTTTTATTATATTGAAGACGCAAATTACGCTTATAGTACCTACCTTGAAGGTCAGAAGCTTGTGTTGCTCTGAAATGAAAACATGTTTATGAAAGCTCAAGATGTGGTTTTAGCAACACAACTGAATATTCCATCTAAATATTGCCTGTTATAATTTTGATATGATCTAAAATCACCTGAAATAAGCAAGTCAGTTTCTAAGCCAGATGTTATCAATGGATTGCCAATTTATGATAAAACAGCTTGGAGCAAAAGGGTTATTAGACGAATGTGTCCAATATTAGGCAACAAATTAATAATTTAAATTTATTGAAATTTATGAAAATATTTATACCAATTAAGTTTGAAAAGAATGGTCGTGTTCTATACAGAATACAGTGTACATTTATTTATATGTTATCATATATAGTATTTATTAAATACATAAATATTATTATACTTGCATTTAAAAAACAGATTTGCTTAAAGCCACATCTAACATTACTTCGTAAACAAATTGTATAAAAACTTACACCAGAATATTTTATCGATATGTTCTTCCGCATTGTAAAATTTACGGAGCGGTTCCAACTACATTGTCAGTACCAATAACTTGATTCATGTTTGAATATTAAAATTTTCAAAAATGGATTTTTGTTTATCAGAGTTTCCTTGCTGGTTTTTACTTCATTGTGAATGCAAAAATATGTAGAAGATTGTAGCCAGATACAACAAATTATGTTAACATGTACCGAAGGGCAAAATATATACGTTTGGTACATGACAATGTAATTTCTTAAAGATTCGAAAAGTAAAGATATTGTTTGGCATACTATATGTCGTTGGCCCCATGTCAAATCAAGACTCCAAGGATGTTGTGCAGCCACGACCTTTTATTTTAATATATTAAATTTTATTCACCGAATTGCAATTGTGCCAGCCACAAGTATCTACCAATTTAAAGCATGATTAATGTTAGGTCAACCCACGATAGCCTTTACTACTACACGTGAATAGAAAACCGTAATATTGTAATAGTTTGTAGGTTTTGGTGTTGACTACACTGACAACGCCAAATGTATATTACTCAAAAGTTTACATTGTCACGAATTTAACATTCAGCTAAATAACACACAGTTTTGATATGTCTCATATTTTGTTTACCATCGTGTAAAATTGTAAACAGTGGTCTCTAATATTATAGCCTATACTAATTTATTAACCATTTTATCGATACCAGTCGTTAAATGGAACATTCGAGAGATCACTGGTGAGAACTGGCATTATGGATGAGCAGCTATAGCTCCCAAACTTGACATACTAAACCCTTTTGTGAGTGAATATCATTAAAAACCTTTAAAATCTATCCGTTTCCCACTTAAAACATTCAGAAACGGGAAATCGGTTTAACATGGAAAGTTGAAGTATGCAATTCAGGTTTTGTTTATTTTGTCCGCCAAAGAAACACGTAATGTAAGTTGGCTTCTCGTACTGACTTACATTAAGTATATTTAAGGAAGATCGATTCAAAAATTCATTCCTCCTAACTACATTGTTAGCAGCAGCACTTCGTTTGAAAATAATTTATTTTCAAACTTTCCACATGCGCGAAATGATATTTAAAGCATTTATTAGCGTTTTAAGATTTTTTTGTTAAAATATTTAAAACAAGTATTGGCCTAATTATGAAACTAAATATTAGCGGCTCAATATGGTTTTATGCCTTAACACGGGTATGTTACGACTTGGTTTAGCTGTGCTTTAAATAATATTGTGTTTTTACTTCAATATTTTCTATATTAGTTTTCTGGTTATGCCTACCCTGTCAACACCAAATACTAATTATTGTATACCAAATTATTGTATACCAAATTATTGTATACCAAATTATTGAAAATTTGTGTATACCAAATATTAATTATTGCAAATTATTGTGATCAATAAATGATTGTTAATTTCTTCTAAACCAAAAAAGCCGTGGCAAAGCTGTGTAATTTCAAGACAATCCTAATTTTTCTCCTGTAACCTTACCAATGTCATTTAAACGTTTAAGAGAAAAAATGTATTCAACTGGAAAAAAGATTCTACATTGTTCTCGTTTCCCATTTGCTTGAAAAGTAACTTATTCTACATGCTGTACAATGGACTTTTGAGTTTATATCACACCAGTCTAATTAGCATGCTTTTTACCATACGTAATTTTATCGTCCACGGAACCACGATTGAAAATTCGAAGTCATTCAAAATTAAAAATCCTATTATCTATCTGCTTAGTGTAAAGATGCGAAGCATTGTAAAAATCAAGTTTAACCTGATACACTTTAGCCTGCAACAGAAATCATATCACCTGAAATGACATTGACTGCAATGCCAATATATACATTTTGAAAACGAAAATCACGCTGTTTTTTTGCTAAATTAAAATCTTCCCCCGCATTAAAGTTAATATTTTACTTTCTTGGTAACTAAATATTAACAAGTGCAACTTGAAATTGACCTATGGTATTGTTCAAGTTAAAAATGTTGAATTTATACTTGTTGTGATTTTGAGAACATTTTCTAACTTTGTGGTAACTATGAGAAGTTTAATGAAATTCAGTTCCAATGAGGAAGTTTAACAGTTTATTTTCTTTAAATCTTTCCTGAAATTTTTCTTCATGTTTCGATGACATTTATGGGTTTTCATACTCCAGCTAACCTTAATATAAATTTGTAATTATTTGTGTCTCAGAGTCGACTGCATTGTCGAAGCTTCTAAAAAAATTAAGAACACCTATTCGTTCACATATGCTATGGTTCATGTTTTTTGATACACTGCTTATCCAAATTGTACAACATATTGATACTTAATCAAATACTGTTGGCTAGTTACTGGGGAAGCTGAAGTTGAAATGAAGTTTCAGAATTTGAAATTCAAATTGCTCCACAGGGAAAGTAAAAAATTTGAGCAACTGCAAAAATGTTTGAAACAAGCTTAGATATGATTTGAAATTTGGTTTTTGGCGAGTTCGAAAACAAATGTTTCTCATTCGTCATTTTATATTTACATGTTCAAGTTGTTGTACCTCCAACGTTTGATCTACCTTAATATCACCAGCGATGATTTAATATAGTTAATGAGTATATAAAAGCGATTCGCAAATAAGGGTTGACTTATATTCAAAATTGGAAAAACCATTAAGAAATCTTTTAGTGTTAAATTTATAAACAGATGCCACCGGGAATGGAAATTACTACATTGTCAATGCCATTCCATTGCAAAGGAAATGGCCAAATTGTGCCGATATGTCTGCATTGAAGCTTTCTTCCTGAAATATTAGGTTCAGTATTTGTATTTACAGTCAGTACCTTCATGAAAATGGCTTTGGTATTCTTAAATCATCAATCTGAAACTAGATAATGTGAAACGCCGTTGTGATTGTACCTGGAAGTGTTTGCAAGCAGGAATTGTTGTAAGGCTACGTAATAAAAAAAACTCTAAAATTGTCTTAGCTTTGTGGGTAATGTGAAACCATCCATAAACATCAGTTCCTATTTGTAAGAACAGTCGTAATTGTTCCCAAAAATTGCAATTTGATGTTCGCCAGGAGTACTGGATCTGTGCAAATATAAATCAGATGCAATTTTTAATACAGCAATTTTATTTGCATCACTTATTAAATTTTCAAAAAATTAGAATAAAAATAAGTTCAAAAGTGGTGTGCTTACCAGGCTAGATGCATTACATTGGACGTGGACATTTTAATCTGTGCTTGCTTGCTCGCTGGTTGGTATTGGTACTAGGACCCCAAAGTGGTGACATCAGTGGAGCCTATGAAACAATGGAAAGTTCTCTCCATTTTCTTTTGTAGTAAGTTAACAACGAAAAAGATTTAGGAAGATTTTAAATACAAAACTGTACACAGTGAAGAAATTCTAATCGCCAACTGAGTGTGCTTGCCTGACATTCATTTGCCTTTTTTCTATAGTTTCAATTATCCGCGGTACATGGAATATTCCAATGACGCATGCTTATATAATCAACAAACATCACAAAAAGGCCTGTCATGACTTCGAAAAGCAACTAATATTTTAATTGCCTAAATTTGTTTTTGTATTGCTATTATGTATAATATGCTGACTAGTTGAATGTAAAGCAATTAACAGTTTTGGATAATAACATATTAAGTATTTTGAAGGCAGTATTTGTGCCACACCCGTGCAAGTAAAATTAAATTCTGTTGCTGATACAAGTGTGACTAGTGGGAAACTTAGAAATTAGTCGAGTTTATTTGGCTCTCAATATAAATTTGAAATTATTTTCTACAAACTCATAACACACATGACCTTTTTTATGTTTCTGTTATTTTATGTAAAATATTAATAATCAATATGTACTTCTCCTGCAAAACAAAAAACATGGCAAATTATATCTGTATACCTGTGTAAATACTTTATAAAAGCTGTACATCCCACAAAGAACTACGTATGGTTTTTAACAGTATCATTTTATTAAAGTTACTGAGATTGATATGGTTAAATGTTTGCACAAAAGATGCGTGAAATGAGAACAATGACACAAAATGACACATACACAACCTACAAATACGAACAAAGATTTATATAAACTATCAATAACTAAATTACGTTCCTAAATGCTTTTCCCAAAGAGATATGACCTTTTCTTTAACCAACCTTTTAGTTATACAAATATGTCATTTCATTCATTGGGTCGCAGCTGATGACATCTTTTAAATCGCTTTTACACTGGAGCAAAAGTAAAAAAACCTAATGAAACCGTCAAAATTCTCACGACAACGTGGAAAACCCACTAAAACTGTTGGTATTAGTATTTCAGAAAATGTTAACTATAGAACAAGACAAAGACTTTTGGGCCAGTCTTGCGTAACGTTACGCTTCGGTTGGGTGCATGACTCCATTATATCACGCTGAGTAACTCTCTGGAGATATGGGTGCCTGCCTAAAAACGCGAAAGTTCCAAATGGATGATCCATCAAATGGTTACCATTGCCTGGTTAAAGTTTTTTTCTGGTTTTAATAAAAAAAATTATCTTCCATCCAAAAGGCGGCAATTTATTTCATTAGAATAAGATGCTATCTATAATAGCAAAAAGCTGTTTTTCTTCTGGACAAAGCAAGTTGGCGTTTGCAAACTTTTCATATACATGGCTACGTTTTGTTTTTACAAAGAGCTTGCTGAGTAAATTTTTGTAGCACGTAAGTTGCTATTCAGGGAGAAGGCTGGATTTGTTTTACAGAATATGTCTTTTTATACGAAGTAAAAATACATATTACATTGCCTGTATTTAATAACTTGTTTGCTTAAAAATTACTCCACATATAGCTTAATTTTTTATACAAAATGTATAACAATTCACACCACGTTGGAGTATTTTACGGATATGGTCAATGTTTAACCACATTTTGTAGTTACATCCGGCTTTTGCTACAAGTAAAAGCCAAATTGTAGCCGATCTTAAACTGCTACAATAACGTATTATTTTGTTAACATGTGAATTGAAGCGCGTACAATTTTTCTTGAGTACAATACAATTTCTTAAAGATTCTAAAAATATGCATAGTGTTTACAATATTTCCAGTCGGTTGCTTTTTAAATCAAGATAAAGAAGTTGCACAGTCACGACCTTTTCTTAAAATAAATTAGGATTATATTCGCAGAATTACAATTACGAATGCAAACATTACTCAATGTTTTTTTTACTACTATCCTTAAATATAAAGGCGTTTGAGAAGAAATTATGTGAATTGTATCTGCTAACAAAAGGTTGATATTTTAATAGTTTGTAGGTTACACACCATACAGTGTTACTACAGTGTTACTTACAGTGTTGATACTGTCAGTAACAACATAAAATTTAGCCAAAGAATACACTGTTTTGGTATTTCTCACATTTTAATTTACCGTCGTGTAAAATTGTTAGCAATATACAGTATACAGTAAAGTATACAATTTACTAATATAGTGACCAATCTATTGATACCAGTTTTTTAACCGGACAGTTGAGAAATCGCTGGTACAGAGTGCAGCCATTATGAATAAACCGCTTAAGCTACTAAAAAGATATACGAAATTTTCATTGAATTGAAATAATATCAACTAAAATCCTGAAGTTTCCAACGTAAAAATATTCGGAAACAGAAAACTAGTTTTGCTTGAGAATGTAGTGTTGGCATTTTGTTCGCAAAAATCACGTGATTTAAGGTAAAACCTAGTACTTACGTACACTAACATGTTTTAAGAACATGAGTTTTAAAATTTATTTGGTCATTCTAACAACATTGTTAGCACACACACCCACACTACCTAACGTTTGAAAATACATATTTTTTAAAGCCTTCCAGTTGTTTGAATTTTGAAATAAAGCATTTATTCATTTTTTAGAATTTTTTAAAGTTTAATAGTAGATTCCTATAACCAGTCAATGGTAAATTTATTAAAGCTGATCGCTGCTTAAGTCTATAAAATCATAAAACACTCCAATTTTTAGAATCCAGTTCTGCTGTACTTAGGCACATTTAGTCCAGTTAAGGCGTCATCCATTAATGACATCACATTTAGAGGTCGGTGGGTCACTCGGGTTAGAAGGTGACGGCCTATGTTAAGTGCCCCATCCTACAATGTTAAAAAATAGTGACAGGGGTCTGTGGGTCACTCGAAAAATCGTGTTTTTAAAGTGACGTCATTAGTGGACGACGCCTAAGGACCGGTTAAGTCTAGGTTAAGATCCATATAGCATAGTTGATGGCCCCTTTTGGTTTAACGCACATTTTTTCTAATTAAAAATCAAGTGGACGGAAATACAGACACATATACACAAGTACAGACAGACAGAATACGTTATAATAAGTTCCTTTGCCAAAGCAGCAAGTTATCTAATAATCAAATAGTTTTCGGCTTATTCACCATATATTCCATAAAAACAACACCAGGAAATTAATATACTTTTCCAAATGTTTTTGGAACCATTTTGACGTTTTCATATGTTGGGTAACTTCAGCAACAATTTACTGATGGACTTACAGAGATTGAGATGCGTCCATCCTGTCATCCGATAAATTCGTCTAATTTTCACAGTTTTGTAAGTTTGAATGCTGGTTTTTGTCTGGTTTAGGTTTTTGACAAAACGTACAGAAACAGAACTTACAGAACTATTTTGGCGTTTGAAAACTTATAAAATTCTACTCTTCCCTAAAGCAAAAAATCTTGTATTTTTGAAGTAGGTTCCCTTTGCCATCTTGCACCTTCTAGCATTCCAACTTGTCAAGATCAAGATTTTGAATTTGAATAACCCCGGTCATTTGTGAGGTTTATGAGCACTGTTATTTGAAGTTGCGTCATTTGCGTCAGAGGCTAATATTTTAAATGTCTTCCCCCGGTTTAGTTATGTTTAATTACCATCGTTTGTCTTCTAATTTACATAATTATATTCATGTTTGTTGGCTTTGACTACATTGTCAACACCAAATGAAGAGTTGGCTAAATTGAAGTAATAACAAGTCGATAAATCAATGTTCAGTTGTCCCATAACTTGAAACCCACTCAAGGAACAATTCTACCTCTAATTTCACAAAAAAACCTAATTTGTCTCATATAACTCTACAGGATTCAATTGAATGTTTTAATGAAATAAACTGTATTCAACTGGAAAACAGATTCAACATTGATCTGATTTCGCATTTTTCTGGAAAGAAATACTAATTCGACATGTAATACAAAGGAATTTGACAGTTCAAATAACGCTACTGTGAACAACATGTATTTTAAAAAGTATGTTCACTGTCCATGGAGCCACGGCTTTGGATTTGAAGGCTTACGGCTTTTATTAGAAATATTGAAGCATATATATCAATATTTTTCAAGAAGACACATTCAATAAATCCAAGTTTAGTCATTGCACGCGTACAGGAAATTGTTTTGTGCGAAAGTACTCACAACGACTTGGTTCAGTATCAATTCTGGTCTCCGAGGTTGCTTTTATGGCGCAGTAACCAATTGAGTTTTAAGCTTCTTGCAAACTTTGACCGGTTTTCAAAAAAATTTATAAATATAGGAAACTGCAAGCTTCACAAGAAACCTCAATTCACTTCATTTTCTTTTAACCTTGCCACCTTATTTTCATTCCATTGCAGAATCAATGCATTGATTTAAATCAAAATTAACCTGATTTGCTATTAGCCTGCCACAGAACAGATATCACATGAAATGACAAAACTACATTGCAAATGTCACGTGTTTTGAAATTGGAAATCACCCTGGTGACTTGCCTTAGCCAAATCTTTACCACTTTTCTTTATTACATTATCTTACTGATACGTACTGAAATACCATTCTTTTGGCCCCAGTGATTGTTAAATACTGCAAGGGTAATATGTGGTTATACTTTGTGCTATGCGACCTGTTCCACTATTACACCTTGATAGTAGCCCAAAATTGCATGATAGTTAAATGCATGCTTATCGTTTATACAAGATTTCAACTTACGATCGCTTATGATTTGTGATGATGACAAATACTGAATATGCACAAATAGTTCTCGCAACGGATCCAGCCCTATCCTTCTGGAGCGCACCACGAATGTCAATGCACACAATAATTCAGTGCAAAGCACAGCAGCGAATATAAGCTTCTATGTACAGCTTTATTAATTCAGTAATCAAACACGGATAAATAATTTAGCAAAATACTTTTCGCAAAACTAAGGTAATAAGCTTTCAATCGGAAAACAGGAAAATGTCTCGTTTAGCTCTACACCAGGAGCTTGTGAATTTAGCTACGCTTGACAAGTGAATGACTTGTCTTCTCCTCTCTCCACAAAATCTCCGTTGACATACCTGTGTAGCCTTATCTCAACTCTCTGAGATATAGCCATAAGCATATTCACCTTCGTTGCTCCCTCTCTTTGTTTCGTTTCGTTTCCTTATCTCCAGTACTGAGACTTAATTCATGCATAAAGCCTCCAACACTCCTCATTAACATATTCACTAGATCTGACTAGCTACCTAGTGACTTCGTGTTCACTAGCCGTATACCTTTACAAAACTTTAACAGAAATATATTTTCAAAATCTGGGATTATACAAACTTGACCAACTACAACCAAGTTTGCAGCATGCTTAAAATGATTTGAGATTTAATCATTAGCAATTTTAAAGAGAAATGCTTCTAAATTCATTTCTATTTTCTTATCTTGTGATCTAGAACTAGGTATGCTAGCTTAGAAGTAAAAAGGTTCTACATCGTAATCAATGCAATAACTGTGCTATGCAAATTTTGGAAGTTTAAGTTTGGGGCTACAAACACAACATCAAATCCAATATTATTTGTGTTTTACTTAGTTTTGTGTGTAGCAGCTCAGGAAAACTCCTTGCTAGTCTTTATATAAAGCATTCGAAAACAATTAGCTAATTACAGCTTATATTCTCGTAGCTTATATACTTATATCCAATTACAGTATGTCAAAACTGCTCAGTTCCATAAACAGTATCAAATAAATCCTAAGTCTGTTACTGTCACATCAAATAAATTATTTTATAGCAAGGAACTGTTGTAATAGTAGGAGCGTCAATAATTTCATCAAAACTCGTAGGCAAATGCTGGTACTGACGTATACAGACATCGTGCTATCGAATCGAATTCCTGGTATCGTGCTATCTACATTGTAAGCACCTGGCACCCTTGACTTGTATTTTGAAAATGATTATTTTTTAAATTTCTCTGTTGTCCAAAGAGCATAGAATCATTTGTTAAAAATTTAGTAATAAATTTTAATCGAATTATTAGCGGCTGATTTGCCACATATTATGTAAAAGCTAACGAACTCCGGCAAATCAGCATGCTTTTTTAATTTTATAGAAGCCATTTTGACACATTTTGTCGTATTCTGAATGTTTCACCAGTGGTATATTTGTGGACTTACAAAGCTTGTATACTATTCATTGTGGTACATCCACTCGTCATTCGAGAAGTCCGTTTACTTTTCCTGGTTATGAAAGTTTTGAATTCTGTTTTTTTAAACAAAAACCCTCTGCAGTGCTATTTGCCAAGTTTTAAATTTTGAGAAAACAAACACAAACTACTTTAATGTTGAAAAAACTATAAAACTTCTTTCCCTAAAACATATTTTTATGCTTCGAATAGGTTCCCTTGCCATCCTGCATCTTGTAGCATTCCAACTTGTCTAACTTTTTACTCAGATCAATATTGTGAATTTGTATAACTCCGGTCACTTAAAACGTATGGAATACTGCGAGACATTTGCGCCAAAGGCCAAATTTTTAAATATCTTCCCCCGAGTCTCCAAAGATTTTTTTTGGTTATGTTTAATTAATATCGCTTGTCTTCTAATTTATTTTATTAAATTCATGTTTGTTTGCTTTGACTACATTGTCAACACCAAATGAAAAGGTGGCCAAATTGTAGAAATAACTTGTCGATAAGTCAATGTTTGGTTGTCCCAGAACTTAAAACCCACTCACTTAGTCACAGTATCCTAAATTTCACAAAAAACTCATTTTTTCTTATAACACCACTGGTATCAATTCAAGGTTTCAAGAGAAACAAAATGTTTTCAGCTGGAAAAAAGATTCAACATTGATCCGATTTCGCATTCGTCTGAAAATGAAAACTAATTCCACATGTTTTAGTTCAAATCACGCTAGTTTGAACAGCATCATATTTAACTATACGTAAGTTTATCGTCCACAGAGTCACGATTTAAGGTTTGAATCCGTTCAAAATTAAGAAAAGTATTATCTATTTGCATAGTGTAAATATTCGAATTTTTGTTGATTTTGTGTCAGCTTGCATATACAGAATAACCAAGCCTCACAAGACATCCGATTTCACTTCATTCTCTTTTAACCTTGCCTGGTTTAGTTCATTAAATCGCAGGGTGTCAAGGTACGGTAAAAATCAACATTAAACTGATTTACTATAAGCCTGCCACATAAACTGATATCGCATGAATTGACATGGACTACAATGCCGATGTCACCATTTTCAAAACAGAAACCACCCAGCACATTCTGCTAAATTTCAACTTTCCACCGCTTTGCAGTTTGATACTTAATTTTTAGTAAATAAGTGTTGACAGGATCAATTTAAATTGACGAGTTATACTTTTCAAACACGCTGAATTTACACTTGATATATTTTCGAAAACATTTTTTACCTTGTGGTAGCTAGCGTCATTTTATGAAGTTCGGTTCCATGTAGACATTTTAACCGTGAATTTCTGTGACTCTAGCCTAAAGTGTGCGTTCCTGTTTATCCTTTAATTGTCTTCACAATCCTGTTTGGCTTAACATGCCTTTGTAATTATTTGAGTGTCTCAGGGTCGACTACATTGCCGACGCTAAGAATATAAAAACGCATATTCAGTAAATTATGTTGTTTGTTTTTCTTTGTTTTATAGGTTAACCATGATTATTCAAATAGTACAACTTACCGAGACTTACTGGAATACTACTTGGTTGGTGCCAGGAATTGTGAGAAACATGAATTGAAATGTAGTTTCACATTGTGAGGGAGAAGCAGAAAAATTTGATTAATCACCATCAAGTTCGAAACATGCTTTAAAATGATTGCGAATTTTTAAAAAGATGTTTCCAATTTCACTATTTTGTAATTAAATGCCCAAGTCTTTGTATTCCTTACATTGGATTTACCATTACATCATCCGCGACCACTTATTATTATTCATGATCCTATAAATCTGATTGACAAATAAATGTTGAAATGTACACGAATTAAAAAAACACCTGGAAACCTTTTAGTGTTATATTGAAATACAGTTGTCACTAGAAATGGAAATTACTGCATTTTCGATATCTTTCTTTGCAGTAGAGACGCGGTGATTTTTTGCAAACAGGATTTGTTCTAATGCTATTTAATAAAGGAGTGTAAGAATTTCTTAGCTTTGCTGGTAGCGTGAAACCATCGTTGAACTCCAGTTTCTATTGATATCACAGACGTAACTGTTTTCTAAAAAATTTCTTAGGAGTTTTGAATCTGTGTAAATATAAAGCAAATGTAGTTTTTTTATTCCAGCAAATACATTTGCACCGTATTAAATTATTAAAAAACATTAAAAGCTGTATTAATACTGAAAATTGGTGTGCTTACCTGATTATTTATTTTATATATTACGTGGAATTTGTATACCGTTTTGTGTCTGCTTGCAAAGTTTGTATTGGTACTTGAATTCAAATCTGGTGACGTGGTGGTCTCAGTGGAATCTCTAAAACAATTTAACGCAAAAACACATTCTTTCTTGTTCTCCGTTTACGACGAGAAAAGAATTAGTTAGCCTGTGAACTAACTATGAACCTGTCTACACTCTACTAATGCTAACCCACAACTGACTTTGCTTGCCTGACATTTGGCTGTAGTTTCAATTATCTGCGGTACATGGAATATTTTCAATATTATGTTTGCTCGCTTTTATAATCAAGATGTATCACAAAAAGGCTTGCCATCAATTTGAAAAGCAACCAAGTTTTTAATTGCCTTAAGTTGTTATTATGTTGCTTTTATCTATAAACTGTTGACAAGTTGAATGTTAAATTAATTAATAATTTTGGATATGGGTTTTAAAGACAGTATCCGTGCCATACATATACAAGCAAAACTAAATCCTGTTGCTGATACTAGTGTTACCGTTACAAGCAAACTTAGAATCAGGTGGAGACTATTTCGCTAATAATATATATTTGAAATTTATGTCTGAAAACTCAGAGAACGAACAGCCTCTTACATGTTTCAATTATTTTAGATATAATATTATTTATCACCATGTATTGCTTAGAAAACGAGAAACATGGCATGGAAAAGCTTTATATCGGTGATTCTCATGTTTTAAATTTTTATGAAAACTTTTTATTTTGAAAAGAAAGGCTACGTAGAGTTGAAAATGTCACCAACGCTAGTTGTTTTAATTGCTATGAGGACTTTTTATTATGAGAATTTATCAAACTTTTCCCCAAACTACTGAAAACGTGCGAACCTTCGCACGCACAAACACTTCAGCTGATTCATCCAACCGAGTTGCACCGTCACTAAACAATCCGTGCAACAGGCTATCATAACTGTCGTTTACTACTATTCCAAGGATTTTTATATTCGCACATTCTAAACCTCTAGCAACTTGCAAAGTCTCCAGGAACACATAGTCTTCATCAAAATTTGAAGAGGAATATGATACTCCAAACTATACTGCATCATCAAGGTCTTTGCTATCCCAAACATGAGCTGCCTTGAATAATCCATGCTACCTACGCACAAACGGCAGCACACTGAACGCAGATTTACAGTTGCTCGTAAAATTTCACCTCCACCGGGCATCGGAGCACATTTTTTTCAATAAAAAAAAACTTATAGGAGTCAAACATTATATTATAATGAAGTTGCGATCTTTAGCAAATGTCCATAATACCACCATTTTTATTTTATGATCCATAGAATACATCCTTAATATGCTTTTATATAAATTTATAAAAGTAAAACTACACATGTATTTTTGTGTTACAAAATCAAGGAAGCAGCTGCCATTTTAAATGTTTGCATATGAATAATACGTCGTTTATTGTGTTTATAATAATCATTGCATTTGTGTTTTCAAAAACATCTAAAACCGTTGAATAATACCAATTAAGGAGCAAGGTTGTCTAATTTATTTATTCATCTACGATTTCAAATCACAAATGGTATTTTAGAATATGTCATTTAGTCTAATATGACGGTACAAAAACAATATAGAACAGAAATTTTATCAACGGTACTGAACATCCGTGTCAGCAAACTTAGGAACTCTAGAAACAAGCACATATTTAAAAGACTTCTGCTACCACCAGGCTTACCCTGTAACGGAATATTGCGTATCCGCTGAATTACATAACCTGGAAGTATTCCTCTCAAAAAGAATGTGTGTAGTAAATTTTTATTTTGCAACTTTGTTTTTAATTAAAAATAATGCTAATATAAAACTATTCGATACGGCACACCTATGAAGCTCTTTGAATGCCGCATGCCGTAGTATCCTTCGGTTGTGTGTATGCAGGTAGATTTTCCTTGCCCAGCGTTTGGGCTACGGCCTACGCTGTGTCATACTCTATTAGCACAACAGCTGCAGAGTGTGCAAAAAACTGCATAGCAATAAAACTAAAATGCGCTTTTGCGATAACTTTGCGAATGTTGTGTGCAGCTTGGTTTTGACTATTCCTGAAAACAACAAATTAGTTTTTAAACGTCGTGTAATATATTTAAATGACCGATTTATGATAAAGTAGTTTGATGCAAAAGAGTTATCTGAAACCGATTTCCAATATCAATCGGTAAATTATTTAGTACAAATTATATAATAAAAGATTGACGTCGATTCGATTTTTATACAGATTATGTTTATTCATACGTTTTCATAAAAGAAATAATATTACTATACTTACATTTAAAAACAGGTATGCTCTAAGCCAGTTCCATACCTAACCCATTTTTTACATAATACAATTTCTCAATTTGTATAGAACCTTACAACGAAGTATTTTAATATTCTTCATTTTAAAATTTACGGCGCGGTTCTAACTACAATGTTAGTACTAATGGACTGATTCATTCCAAAATATTTACATTTACAAAAAAATGGATCTTTATTGATCATGAGTTTGCAGGTTCTTACTACACCGTCAAAGCCAAATAGTAACATATTTAAGGCTACAATGAAATTTGTTATCATGTATTAAAGCGCATACAAGTTTTCTTTAAAAGTACTTAAATAATCATATTGTTTAACATGTTTCCTTCTGGTTGCTTGTATGAAAATCAGGATGTTCCACGGTAACGACCTTTTAACCGACGGTAAAAAGTTTTATTTTAACAAAAAAGAGTTTATTTTTAGTTACTGAATTGTAATTGTGCTGGGTATAAGCAACCAGCGACCATTTCTATATAGTTACAACCGTCGCCGTGCTTTGCTACAGCCTGCGAGTTTGTGCCCTGCATGTCTCCATTTGCTCCACAGAGGCTAGTGTGCAAGTTACCTGGCGAGTTGTGACTATGAAAGTAACCGCAGGAGTACTTACCGAAGAGGATTTTTAATCTTATCCTTGAACATAAAAACGTTTGAGAAAAAATAATGTAAATAATATTACCAAAAGGTAAATATTGTAATAGTTCGCAGGTTTTGGTGTTGACTACACTGGCAACACCAAGTATACATATATTGCTCAAACGTATACACTACTCATATAACATTCAGCGGAATATTACACCGTCTTGAATATTCCCTTATCTTGTTTTACCATCGTGTAAAATAGTAAACAATGGTCTCTAAAATTATGGAGTTTATTAATCTAGTTACGAGTTTATTGATACTACTGCTTAATTGAAACAGTCAAGAGTTCATTGCTGAAAACTAGTATTATGGATAAGCAGCTTGAGCTACTAAAGTAGCTAAATAATAATTTGGTTAAAAAAATATCAATAAAAATAAACATTTGCAATTCAATATTTGGATACTTTGTCCGCCCAAAGAACACGTGATGTAATCTGGTTTATCGTACTGACTTACACAAAACATATTTCAGGAAGATAAATTACTCTTAAGACTTGGATCAGTTCGCTTGTAAATAGTATCGTGTGTCTACTAACTCAATATTTTCTACGCTTCTTTTCAGGTTTTACTACATTGTGAATACCAAATTATAAAGAACTATGTGATCAACAAGTCAATGCAAATTTGTTCCAGATGTAAAAAGCCACACAAAAAAACGTTCCAACAAAGCTACACAAGCCACTTAGTTCAGTTGAACATTTAAAGGCAATAATATGTATTTAACTGGAAAACAGACTCAACATTGATCTGATTTCGCATTTGTCTGAAAAAGAATACTAATTCCACATGTAGTACAATAGATTTCGGTAATTCAAATTACGCTAGTTTGAGCACCATGCCTTTACAATCCGTACATGTATTGTCCAAGTGGCCACAATTTATGATTTGAAACAATGCGAAACAAAAAATCGTTTTATTTATTTATTTAGTGAAAGCATTCGACCAAACATCAAAAAATCAACTTTAACCTGATTCACTTTAGCCTGCCACAGAACTGATATCACTTGAAATGTAATTGACTACAGTGCCAATGTCAGCATTTTGAAAAAAAAACACCCTGGTTTTTGCTAAACTTAAATCTTTCCCCGCTTTTAAGTTTAATATTTTACTTTCTTGGTAAATAAATGTAAACAAGTTCAACTTGAAATTGGCCTATTATTTTTTCATATCAGATGTGTTGAATTCCCATCTAATAAAGTTTTGAAAACATTTGTTTACTTTGTTGTAACTACGAGATTTGGTTGTTGGCGATTTCGAAAAGAAATGTTTCTAACTTCGCGATTTTTTACATATACGTTCAAGCATTTGTATTACCTCACGATAGATACACCTCTGATGATAAAAAATTTGAAATCTTTCCTAAATATTCTAGAAAAGCCATTAGCAAATAAATGCTGAATTATATCCGAATTTAGAAAAAACCATTAGAATACCTTTTAGTGTTAAATTTATTGACATATGTCACAGGAAATGAAAAAGACTACATTGTCAATATCATTTCTTTGCAATAGAAACGTGGTTGTGATTGCATCTGCAAACTTGTGCAACCACAATTGCTCTAATACTGTGTATAAAGGAATGCATGAATTTCTTAGCTTTGATGGTAGCTAGAAACCATAGTTTAGCTGAGTTTCTACTTGATAGCACACACGTGACTGTTCTCCAAAAGATTTTTCAGGATTTTTGTATCTGTTTAAATATAAAGCAATTGTAGTTTTTTCTTCCAACAATTTTATTTAAACCATTTTTAAATATTCAAAAACAAAAAAGTCAATCGCCGTCATATTGCTGAAAGTTATCAAGTTATATACTTTATATAGTCCGTAGAATTTGTAAACTGTTTTGTACCTCCTTGCTAAGTTTGTATTGGTACTTGAATTCCAAACTGCAAATAAGTGGAAAACAATTGAAAGCACAATACTGTACTTTCTTCTACATTTGTACGAAGTTTACAATCAAAAAAAGAATTAGAAAATACCGAATTATAAAACGTACACACTGAACAAGCTTTACTATTCAACTGGCTTTGCTTGGCTGACATTCATTTGCCTTTTGTCTTTGGTTCAAATTATTTGCGTTACATGGAATTTTCCAATGATATTTTGCTCTCTTTTCTAATCAAGATGAATCAAGAAGTATCACAAAAAGGCCTGCCATCAATTTGAAAAGCAACTAATTTTTTGATTGCCTTAAGTAGTTATTATGTTTCTTATCCATCGTATCTATAAATTGTTGACAAGTAGAATGTTAAATTAATTAATAATTTTGGATATGTATTGTAAAGCCAGTATCCGTGCAAATACACAAACAGGCAAAATTAAAGCCTGTTGCTGATACTAGTGTTACTGTTAGAAGCATAATTACAAATAGGTGGAATTTATTTGGCTATTAATATATTTTTGAAATTATTGTCTGAAAATTCAGAACACGCATAGCGTCTTACATGTTTCAATTATTTTAGATATAATATTATTTATCTCCATATATTGCTTACAAAACGAGAAACATGGAAAAATAAAGCTTTATACCTGTGATATTCCTTTTTTTAATATTTGATGAAAACTTTTATTTTGCAAATAAAAGCTACAAAGAATGAGAATGTCACCCACGTTAGATGTTGTAATTGCTATGAGCTAAATTTGTTCCACACGACAGCTGTTGTCTGTTGTTGTTCCGACAATGTTATTGTTGTCGTGTACTTCTGGGTTATGAATATTATAGAAACACCATGTCAGTTACTAAACCCGATGAGATAAATGCTTGGCCAGTTTATGATAAAATACGTTGATGTAATATGGTTACTCCATAAAGATGTCAAATATCAAGCAGCAAAGTTTAAACTCCGATTTAATAAAATTTACAAAAAAATATTTAACAAAAATTAAGTACTGAATGAATGAACGTGGTTTTTGTACAGATTATATTTATTTTTATTTTATCATGGATACATAATACTATACTTTAATTTAAAGATAGACTTGCTTAAAGCCTGTTCCACATCCAATGTATATCTTTACAAATTGTACAAGACCTTACACCGGAGTGTTTTAATGTCATCCCGCATTTCAAAATTTACGGCGCGCTCCTAACTATCTGTACATTGTTAGAGCATTGTGGCTTCTTTCATTTTTGAATATTTACATTTACAAGAAAATGGATTTTGGGTGATTATGTGAAGCTGCTGTGTTTACTACTATGTAAATGCTAAATTATGTAACAGATTTTAACCAGCCACCATAAAAAATGTTAGCAGGTTTTAAGGCGCATGGAATTTTTGCTTACCAGTTATAAACGGAATTTCCTAAAGGTCCCATAAGTAAACATACTACTTAGCATATTTCCCTTTGGTTGCATGCGAAATCCGGAATCAGGACGTTTCGAAGACACGACCTTTTTATTTAAGTAAATTTAGATTTTATTCACTGAATTATAATTGTGTTGGCCACAAGCAGTTTCCAATTTAAAACATTTTTCTTTTTAGATCACAAAGAAGGCGTTTAGTGCTATCCCTTAATATAAAAGCGTTCTAGTAGAAGTTATGTGAGCTAGAATGCCAAATGGTTTGATATAGTAATATTTTGCAGGTTTTAGTGTTGACTACACTGGCAACACCAAGCATAAATTTCTTACAAGTTTACATTGCCAACATAACATTCAGCCAAATAATAAACAGTTCCGGTATTTCTCAAATATTAATTTACCTCTGTGTGAAACAGCAAAAACAAAACCGCAAAATGCAACATTTTACTTATGCTTTAATCAATTTAATGGTAGCAGTGGTTAAGTCGAAATGCTGAGAAATAGCTGCTGGCATTATGGTCAGGCAGTCAATATCGACTATATCTGCTTCAGCTCATTTACTATATAACGCCAGCGTATTTTTGGGGGATTGTACCAGTTTAAGGCCCTAAATAGACATATGATAGTTTAAATATGGAATTATGAATTAAAAATATGAAAGTCCATCCGTTTAATTAAAAAACATTTGGAAATGCGAAATCGGTTTTGCTTAAAAACTTGGTATTTGATTTTCAATTTTTGGATGTTTTTTCCGCCAAACAACACGTGATTTAAGTTGCGCCCTGGTGCTGATTTATACTGAACAAGTTTCAGGAACATTCAGGACCGTTTTACTTTAAGAAAGCACGTAACCAATAGGTTCGTTGCAAGTACATGAATTTTACGAGTTTCAAGTACGTAAAGTAACATGTGACCATTGTAAATAATTTTCCAGTTCATTGTTTACAATCAACCCGATAATAAAGCTTCACAAGAAACCAGATTTAACTTCATTCTCTTTATATCTAACCTGGTTAAATTAATTCCATTACAGAATCAAAACATTATTAAAAACCACTATTAACCTGATTCACTATTAGCCTTCCAAACAACTGATTTTGCATGAATTGACATTGACTCGCATTGCCAATGCAGACATTTGGTAAACGGAAATCATTCAGGATTTTCTTTTATATAATTTCTGTTGTGTAATTTAAACATATGTTGACAAGCTTAACTTGATTATGATCCATTCTACTTTTCCGATTGGAATTATTGAGTTTATACTTGTAATAATTTGAAAACATTTCCTTGCTTTGTGGTAACTATCAAAAGTTTAATAAAGTTCGGTTCCTAGCACGCATTTTAACCGTGTATTTTCTGTGAGTCTTTCATGAAATATATAGTTATGTTTCGATTACCTTTCACTTTTACACTCAAGCTTAGTATACATTTGTAATTATTTGTGCCTCAGAGTCGACTACATTTTCGAAACTCATATTTTTAAAACACCTATTCAGTCAATTTTGTTATGGTTTATGTTTTTTGTTACACTGTTACAAATTGCATAACATATTGATACTTATTCAAACACTCTTGGCTAGTCGCTGGGGAAGCTAAAATAGAAATGTAGTTTCAGATTGTCTCATAGAAGAAACAAAATTTAAGCAACTACCAAGAGGTTTGGAGCTTGCTTAAAAATGATTTAAAATTTGGTTTTTGGTGATTTCCAAAGGAAACGTTTCTAGTTTCGCTATTTTATAAATATAAGTTCAAGCTTTTGTATCTCATACACTGAATACAACTTTATATCACCCGCGATGATTTAATATTATTGTTCATGATTCTATAAAGGCAATTGACAAATAAATGTTGAATTATATCCAAATTTGGTGAAACCATTGTGATACCTTCAGAGTTAAATTTATAAACAAATGCCACGGGGAATGGAAATGACTACATTTTCAATGCCATTCTATTCCAAAGGAAATGGCCATAATGTAGCCAATATGCCTGCATTGAAGTTTTCTTCTTGCAAAGTTTAGTTTCATTAGTATTTACAATTTGCATCTTTATGAAAATGGCTTTGGTATTTTTATATCATCAAACGTAAACTTGATAATTTGCAACGCCGTTGTGATTGTATCTGCAGATTTTTGCAAGCAAGGATTCTTTTAATGCTACGTAATAAAAAAACTCTAAAATTTTCTTAGCTTTTTGGCAAATGTGAAACCATCGATGAAACTCAGTTTCTATTCGTTAGTAGAGTCGTAATTGTTCCCCAAAAATGCCATTTGATCTTTGCCAGGAGTATTGGATCTGTGCAAATAGAAATTAAGTGTAATATTTTATTCCAGCAATTTTATTTGCACCACTTAATAAATATTCAAAAAGTTATAATAAACATATATTGACAATTGTTGTACTAACCAGGCTACCTTGGTAGATGCATCACATAGGACGTGGTTATTTTAATCTGTTTTTGCTTGCTCGCTGGTTTGTATTGGTACGTGGACCCAAACGTGGTGACATCAATGGAGCCATAGAAACAATGGAAAGCTTTCTCTATTTTATCCTGTATTAAGTTTACAACGTAAAAGAATTAAGAAAATTTTAAATTCAAAACTGTACACATTGAAGAAATTCTAAACACCAACTGAGTGTGCTTGCCTGACATTCAATTGCCTTTTGACTATAGTTTCAATTATCTGCGGTACATGGAATATTCCAATGACGCAGGCTTCTATAATCAACAAACATCACAAATAGGCCTGCCATGAATTCGAAAAGCAACTAATGTTTTAATTGCCTAAAGTTGTTTTTGTATTGCTATTATGTATAATATGCTGACTAGTTGGATGTAAAGCAATTAACAGTTTTGGATAATAACATATTATGTATTTCGAAGGCAGTATTTGTGCCACACCCGTGCAAGTAAAATTAAATTTTGTTGCTGATACAAGTGTGACTAGTGGGAAACTTAGAAATAAGTCGAATTTATTTGGTTTTCAATATAAATTTGTAATTATTTTCTACAAACTCATAACACGACATTTTTTATGTTTCTGTCATTTAAGGTAAAATATTATTAATCAATATGTACTTCTCCTGCAAAACAAAAAACATGGCAAATTATATCTGTATACCTGTATAAATACTTTATAAAAGCTGTACATCCCACAATGAGCTACGTTAGGTTGGGTTGTTTTGCAAAGTAAACAACCAGCGTAGGGTTAAGTATTAAACTTTTTGCCATTAAAAGCAGTTTTTCTTTGTTGCAATGATGTTAAAAAAACCTTAAGTTGAAGCGACGCCTTGAAACCGTGAATTCAATTGACCCCTTTAAGTGAAGAATTCAAATCACATCTGTAAAACCAGGGGTTCCTAACAGCATCATTTTATTACAGTTACTCAGATCGATATGGTTAAATGTTTGCACAAAAGATGCGTGAAATGAGAACAATGACACAAAATGACACATACACAACCTACAAATACGAACATAGTTTATATAAACTATCACTAACTAAATTACGTTCCTAAATGCGTTTCCAAATGAGATATGAGATTAAAAGAACAAGATGATTCAATCTAACATGCATATATTTAGCGCGATGACATCTTTTAAATCGTTTTTCACTTGAGCAAACTTTTAAAAAACTTAATAAAACCGCCAAATACTCACGACAACGTGGAAAACACACTAAAAATGTTGGTATTTATACTTCAGAAAATGTTAAGTATAGAACAAAACAAAGACTTTTGGGCCAGTCTTGCGTAAGGTTACGCTTTGGTTGGATGCATGATTCCATCATGTCACGCTGAGTAATTATCTGGAGATATGGGTGCCTGCCCTAAACCGCGAAAGTTCCAAATGGATGATCCATCAAATGGTTACCATTGCCTGGTTAAAGCTTTGTTATGGTTTTAATAAAAAAAATTATCTTCCATTCAAAAGGCGGCTATTTATTTCATTAAAATAAGATGCTATCTATAATAGGAAAAAGCTGTTTTTCTTCTGGAAAAAACAAGTTGGCGTTTGCGAACGTTTTATGTACATGGCTACGTTTTGTTTTTACAAAGAGCTTGCTGAGTAAATTTTTGTAGTAGCACGTAAGTTGCTATTCAGGGAGAAGGCTGGATTTGTTTTACAGAATATGTCTTTTTATACGTAGTAAAAATACATATTACATTGCCTGTATTTAATAACTTGTTTGCTTAAAAATTACGACACATATAGCTTAATTTTTTATACAAAATGTATAACAATTCACACCACGTTGGAGTATTTTACGGATATGGTCAATGTTTAACCACATTTTGTAGTTACATCCGGCTTTTGCTACAAGTAAAAGCTAAATTGTAGCCGATCTTAAACTGCTACAATAACGTATTATTTTGTTAACATGTGAATTGAAGCGCGTACAATTTTTCTTGAGTACAATACAATTTCCTAAAGATTCTAAAAATATGCATAGTGTTTACAATATTTCCAGTCGGTTGCTTTTTAAATCAAGATAAAGAAGTTGCACAGTCACGACCTTTTCTTAAAATAAATTAGGGTTATATTCGCAGAATTACAATTACGAATGCAAACATTACTCAATGTGTTTTTTACTACTATCCTTAAATATAAAGGCGTTTGAGAAGAAATTATGTGAATTGTATCTGCTAACAAAAGATTGATATTTTAATAGTTTGTAGGTTACACACCATACAGTGTTACTTACAGTGTTGATACTGTCAGTAACAACATAAAATTTAGCCAAAGAATACACTGTTTTGGTATTTCTCACATTTTAGTTTACCGTCGTGTATAATAGTTAGCAATATACAGTATACAGTAAAGTATACAATTTACTAATATAGTGACCAATCTATTGATACCAGTTTTTTAACCGGACAGTTGAGAAATCGCTGGTACAGAGTGCAGCCATTATGAATAAACCGCTTAAGCTACTAAAAAGATATACGAAATTTTCATTGAATTGAAATAATATCAACTAAAATCCTGAAGTTTCCAACGTAAAAATATTCGGAAACAGAAAACTAGTTTTGCTTGAGAATGTGGTGTTGGCATTTTGTTCGCAAAAATCACGTGATTTAAGGTAAAACCTAGTACTTACGTACACTAACATGTTTTAAGAACATGAGTTTTAAAATTTATTTGGTCATTCTAACAACATTGTTAGCACACACACCCACACTACCTAACGTTTGAAAATACATATTTTTAAAGCCTTCCAGTTGTTTGAATTTTGAAATAAAGCATTTATTCATTTTTTAGAATTTTTTAAAATTTAATAGTAGATTCCTATAACCAGTCAATAATAAAGTTATTAAAGCTGATCGCTGCTTAAGTCTATAAAATCATAAAACACTCCAATTTTTAGAATCCAGTTCTGCTGTACTTAGGCACATTTAGTCCAGTTAAGGACCGGTTAAGTCTAGGTTAAGATCCATATAGCATAGTTTATGGCCCCTTTTGGTTTACCGCACATTTTTTCTAATTAAAAATCAAGTGGACGGAAATACAGACACATATACACAAGTACAGACAGACATAATACGTCTTAATAAGTTCCTTTGCCAAAGCAGCAAGTTATCTAATAATCAAATAGTTTTCGGCTTATTCACCATATATTCCATAAAAACAACACCAGCAAATTAATATACTTTTCCAAATGTTTTTGGAACCATTTTGACGTTTTCATATGTTGGGTAACTTCAGCAACAATTTACTGATGGACTTACAGAGATTGAGATGCGTCCATCCTGTCATCCGATAAATTCGTCTAATTTTCACAGTTTTGTAAGTTTGAATGCTGGTTTTTGTCTGGTTTAGGTTTTTGACAAAACGTACAGAAACAGAACTTACAGAACTATTTTGGCGTTTGAAAACTTATAAAAATTCTACTCTTCCCTAAAGCAAAAAATCTTGTATTTTTGAAGTAGGTTCCCTTTGCCATCTTGCACCTTCTAGCATTCCAACTTGTCAAGATCAAGATTTTGAATTTGAATAACCCCGGTCATTTGTGAGGTTTATGAGCACTGTTATTTGAAGTTGCGTCATTTGCGTCAGAGGCTAATATTTTAAATGTCTTCCCCCGGTTTAGTTATGTTTAATTAACATCGTTTGTCTTCTAATTTACATAATTATATTCATGTTTGTTGGCTTTGACTACATTGTCAACACCAAATGAAGAGTTGGCTAAATTGTAGTAATAACAAGTCGATAAATCAATGTTCAGTTGTCCCATAACTTGAAACCCACTCAAGGAACAATTCTACCTCTAATTTCACAAAAAATCCTAATTTGTCTCATATAACTCTACAGGATTCAATTGAATGTTTTAATGAAGTAAACTGTATTCAACTGGAAAACAGATTCAACATTGATCTGATTTCGCATTTTTCTGGAAAGAAATACTAATTCGACATGTAATACAAAGGAATTTGACAGTTCAAATAACGCTACTGTAAACAACGTGTATTTTAAAAAGTATGTTCATTGTCCATGGAGCAACGATTTAGGATTTGAAGCCTTACGGCTTTTATTAGAAATAATAAAGCTTATTTATCACTATTTTTCAAGAAGATACATTCAATAAATCCAAGTTTAGGCATTGCACGCGTATAGGAAATTGTTTTGTGTAAACCTAATCACAAGGACTTGGTTAAGTACCAATTCTGGTCTCTGGGGTCGCTTTTCTGGCGCAATAACCAATTGAGTTTTAAGCTTCTTGCAAACTTTGACCGGGTTTCAACAACATGTGTAAGTATAGAAATTTACAAGCTTTACAAGAAACCTCAATTAACGTCATTTTCTTTGAACCTCGCCAGGTTATTTTCATTCCATTGCAGAATAAAAACATTGATTTAAATCAAAATTAACCTGATTTGCTATTACCCTACCACAGAACAGATATCACATGAAATGACATTGACTACATTGCAAATTTCACGTGTTTTGAAAATGGAAATCACCCTGGTGACTTGCCTTAGCCAAATCTTTACCACTTTTCTTTATTACATTATCTGATACGTACTGAAATACCACCCTTTTGGCCCCAGTGATTGTTAAAAACTTTAACAGAAATATATTTTCAAAATCTTGGATTAGACAAACTTGACCAACCATAACCAAGTTTGCAGCATGCTTAAAATGATTTGAGATTTAATCATTAGCAATTTTATAAAGAAATGCTTCTAATTTCAATTCTAATTTCCTATCCAGTGATCCAGAACTAGGTAAGCTTGTTTAGAAGTAAAAAAAGATCTACAACGCAATCACTGCAGTAACTTTGCTATGCAAATTTTGGCAGTTTACGTTTGGGTCTATGAACACAACATAAACTCGAATATTATTTGTGTTTTACTTAGTTTTGTTTGTGGCAGCTCAGCAAAACTCCTTGCTAGTCTTTATATAAAGTATTCGAAAACATTTAGCTAATGATTTTTATCGTATATACAACGTTGTACTTTGCCTACCTCGCAGCTAGTAATACTTATATCCAATTACAGTATTTCAAAACTGTGCTCAACTCCATAAAGATTATAAAATAAATCCCAAGTCTCTTACTGTCACATCAAATAAATTATTTTATAGCAAGAGACTGTTGAAATAATAGCAGCGTCAGTATTTTCAGCAAAACTGGCAGACAAATTCTGGTACTGACGTAAACAGACATGAGTTTAAAAATTCATGGTGTTGTGCTATCTACATTGTTAGCACCCGGCACCCTCGCCTTGTATTTTGAAAATAATTATTTTTTAAACTTTGCTGTTGTCCAAAGAGCGTAGAATCATTTGGTAACAATTTAGTAATAAATTTTAATCGAATTATTAGCGGCTGATTTGCCACATATTATATAAAAGCTAACGAACTCCGGCAAATCAGCATGTTTTTTGAATTTTATAGAAACCATTTTGACACATTTTGTTATATTCTGAAAATGTCACCAGTGGTATATTTGTGGACATACAAAGCTTGTATACGATTCATTGTGGTACATACACTCGTCATCCGAGAAGTCCGTTTACTTTTCCTGGTTATGAAAGTTTTGAATTCTGTTTTTTAAAACAAAAACCCTCTGCAGTGCTATTGGCCAAGTTTTAAATTTTGAGAAAACAAACACAAACTCCTTTAATGTTGAAAAAACTATAAAACTTCTTTCCCTAAAACATATTTTTATGCTTCGAATAGGTTTCCTTTGCCATCCTGCATCTTGTAGCATTCCAACTTGTCTCACTTTTTACTCAGATCAATATCGTGAATTTGTATAATTCCGGTCACTTAAAACGTATGGAATACTGAGAGACATTTGCGCCAAAGGCCAAATTTGTAAATGTCTTCCCCCGAGTCTCCAAAGATTTTTTTGGTTATGTTTAATTAATATCGCTTGTCTTCTAATTTGTTTTATAATATTCATGTTTGTTGGCTTTGACTACATTGTCAACACCAAATGAAAAGGTGGCCAAACTGTAGAAATAACAAGTCTATAAGTCGATGTTTAGTAGTCCCAGAAATTAAAACCCACTCACTTAGTCACAGTATCCTAAATTTTACAAAAAAACTTATTTTTCTCATATAACACCACTGTTATCAATTCAAGGTTTCAAGAGAGTAAAATGTATTCAGCTGGAAAAAAGATTCAACTTTGATCCGATTTTGTATTCGTCTGAAAATGAAAACTAATTCCACATGTTTAACCAAGTCAAATCGCGGTAGTTTGATCAGCATGCTATTTTACTATACGAAAGCTTATCGTCCACAGAGTCAAGATTTTCGGTTTGAATCCATTCAAAATTAAGAAAAGTTTTTTTTATTTGCCTAGCGTAAATATTCGAATTTTTGTAGATTTTGTGTCAGCTTGCATATACAGAATAACCAAGCCTCACAAGAAATCCGATTTCACTTCATTCTCTTTTAACCTTGCCTGGTTTAGTTCATTAAACTGCAGGGTGTCCAGGTACGGTAAATAATCAACGTTAAACTGATTCACTATAAGCCTCTCACATAAACTGATATCGCATGAATTGACATCCCAATGACAATGCCCATGTTACCATTTTCAAAACAGAAACCACCCAGCACTTTCTGCTAAATTTAAACTTTCCACCGCTTTGCAGTTTGATACTTAATTTTTAGTAAATAAGTGTTGACAGGATCAATTTAAATTGACGAGTTATACTTTTCAAACACGCTGAATTTACACCTGATATATTTTCAAAAACATTTTTTACCTTGTGGTAACTAGCGTCATTTTATGAAGTTCGGTTCCATGTAGACATTTTAACCGTGAATTTCTGTGACTCTAGCCTAAAGTGTGCGTTCCTGTTTATCCTTTAAATGTCTTCACAATCCTGTTTGGCTTAACATGCCTTTGTAATTATTTGAGTGTCTCAGGGTCGACTACATTGCCGACGCTAAGAATATAAAAACGCATATTCAGTAAATTATGTTGTTTGTTTTTCTTTGTTTTATAGGTTAACCATGATTATTCAAATAGTACAACTTACCGAGACTTACTGGAATACTACTTGGTTGGTGCCAGGAATTGTGAGAAACATGAATTGAAATGTAGTTTCACATTGTGAGGGAGAAGCAGAAAAATTTGATTAATCACCATCAAGTTCGAAACATGCTTTAAAATGATTGCGAATTTTTAAAAAGATGTTTCCAATTTCACTATTTTGTAATTAAATGCCCAAGTCTTTGTATTCCTTACATTGGATTTACCATTATATCATCCGCGACCACTTATTATTATTCATGATCCTATAAATCTGATTGACAAATAAATGTTGAAATGTACACGAATTAAAAAAACACCTGGAAACCTTTTAGTGTTATATTGAAATACAGTTGTCACTAGAAATGGAAATTACTGCATTTTCGATATCTTTCTTTGCAGTAGAGACGCGGTGATTTTTTGCAAACAGGATTTGTTCTAATGCTATTTAATAAAGGAGTGTAAGAATTTCTTAGCTTTGCTGGTAGCGTGAAACCATCGTTGAACTCCAGTTTCTATTGATATCACAGACGTAACTGTTTTCTAAAAAATTTCTTAGGAGTTTTGAATCTGTGTAAATATAAAGCAAATGTAGTTTTTTTTATTCCAGCAAATACATTTGCATCGTATTAAACTATTAAAAAATATTAAAAGCTGTATTAATACTGAAAATTGGTGTGCTTACCTGATTATTTATTTTATATATTACGTGGAATTTGTATACAGTTTTGTGTCTGCTTGCAAAGTTTGTATTGGTACTTGATTTCAAATCTGGTGTCGTGGTGGTGTCAGTGGAATCTCTAAAACAATTGAACGCAAAAATACCTTGTTTCTTGTTCTCCGTTCAATACGAGAAAAGAATTAGTAAGCCTGTGAACTAACTATGAAACTGCCTACACTGTACAAATGCTAACCCACAACTGACTTTGCTTTCCTGACATTTGGATCTAGTTTCAGTTTTCTGCGGTACATGGAATATTTCCAATATTATGTTTGCTCGCTTTTATAATCAAGATGTATCACAAAAAGGCTTGCCATCAATTTGAAAAGCAACTAAATTTTTAATTGCCTTAAGTTCTTATTATGTTGCTTTTATCTATAAACTGTTGACAAGTTGAATGTTAAATTAATTAATAATTTTGGATATGGGTTTTAAAGACAGTGTCCGTGTCACACATATACAAGCAAAATTAGATCCTGTTGCTGATGCCAGTGTTACCGTTAGAAGCAAACTTAGAATCAGGTGGAGACTATTTGGCTAATAATATATATTTGAAAGCCAGTATCCGTGCAATACACAAGCAAGCAAACTTAAAGCCTGTTGCTGATACTAGTGTTACTGTAAGAAGCATAATTACAAATAGGTGGAGTCTATTTGGATAATAATATCTATTTGACATTATCGTCTAAAAACTCAGAGCACGAACAGCCTCTTACATGTTTCAATTATTTTAGATATAATATTATTTATCACCATGTGCTGCTTAGGAAAGGGGAAACATGACATAGGAAAGCTTTATACCTGTGATTTTCATGTTTTAAGTTTTTATGAAAACTTTTTATTTTGAAAAGAAAGGCAACGTAGAGTTGAAAATGTCACCAACGCTAGTTGTTTTAATTGCTATGAGGATTTTTTATTATGAGAATTTATCAAACTTTTCCCCAAACTAATGAAAACGTGCGAACCTTCGCACGCACAAACACTTCAGCTGATTCATCCAACCGAGTTGCACCGTCACCTGTTTGATGGGCATTAAATAATCCGTGCAACAGGCTATCATAACTGTCGTTTACTATTATCCCAACGATTTTTATATTCGCACATTGTAAACCTCTAGCAACTTCCAAAGTCTCCAGAAACACATAGTCTTCATCAAATTTGAAGAGTACAGTAGGTCCCAGAGATCCTTTGCCGTATCTCAGCACTGTCGCAAAAATGCCTTTTCCTTTGATCTAATTAAGACTCATTTGAATAACAATGGGGTTTTCAGGAAATACTGGAGCGGAAAGAAAAAGTGCAAAAGTGCATAGGAAGTCCTATACTATTTTTTTCGTTAAGAGGTACTTGTTTCCGTTCACTTATAAATGCACATAAAGTTATGAAAAAAAGGTTCACGATGGATATGATCCCAACATGGCTGCCAACATTTTTATGCATATTTCGCACCCAGTTCCGGGATCATATCCAACGTTATCCTTTCCTTGTCATACTCTATTAGCACAACAGCTGCAGAGTGTGCAAAAAACTGCATAGCAATAAAACTCAAATGCGCTTTTGCGATAACTTTGCGAATGTTGTGTGCTGCTTGGTTTTGACTATTCCTGAAAACAACAAGTTAGTTTTTAAACGTGGTGTAATATATTTAAATGACCGATTTATGATAAAGTAGTTTGATGCAAAAGAGTTATCTGAAACCGATTTCCAATATCAATCGGTAAATTATTTAGTACAAATTATATATTAAAAGATTGACGTCGATTCGATTTTTATACAGATTATGTGTGGGGTGGCAATATCGTAGGTTTCTAAAGATGACTGTGGAGTAGATGATGATAGGAGGTGACGGTGGAGTAGTGAAGGTGATAGTCAATCAAATGTAAAAATGAAGATGTATAACTTGAATAACACTGAGGGTGCGGCTGCCACCTCAGGTGTACGTGAAAGAAAGGCCAAAAAGTAGAGGTTGAATTGAAGTTCTCAAAAGGTCTAATTCATTTATTGAAATGTAAAAAGTAAAAGGTAAAAAGGAGCGGCTGCTCTATGGAAAAAGACGACTGGCCCGTTCAGAGTAGCTACGAGAAGTGAAGTAAAAAACTCGGGCTGTAGACCAAAAGAGGCTTTGGTTTGGTCGTTCGCATTATACATGAGAATAATACACGTCAGCATTCACAAAGTTCAGAAAAGTACAATAATCTCCATGCTCAAGGTTCAGTACAAGTCATGGACAAGAGTAGTGAACTTATTATCATATTATAATATTAGTCAAATGAACATGTTTTTACAATTGAGTTTAAGATGCACTGTTTCACAGAATATTACTACATATATGCATACAATTTTATACTTGCGTATCAATATTATGTTTATTTATACGTTTTCATAAAAGAAATAATATTACTATACTTACATTTAAAAACAGGTATGCTCTAAGCCAGTTCCATACCTAACCCATTTTTTACATAATACAATTTCTCAATTTGTATAGAACTTTTCAACGAAGTATTTTAATATTCTTCATTTTAAAATTACGGCGCGGTTCTAACTACAATGTTTCTACCAATGGCCAGATTCAATCTTGAATATTTACATTTTTAAGAAAATGGATTTTTGTTGATTATGTGTTTGCAGGTTCTTACTACACTGTCAAAGCCAAATAGTAACAAATTTTAAGCTACAATGTAATTTGTTATCATGTATTGAAGCGCATACAAGTTTTCTTTAAAAGTACTTAAATAATCATATTGTTTAGCATGTTTCCATTTGGTTGCTAGGATGAAAATCAGGATGTTCCACGGTAACGACTTAGGTCGTAAAAAGTTTTATTTTAACAAAAAAAGTTTATTTTTATTTACTGAATTGTAATTGTGTAAGTAACCAGCGACCATTTCCATAGTAACAACCGTCCCTGTGCTATGCTACTGCCTGCGAGTTTGTGCCCTGCATGTCTCCATTTGCTCCGCAGAGGCTAGTGTGCAAGTTACCTGGCGAGTTGTGACTATGAAAGTAACCGCAGGAGTACTTACCAAAGAGGAGTTATAATCTTAGCCTTGAACATAAAAACGTTTGAGAAAAAATAATGTGAATACTATTACCAAAAGGTAAATATTGTAATAGTTCGTTAGTTTTGGTGTTGACTACACTGGCAGCACCAAGTATACATATATTGCTCAAACGTATACACTACTCATATAACATTCAGCGGAATATTACATCGTTTTGAATATTCCCTTATTTTGTTTTACCATCGTGTAAAATAGTAAACAATGGTCTCTAAAATTATGGAGTTTATTAATCTAGTTACGAGTTTATTGATAGTACTGCTTAATTGAAACAGTCAAGAGTTCATTGCTGAAAACTAGTATTATGGATAAGCCGCTTGAGCTACTAAAGTAGCTAAATAATAATTTGGTAGAAAAAATATCAATAAAAATAAACATTTGCAATTCAATATTTGGATACTTTGTCCGCCCAAAGAACACGTGATGTAATCTGGTTTATCGTACTGACTTACACAAAACATATTTCAGGAAGATAAACTACTCTTAAGACTTGGATCAGTTCACTTGTAAATAGTATCGTGTGTCTACTAACTCAATATTTTTATGTTTCTTTTCAGATTTTACTAACATTGTGAATACCAAATTATAAAGAACTATGTGATCAACAAGTCAATGTAAATTTGTTCCAGATCTAAAAAGCCACACAAAAAACCGTTCCAACAAAGCTACACAAGCCACTTAGTTCAGTTGAACGGTTAAAGGAAATAACATGTATTGTAAATAACTGGAAAACAGACTCAACATTGATCTGATTTCGCGTTTGACTAAAAAAGAAAACTAATTCCACATGCAGTACAATAGATTTCGGTAATTCAAATTACGCTAGTTTGAGCAATATGCTTTTTACAACCCGTAAATGTATTGCCCAAGAGGCCACAATTTATGATGTGAAACCATTCAAAAAAATCGTTTTATTTATTTATTTAGTGAAAGCATTCTACCGAACATGAAAAAATCAACTTTAACCGGATTCACTTTAGTCTGCTTCCAAACTGATATCACTTGAAATGACATTGACTACAGTGGCAATATCAACATTTTGAAAACAATAATCACCCTGGTTTTTGCTAAATTTATATCTTTCGCCGGTTTAAAGTTTAATATTTTACTTTCCTGGTAAATACATATTAACAAGTTTAGCTTGAAATTTATCTATTATATTTTTCAAGCTAGATATGTCGAATTTCCACATGTTAAATTTTTGAAAACATTTATTTTTTTAGTGGGAACTACGAGATATTTAATGAAGCTCAGTTTGAAGTAAACAGTTCAACCGTGTATTTTCGGTAAGCCTTTCCTTAAATTTATCTTCATGTTTCGATAACCTTGATGATTTTTCATACTCCCGTTTAGCTTACTAAACATTTGTAATTGTTTTTGTCTTAGAGTCGACTACATTGAGAATCTCGTAAAAAAAATTTTAAGCACCTATTCAATCGATTATGCGGATTACGGATATCGACTTTTTATTACCGGAAAAACCATATATTTTCTCCTGTAACCTTACCAAGTTCAGTTTAACGTTTTAAGCGAATATAATGTATTCAACAGGAAAGCAGATTCAACATTGATCTGATGTCACGTTTGCTAAAAAAAAGATTACTAATTCCGCTTGCAAAACAATGAATTTTTGCAACTCAAATTAAGCTAGTTTGAGCAAAATGCTTTATACTATTACGTAAAATTATCATCCACGAAGTCACGATTTAGAATTTGAAGCCATTAAAAATTTAAAATCGGAATCTTTTTGCTTAGTGTAAATTCTCAAAGTTTTGTTGGCTTTGTGTCAGCTTGCAAGTACAGAATAACCAAGCCGCACAAGAAACCCGATTTAACTTCATTGTCTTTTACCCTTACCAGGTTACATTCATTCCATTGCTATGTCAAAGGCTTTTTCGCAAATCAGCAGACAAAAATCAACATTAACCTGATTCACCATTACCCTGCCGCATGAACTGATATCACTTGAAAAAACATTGACTACAGTGCCAATATCAACATTTGAAAAACAATACCAGACCTGGTCTTTGCTAAATTTAAATCTTCCCCCGCTTTACCGTTTAATATTTTATTTTCTTGGTAAATAAATGTTAACAAGTTCAACTTAAAATTTACCTATTATGTTTTTTAGCTATTATGTGGAATTTATGCTTGTTATATTCTTGAAAACACCTGTTTACTTTATGGTGTTTATGACATATTAAATTGAAGTTAAGTTTCAAGTAGGCACTTTAACTTTTTTAACGGTGCATTTTCTGTGCGTCTTTCCTGAAATTTATTTTTATGTTTCCATTCACCATAGAACTTTTCACACTCCAGCTTAGTTTACATTTGTAATTATAGGTGTCCCAGAGTCGACTACATTGCCGAAGCTCCTAACACCTATTCAGTCAATTATACCATGGTTTCTGTTTTCTGGTTACACTGTTTATCCAAACGATACAACTTATTGATACTTAATCGAACACTGTGGGCTAGTTAGTAACTAGGAAAGCTGAAACTGAAATGTAGTTTTAGATTGTGCCAGAGATGAAGAAAAGTTTGGGAAACTACCAATAGGTTTGTAGCATGCTTAAACACAATTTGAAATTTGTTTTTTGGCAATTTCAAAAACAAATGTTTCCAATTTCGGATTTCGTCTATATCATCGACAAAAATCGACGCAGCGCTTTCGCGAAGCTTGGCAGTTTTGACGAAGCGCTTTTGCGATGGATGCTAATTTTTAAAAGGAGCTAAGGCAGGTTTTGGGAGAAAATTAGTTTTGGTAATGAATGAATAGAGCAGAGTTTTCGGTACATTTAAGCATCCAGTATGTGTATAATATCAAAATAGAAGCCAACGCATTTTACGTTCCAATATTACATGTAATTTTGTAAACTGCTTCTACACGCATATTACAAAAAGAAGAAATGGCATGTACAGTATGTTTTAAACGGTTTCCTGTGCAGCAAACGTTGAATTCTTCAGTGAAACTAATTGCAAATTAAGGTTGTTTCGATGTTTTTAAAACAGGCTTACAAAAATAGGGATTGTAAAGAGAAGCATTGGTAATTGACTGCAACTGAAAAAGTTCAATTTTTTGCGTTGTGCCCTAATAAAAATAGGCACCAATCGCGAATACGCTTTGTCAAAAATGACAAGCTTCGCGAAAGCATCTTGCCGATTTTCGTCGACGATATAAAAGTTCAAGTTTATGTATCTCCTACATTGGCGACACCTTTATATTACCCACGATCATTTAAAATCTCTCATGAATCTATAAAGGCGATTGACGTAAAAATGTAGAAGTTTTTTTAGGTTTGCAAAAATCGTCAGGAAACCTATTGGTTTCCAGTTTATAAAAAAATGTCACAGGAAACGAAAACGACTACATTGTCAATATCATTCCTTTGCAATAGAAAAATTTCCTAATCAAACGAATGTGTTTGTATTTTTGCCTCCTTCCTGACAAACCAGGTTTAATTAATCTTTGTATTTACAGCTTGCAACCTCATGAAATACAGATTCGGTTGCATTTAAACATTCACGAAAAACTTGGTAATCCGAGACGAGATTGTTTTTGCAAGCAAATGTTATTATATTTAATGCTACTTAATAAAAAAAAGTCTAAGTTTTCCTTAGCTTTGTGGGTTGAGCGAAGCCATTATGTATTGAACTTAAGTTTCCATTGGATAGCATAGTCGTTATGGTTTCCTCAAAGATTGCCATTCGACCTTCACTACAATGTTAGATCTGTGTAGATATAAAACAAGACATAGCTTTTCATTCCAGCACGTTTTTGCACCATTTTTGAGTATTAAAAAACCATAAAAGTAATATTATGGTTCTGAAAATTGGTGTGCTTACCCAGCTATATGCCTTATACAGTATGTGGAATTTGTGAACTGTGTTTTGCTTGTTCCCTACAATTGTATCGGTTCTTGGATTCAAAACTGGTGACACCAGTGGGATCCCTCCAACAATTGAAATCGCGATATCCTGCAGTCCTCTCCATTTGTAACAAGTTTACAGCGACAAAAAAGTAGGATAAACGTGACTCAAGACGATATACACTGAACAAATTCTGACTAGCTACTGACTTTTCTCGGCTGACATTCATTTGACTTTTGTCTATAGTTTTAGTTAAGGATTTGCGGTATATGGAAAATTCCTATGCTACATTTGCGTGCTTTTGTAATCAACAAGAATCACAAAAAGGCCTGTCACCTATTCGAAAAACAACTTTCATGATTGCCTTAAATTAGTATTATGTTGCTTCTATCAATAAATTGCTGCCTAGTTAAATGTAAAAGCAATTAACAATTCTGTATAATATGTATATTGAAGGCAGTATCCGTGGAATACAATTAAGCAAATTTAAATCCAAATGCTAATGTTAATATAACTATTAAATGCAAAACAAGAAATTGCTGGAGTTTATTTAGCTATCCAAATATATTTTTAATCATCGTCTAGAAGCTCAAAATACGCACAACCTCTTTCATGTTTCTATTATTTATATTTTTTTAGTTATCACCATGTATTATTTACAAAAGAAAAAAGCCAAAATTGAACTGCTTAACATTTAATTTTAAAAACTTAAATATTTCATGAAGACGTTATATTCCAATACCTAGGTACAAATACTAATACGTAGCGTTGAGAATATTAGCCAGTGCGCAGTGGGTAATAGCCAGGCAGGTTGCCATCACTATAACACTTTATCTACCTTCTGCTACTGTTTACCACGGATGAGAAAATCCTCAAAATCAATCATCAAAACGATTTGGCACTTGTATTTACCCGTAGTGAGAAATGGGAACAAGTGGGAAATACTCAATTACTATGCATTAATAATGTATCATCTTGCCCCTTTTTCAATGGCTTTTCCCATTCCCTAATACCCTCAAAGTAGTAAATACCTGTTTTCCCGGTAAATACCGGAATTTACTAAAACCACTTTTAGACGGCTTCTCGTTCCTGCTGTTTACGTTACCTTCTTGACACTTGTGGCTTAGCTACTACTACTTATGTCACTAATGTAGTCCTTCCACAGGTTAACGCATTCAATGTTGGTTCGTGGTTTTAGTGATAAAACCAAAGCTAGTGGTTTTATTTTGTTCTGAGTACTAAACCCAAAGCTTTAAACCTTTTAACAAAGAAAACCAGTTCTGCTTGTAAACACTTACCTATTAACATATAGAGCATAGATTACACAAACTAACTATCTGTCTAATGTTGCCTAAGTATGATTTGTTTTAAGTTATGGTTTAAATCACATAACTATTTTTAAATATATTTTGACTTTAACAACAACAACATTTACAATAAATTTGGAGAAGCTATTGAGTCCTACCAATTCAGACATGCTATTTAGTGTAACTAATCTTTTAAAACTAAAGTACAGCATTATTATCAGTCAAAAGCACTGCATCAACCGTATTTTCAATCGCCATCGCAAAAAAGTTAATTTTAGTTTCTTTATCAAACTTAGCCGGCCCATAATACAAAGCAATTGGCCTTAGCGCCGCAATCTGCTTCCACTTAACACTAGACCTCACACAAAATTGAAAATCTGTTTTATCATCAGCCAAACGTTTAGGTAGCAAATATCGCAGTAATAACTGACTATGCTCAAAAAAGTACGTTACGCGAGGCAACACACTATACAAAACCAAATAGCTGCTCACAGCTACTAAACCCATCATCAAAAATACCATGATAGGCACCTTATTCCACCCAATAGTTAGGACATAACCGTTAATAACCACAAGTAGAAATCCGCCTCCCATTAACACCAGACCCGGTTTTCTTAGGGGTTCTATAGCAATTTGGTTAATACATTGTAACTCCCTATAAGCTCTTAAGGCTATTTTTACACTAGACATATTTCTAATTATCAGTAAGCAGTTTTGGTACAAGGTGCATATGCTAACGGCGCTGAGCATTTGCAAAGTGTAGCATCTAGCCACTTCAAGAGAACACCATTCAGTTATGGCAAATGTAAATAAAATTAATATTTTGGTGTGTGAATAATCTTGCGGAATAATTTGATAAAGCGGGTCGTCATTATTCAGCACTAGAAAAAGTGGGCCGTTCATGCCAACCAGAAATAAGGTGGTTGCTATGCCATGCATCAATAGTCCCAAAACATCTGCGTCCGGTTTGCTGGCCAAAAGTTTGGTAATTTCTTAAAATAATAAATGGGTAATTAAATAAATTTGTAAAGCTCAATAAACAATTACAAGTTTTTGTGGTTACCTTTAAGTACCAGGGAAACGCGTGACAGTTTTGTTGCGTATCCTAATCCTCTAAAGTCATTTCTTAACTTTCTGTCAAAAACCAGCATAATATTTACAAACTTGCCTAATATAGTGTCTCCTAACGTGTAGATGTAGTAGTTAACAGCAAGGTTTAAACCTAGCATTGTGATTATTTGAATATTTAAAATGGTTTTGTACAATGGAATAGTGCCAGGGTAGAGCAAACTTTTGAATACATTCAGGCAGGAACATGATACAACAATGATAGTGCAAAGTTGTCCTATGTAAAAACGGAGCAAGTTTTCAGTATAAAATTGCTCGTTTTTTAGGTTCAGGCATATATTGTGACTGCCAAGTATGGTTTTGTACAGGTTGTTGTATAATTCAATTGCTTTCCAAAAAAGCGGAGTAGCCATTTTAAAAAGAAAAACCAATGGAAAGGACTGCTTCAACGTTAGACAAAATATGGTCTGGTGACTATTGGGAACGAAATTGTTTTTCAATGCGTCACATCCGACTAGCCTCGCCGAATGGAAGGGTTACAACGGTCTGACCAAAACAGTACTTAATTTTTGTACACCCAATTAATACGAAATGTTACAGCAATATCTTTTACTAGAAATCGGCAAGTTTGCAAAATTCTATGAAAGTATGTTTGTTTAATGTACAGCTTATAAGCAAAAGCCTATTTTGTTAGTTTTGTCTGTATTTTTAATCTTGCGTTAGCTGAAATTTTTTTGGAGCCAGTTGGCAAGCAACTGTGTGCTTATAAAATTTCAAGTTTAGAATACTGTGACTTTTGGTATTTTATTGTAATGTCCCTCATCATTTGTTACTTCCTGTTTCCTGGTTTATTACCGCAAATAATAATATTGTTTAGTTTTTTAAATAAATCTTAAAGTGTACTATTTTGAAAGAAATAGAAACCTGATTTCCATTATTTTTGATACAACTAATCCTATGGAACCATGTTATCAGGCCAGGAGCTAATTTGCCCTGGTAAGGACTAATGTTTTGAACACGAAAATAATAATTTATAAAGAACATTATTACTATAAATATGCGTGTATATGATATATATATTTATATATGTTTTTCGTTATAAAAACATCCTTGGTAAGCATAAAAAGATGCTCACTGTTATTGTCGCAGATTGCGTATAGTTACTTATAGAAATATACATTGCTTCTACTGCCCTAATACCGTATTATTTATAATAATCTATTTGTCAGCCGAAGAAAATAAAGTAGACGAACGGACAGAGAGACGGACGCACTACATCTTGAATAGCTCCTATGCAAAGCAGGAAGCTAAAACATTATATAATCTGAAAATTGAAATGTCAAACTGACAATGCGGAAGAAAATTCCATGTACATTGTAGTTGTATGCTTAAAAAAATGTAATGAAGCTATATATAATAACAAATTTTAATTTATTTTGAATAAATGAAATTCAAACTAGGATTTAGGAAGTAATCAAACATCGCCTTAGCCTTGTAAAACCCATTCGTTAAGGGCAAACGGGACTGATTTATTTTAAAATCTCAAGGTTTCGCTAACTTTCGATTAGGTTTTTCAAGAGAAAATACAAGAAATTATCGAAACAATTGAATGGGGAAATTTGAAATTAACTAACATTAACAAAATATGCATTATATAAGGAGTATAACAAGTGGTTTCCATGAAGAAACGTCATGTCCATTATTTTTGTTCATATTGTTGGGATTACAAAGCAGTGCGATGGAGAAGGATTCTTATCTACATGTTTTGCTAGAGCTAATTGGTCGATGGTCGATCCTCTTATAAAGTAAGTCTCCGGCATGCATTTGGCCTTAGCTTACACAACTCACAATAAACAGGTTGCTTCTGCTTACTTCTTATTTTCTATTCTGTTTAGAAGGAGCGTTGGCGTGTTCCAAAAACAAATTTCTGTAAAAGTCGCTAATTTGCAACTTTCATATGGCAAAATATGTTAACCAAAATTCAAATCGTGGCTATAAACTTACACTAAAGGCTTTTAGTTATTATGTTACCTCATTCTATTTTATTTCAAAAATATCTCAAAACTATCGTGGAACAAAATTCAACAAGTCACAAAATAATTTTTTCTCTCCTGTTTGTCAGTTTTAGCATTATTTGTTGGTATGATTATATGTGTTCCAGACTAGAAGCCAGTGTTCAAGTGTTTTTGAACCTGACTGCCATACATGCATGTTTCTGGTTTTTTGTGACAATCAAAATTATGTGGCAGTCTGAAGAAACTATTGACGGATTTAATAAAAATTTTGTTTTTTCAAACGAATATACAGCAGGTAAGTTTATCACGATATAGTGTAAGTTTACTACTACACGTACTATAAAGAAGTGGCGCTTACAAGCCACACGGCTTACAAGCCAAAGAATCCAAACTTGAGCTAAAAAATTAAGCTTACAAATTGTAAAATTTTCGGTAGCTTTGCAGCCGAAAAGAATTATGTACTATTCGTAAATGCTCTAGTTTATCAAAGAAGCAAGTTTGTTTTATGAAATATACGTTTTAAAACTCATGTCGGCAGATATATGTGTTCTACACATCAGCTGTTTTTATCAATTTTATTGCTGTCAAGTGCTTCTGGGTTATAAGTATTACTGAAAAACACCAAGTCAGTTCCTAAGCCGGCTGAGATTAATACATGGTCAAGTTATGATATAATAGGTTGATGCGATAGAATTATTCGACAACGATGTCCAATATCAAGTAACTCGGATTTATTGAAATGTATGAATATATTTAATACAAATTACGTGATGAACAAACTGTAATGTTTTCGTACAAACTGCATTTATTTATACGTTATACATAAATATCGCTTTTTCTACATTTAAACAGATATACTCAAAGTCTGCTTCACAACCAACATGAATTCGTATACAAAATGTATAGAAACTTACACATCAGAGTATTTTACTGATACGTTCAACCGCATTTTAAAATTTACACCGCGGTTCTAACTACACTGTTAGTACCAATCGCGTGATTCATTCTTGAAAAGTTACAAAACCAAAAGACAATTTCAATTCTAAATTATGTAACAGATCTGAACCAGCCACACAAATATATATATTAGCATGTATTAAAGCGGATAGAATTTTTCCTTAACAGCAATAAATGCAATTTTTCAAAGGTCATACAAGTAAACATATCGCTAAGCATATTTCTCGTTGATCATATATCAAATCAAGAACTAGAACGTTTCACAGTCACGACGTTTTATTTTAATGTATCAAGATTTTATTCACTGAACTACATTTGTGCTAGTCACAACTATTTACTCATTTGAAACATATTTGTCTTTAGAATAAATAAAATCACCTTCACCGTTATCCCTGAATACAAATAATGTTTGAGAAAAAATTGTGTAATTAGTATCCCCAGATTGCAACAAATTGTCAGTTTTGGTGTTGACTACACTGGCAACACCAAGTATATATTACCCAAATTTTTTCACTCTCAACATAACATTCAGCTGAATTACACTATTTTGGTATTTCTCATATTTTAGTTTACCTACGTGTATTGTAGTAAACAAATGTCTTTGAACTTATATAACTTAGTAAGGTAGTAATAAATTTATTGGTAATTAAGTCCAACAGCTGAGAGATTGCTGGTGAGAACTGGCATTAACGATAGTCAGCGTAAGCTATTAAAGTAGATATACTGTACTTTGGTTGAAAAATATCAATAAAAAACCTGAAAATGTATCCGTTCCCTTCCCATAGAATCATTTGGAGTCGGAGAATCAGTTATGCTTGGAAAGTTCACATATGCAATTCACGTTTTGGATATTTTGTCCGCCGAAAAAGCACGTGATATAAAGTTGGTTTCACGTATTAACTTACACAAAATATGTTTTGGCAGTTTAATTCAAAAATTCATTTTGTCGTTCTAACTGCAATATCATCACCCGAGCTTTGTACCGTAGGAAAAAATTTCAACTTTTTTTAACCTTCCCAGTTGCGCAAACTGGCATATATCCTTTACCTACTATGCTGGTTTAATATTTTATTTACCTGTTTGCTTGGTTTGACTACATTGCCAACACCAATTTATAATGGCCAAACTATGTGACTAACAAGTCCAGGAGTCAGTGTTAATTTGTTCTAGATATAATGCCGCAGCATGAACTAACAACGTTCAAAAACATTCCCAATGATTTTCCTCTTGCAACACTACCAAGTTCAATTGAACGTTTTAAAGGAATGCAAACATATTCAACTAGAAAGAGATTCAACATTGATCTGATTCCGCGTTTGATTGAAAACAATACAAATCCACATGGAAAGATTTTGGCAATTCAATTCACGTTAGTTGAGCAGCATGCTTTATACCATACGTAAGTATATTGTCTACGGAGTCACGATTTTTAATTTGTAGCAATTCAAAATTGAAAATCAAAAATCTATCTATTAAGAGTAAACATTCGAAGTTTTGTTGAACCCCTGTCCACTTGCAAGACTTGCAATGCAAATAAAGAATAACCTTGCTTCACAAGAAACTTCATTCTTTTTTAACTTTGCCAGGGTATCTTTATTCCACGAAAGTGTCAGAAATTCTGTGAAAATCAACATTAACCTCATTCATTTTTAGCTTGCCACTGAACGGATATCACGTGAATTGACGTTGACTACAATGCAAATATCACCATTTTGAACACGAAAATCACCCAGGTGTTTTTTTTATTTAAATTTTCCACCGAATTAAAGTTTTATTTTTTATTTTTTGCCAAAATATATGCTGACAAGTTCAGTTTGAAATTAATCCACTCTGCTTTTCAAACTGGAATGATTGAAACTTGGCAGCCAAGTCTTGGCTTGCTCCTTTATGAAAACGTTTTCTTACTTTGTAGTAAATATAAGAAGTTTAATTTAATTTTAAATCCAGGTAAGCACATTTTTGTTTACCGTATATTTTCTTTAATCCCATTCTGAAATTTATCTTTATCATTCGAATACCTTCGACAATCAGTTTTCACTATTCTCTTTAGCTTAATACAACTCTGTAATTATTTTTTTGTCTCAGCGTCGACTACATTGCCGAAGCTCAGAAAATAAAAACGTCTATTCAGTCAATTATATTGTTATTTTCGTTTTCTTGGTTTAAGCATAGTTCTGCACTGTTTATCTAATCTGTATAGCTATAGCTTACTGCTACTTACTGAAATACTACCCTGTTAGCACCAGTCGATCGAGAAACTGAAATAAATATTTAGTTTCACATTGTGACGTGGACGAAGAAAAATTTGATAAACATTCATAAAGTTTAAAGCATGATGTTAAAGTGTTTGTATTTTTCCGTTGGATACACATTTATGTCACCCGCGACAATCTAATGTTACTCATGATTCTATAAAAGTGATTGACGAATAAATGTTCAATTCTATTCCAATTTGAAAAATACATCAATACACCTTTTAGTTTTATATTGAAAAACAAGTTGTCACAGGAAATCGAAATGACTACATTGTCAATATCATTTCTTTGCAATAGAGACGCGGTTATGATTGCATCCGCAAGTTTTTGCGAGCAAAAATTATTCTAAAGCTACTTATTAAAGGAGTGTAAGAACTTCTTATCTTTGTGGTTAGTGTGGAACCATCGTTGAATTTGATATTCTTTTTTATGTCAAAGACGCAGTTGTTCTCCAAGAAATTGCTTAGGACTTTTGGACCTGTTTAAATATAAATCAAACGTAGTTTTTATTATAGCAACTATACTTGAATCATATTTTAAATGTTCAGAAGTATTAACGGTTCTTACTGTTTTGTGCTGAAAATTAGTGCTTTACCAAGTTAAATACTTGATTTGGTACGTGAATCTTGTAAATAGTTATTGCTTTTTTGCTTTGTTTTTATTGGTACTTGAACCCAAAAATAGTGAGGTTGTGACATCAGTGGAAGCTATGGAACATTTGAATACTAGATATTCTATATTTTTTACTTTTGACACAAGCTTAAAACGCGAAAGGAACTAGGAAAAATCTAACTAAATAATTGTATACTCTGAACTATTTCTAACATCCAACTAACTTTGCTCGATTGACATTCATTTGCCTTCTGTAGATATTTACAATTATCTGCTGCGGAATATTCCAGTGATATGTGTGCGCGTGTTTCTGTAATCCACAAGTATCACAAAAAGGCCTGCCATCAATTTGAAAAGCAAGAGTTTTTGATAGCCATAAGCTGTTATATTGTTGCTATTACGTATGACTTGCTGACACGTGGAATGTAAGAGGAATTAATACTAAACCTAGATATGTATTTTGAAGGTAGTATCCAAGCAATACACACATAGCCAAAATTATTTCTGTTGCTGATGTTAGTGTGAATATTGAAAGCAAAATATGGAATTGCTTCAGTTGAATTGGCTATGATATTTTTTAATTATCTATTGGAAATTCAAAATTCAACCTCTTTCATGTTTGACTATTATAGGTATTTTATTATTTATTGCCGTGTGTTGCTTACAAAATTAAAATCATTATAACTTATAGCTAATTACATGTGATTGTAACATTTTACATACTTTATAAGAAGGTTTATATTCCACAAAAAATCTACCTAAAATTGAAAATATCAGCTACGCTGGTTGTTTTTGCTATTATAAAATTATTTATTTCCCCTACTCAAGTCGTCTACTTGACCCTTTTGGGCTTTGTGGCTGAGCTACTACTACTTATGTCACTAATTTTACTATCGGATTGTGTAAACTGTGAAGCTGCCTTGTCCTCGCAATCGGCTCAAAACAATTTAAGTCGTGCACCACACCTCCTAAGTTTCCAATCAGAGGATTAGGTCTAACATTTATGTCAACAAAAAACGCTTTTGGACACAACACAAAAGTCATTTGTCAATATATGAAGTCAGTTGATCATCATATACATTCGTTCTCATGCATACATAGGTTAAATGTTTTACAAGATAAATTTGAACACAGCATGTGATAGCAGAAGGCTACACAGGCTAAAACGCATAATAATATTAGACACCTGACACATTGGAAATGTTTATGTTTTATATTGTAATTTTCATATTATAGTTGGTAACAAGAGCAAACTTAAAGTACAAAAAGATGGAACCGACGTCAATTGAATTAATTGATGCTCGTGTTATCTAACACGTGAACGCGGTTCTTTCCAAAATTGATAAGGTCAACTGGGTATTTTTGTAACACTGCTATCCACATTTTCTTACTTTCAACAATATAAATTAAAAAGGCCAAGATAAATCCTGCAGTAGGAAGAATCATCAATAAATATACACTTCCTTTCTTTTCGTTTTCTTCTTCTACCATATATGTCATATTATGATTCCTGAAATGTGCATTTGTTTCTGAAATAAGGGCATGTTCGAAATACTTCTGCCACCAATCAGCTATCCCTGTTGCGGAATATTGCCTTACGCGTTGAATGAGGTAACGTGGAAGTATTCCTGTCAAATAATAAGTGTGCAGAGATTCGTGTATTATATCCTTGCCGAAATAAATTGGTTTTCCTAAAATGTGTTTGTAGTAGCTGTATAACACATATGCATCTCCCTCATCCAATATTATTCCTAATTTGTTGCAACTTTTTACGTGGGAGTGAATTAAATTTCCAAATGAAGGAATGAACCTGTGTTGCCATTCTGGAAACATCTGGCTATGCATAAGATAGTACTTAGTTTTGGCAGAAAATTCACTCGACATTGAAGCCAATGTATCAAGTGTTTCACGATGTACCCTAAACTTCAAAATATGATGATAAAACTCAACAACTGGAAAGGCTTCGTGGTTACTTATCTGAGTAAACGGTTTGTTAGGAATAGTAACATTGTAGTGTACAGGGTAAGAGTATATGTTGAAGTTATGTTCAACTAAAGTGTCAAACTGATCAAACTGTATGGCAGGGGGTCTAACGCTTAATCTTTTAATATTATCTCCTTTGAATACGGTTCCCATTATAACCTGAATTAGTGGAATTGAACCAATTGTCATTCGAATGATCATTTTTCGGCTACTCTGAACAGCAAATAAGGAGGAGGATTGCTTAAGAAACAACGCCAATAAATGTAACATAGTGCTTTGAGTTTTTCTTGCATGGGTACTTGTTGCAGCAATCCGTACAATATATGGAATTATCAGGAAGACACCAAATAGCAAAACCCACGTGGTAGTATCAAACGGCGATACCAATTCTTTTAGTCGAATAACCCATGATTCTTCCTGTAGGTGACAAGCAAGAAACCTTAATCTATCTCGATAAAGCACGATATTACTATGTGATATTTCGGGGAATGTTGGATTATCTACCCCTGATAAGTGAATTTGCCAGTATGGCGGATAGCTCACGATATTGTTTTCCAAGCACGTGTTAATATTCACGCTTTTGTACTTTCTATACTTTGTTGTTATGTTTGAAATGGTCATTGAAACATTTTTCCCAAGTACAATGTACAACTGATGGGTGTCAAACACTGAACGAATGGTGCCTGATGCATGACTCTCTTTCAAAATCTTTCTGAAATTATTGATCATGATTTTGGATGACCTATACGTTTTGTAACCTCTCAGTATTTTTGCGGTATCCAAGCCAGCGTGCACCTGTATTGCCTTCGGCTTTCTGCCCAAATCCTCAAGTTCTTGAGTTATGACGTGCAACTTACCACCTGCATAATAATGCAAAATTCCCTGTAAATTGCCTACCCACAAGTTTGTGTTGCATGGATCACAGTATACACAGTAAACTTGATATTTTCTATGAGCGAAGTTTTGTTCACCAAAAAATCCAGTTTCCCACCGCATTATCAACGGAACTGATGTTGGATATTGGAAATAGAAATATAGGACTCCATCCAGCCATTGTTTTAGTGAACCGGTTTGTGTTGTCACAAACGCTAGCGAGTGGACTACAACAAAGTATTGTGGTGATGAATTTATATAAAATTGTTGCCAATATGGTTTCATTCCAACCAACCCCTCAGCATCTATAATGGTGCGGTAAACTGGTATTATTGCAGGCGATTTATCTATTGTCATATACAAATCTTGTTTTTGCGTCATCGTTGGCGGATACACATAGAGGTCTGCCTGGCACACAGCCCTACTATGCAATTTGTTGTCAATCATTGAAACCATATATTTTGCGTAATTGAATCCCTCTACATTTCTTTCGTATAGCTCGTATGGATACAGAGCATACCATGTAGTTTTACTTGCAAAATACCTTGATAGAATAATCGGACTAGACAACATATTACCAGAGAAATCCAACCCTCTAAAATTAATTACACGAATAATGCAGCCAGAAAAAACGTTTATGTCACGCACTACATCCACAGGAATTTTTTCCAGCAACTCATCCTGTTGCATTATCAGCTTTAAAATTCTTTCTTCAATTATACGGTCCTTGTTCAGAGCCAACACTATTGCTAACCTGAAGTATATTGATTTGTCCCACCGAGACATTTCTTCATTCAGCTGATGTTCAACTTGTTTTTCTAATTCTATACTAACCCTGGGATCCAATTGAGATAAATCCGCGTTGCAGCAATGTAATAACAAACATATCGTCATGCATTTTAGCAAAATTCTAAAATAATACAATATAGCACTGTATCTAGACATGTTTTAACTAATAGGGTTTACAACTTGTTATTAAATATCAGTTACTTAATCCATAACCAGGTTTTCTGTCTGCTGATTAGATGAGAAAACTGAGTTCATATATAGAGGCAATGCTTTTCTCCTTTATTTTAGAAAAATAATAAAACTTAGTTTACGGCACTTTTCCTTAAAATTGATGTTTGCTTACAATCCATTTGAAAACAATGCCAAAATGTTGTGTTTGTATTTAAACGAACCGGTTTTATAATCTACGAATTGTTTGAGTAACAGTGTGTGCATGCAAGAACTACATTAAAATTACAGATGTGCAGTATGAACAAAGTTTTGGGTTTTAGAAAACAGCCAGAAACACTAGACTGCTATATATCTACAGTGCAAATAGTGCTACAACCGTCCAATCTGAATAGAGGGCAATACTCCTGCTTAGCAACAGACACAAGTAAAACACAACAAGAAAACTGTAAGTGGAACTTCTACTTAGCAAATTTATTTTTATCTGGGCGTGTAAGCTCAGTTATTTTAAACATTTACTAACTACAATGTACCTAAACAGGACATCCAACCAAATACAACTGTTTTATTATCAGGTGAATGCGGTTGCTTGTCTGTCTGTCTGTTATGCTTTGTTTGTTTTACTGAATTTCTGCATTCAATTTTTTAACTTAATTAGGCTAATAGGCAAATGAAATAAACCGAAGGTTACTATAACCACAGGCTTCAACCAGGGCAATAAGTTTGAAATGTAAATAAAACTTACAGTACGTTGAGGAGCAAGCAATGTCGTTGTTTCTTCTGCTTAGTCGTACTCTGTCTATATGTATACTGTGTTTCAACATATGCGTACACGTACAGAACAGTTAGCACATTGGTTTATGCTAATCAGGGTTTTCGAAAACACAGGATGATACCCTTGTTACCTTAATCAATTATTGAATTCAATATTTGCTGCAAGCTTGTATTTAAGCAGGTTTCGTGATTAGAATGTAGCTTGCCCAAAAAGTCATAGCAACTTTAGAGACATGAATTCAAAAGCATTCGTAAGCTTTTGAACGCGGTGCAACAGATAAAAAAACATTGTTGTAAATAATCATTTGTAACTAAGTATCAACACCAAAAAAACCAAGTGGATCTATTTGTTCTAATTAGCAAGATGGTATGTGTCCAACGGTGGCTTGTTAATGCACATGGATTTTATTTCTAAAATTTACTATGAACTTTTTTTTGTAACTTTCCTTATCGGACATCCATTACGTGTTCAAGTCTAAATGCTCCGAAACGGACACGTACACATCTAGCGCTACATTTCTAAATTTACTCTTATATGTTTTTATAAGGGTAGTTTGAAAAGTTTTTTAAATGACTTTATTAATTTAAAACCTTTTAATAAATTGGCTGGAGGGAAATGGTCGTCACAAATATCTTAGCTCGTGTATAACCTATCGACCAGTATTACACGCGTGCAATTGTATATGGAAAAATCGATGAATACATATCTGTATTTATTTGTATTTTTGATATGTATGTATAGATTATATGCAAGTTTGCGTATCTGAGAAAAATTTTATTTGTCATTTGTATACAGTTTTTCAATCTAGTATGATGTACAACTCTACAAGCATTGTTAAAGAGCTTTAATGGCAACTCAAACTATGAACTTTGTTTCTTATCCAAGTTTGATCCAGGTTGTGTCCAGTCCAGAATGCTCAAAGTGTAACATCTAAACGTTTCTGAAGTACACCATTGCAAAATGAGCTATCTAACTAAAATCGTGACAAAATAAGTCCATAAATAAATAAATTGTGAGTTAGCTGGTGAAAACATTTGGTAGAGTGGGTCGGCCCTGACTAATATTTGTAAAGAGGCTCCGTCGACCCCAACTAGAGGCAAGAGAATTGCCAATGCATGCATGAACACACCAACTGACTGAGTCGTAATTCTTATGCTTTCGAAAATTGTCAAATTCTAAAAGTTTAAACAAACATTGTTAAGAAACCGTCAGTTTCATATTAATAAATTATTTTTGTACCTGTACGCACTAGTAGAAAGTTACCAGAGAGTTTTAACGGATAATCATTACATCGACGATCCTTGTGCAATTTTCTGTGAAATGTGGTAACCGGTGGTCAGTAAGCTACCCGACCCGCTTTGTTTAGCCCTAGGATCAATCCGAGTATAGCAGCTAGTTGAAAGTGTAATAAAATAGATAAGTGGATTGGCAGTGTGCAAAAATGTGTAACAACGTTATAGAAAGATGAAGCAAATATAAAAATTATGCAGACTTGTGCAAGATAAAAATAGGTGAGTTAGTTTGGTATATATTGTGTGCTGAGTTTCTCCATTTTAAAATTAATGTTGGAAGAATGGGAACCTAATATATTATTGTATAAAATTTTATAGAGCTCTAATACTTTCCAGAAAAGTGAAGTGGCCATTTTAGGAAAGCTTGTGACAGTAGAGCAGAGAAAAAGACAATAAAGTTTGAAGTTTTCTTGCTAACTTCTAAATTAATTGATTTGCTATGTATAAAATATTATTAGCTCTTATAATAAGTTGTATTTGATTTGCAAAAACCCAGCTTAAACTTTTCAGGATTTACCGTAATGGTTGTTGTTTTCACTAAAATTATTTTAACAAGGTTTTCGAACTTAATTGATAAAAACGAGTATTTATGAATATTGAGGCAATTATTAAACTCACAAATTTGGTTGCTGTTTTAGTTTCAAACTGGAATTTGGTTCATTTCAAAAGATTACATAGCAAAAATAAAATGCCAACCTTACTAAGTACTTTGTTTGCCTTTTTAACTTTTACGTTTGATTTTTCCTTCCAAGGGTTTAACCTATTTAATGTTGTTTAATGGCTTAAGTGATAAAATCAAAGCTAATGGTTTTGTTTTGCTACAAAATACTAAACCAAAACGCCGACCATTGACTATACCGCACCTATACCACACCTTAACAAAAAACAGTTCTGTCTAGTTTAACATACCCAGTATTTGCGAAACGTACATTTTTGTAACTAATTGTCTGTCCGTTTTTCTTTCTGTCCATTAAGTAGGTATTATTTATTTTAATCTATGGTTTCGGTCATTTATTTTTACAAAATATTTTGCCTTTTAAATCGGCAATAATACTTACAATAGACTTTGAAAGGCCAAGGAGTTTACAAACTAGACATGCTATTAAGTCTATCTGCGTATATCAGCTATACTCGTACACTTTTATCAGTCAGAAGTACCGCATTAACCGTGTTTTCAATCGCCATCGCAAAAAAGTTAATTTTGGTTTCTTTATCAAACTTAGTCGGCCCATAGTACAAAGCAATAGGCCTTTCCGCCGCAATCTGCTTCCACTTAACACTAGACCTTACACAAAATTGAAAATCTGTTTTCTGATCAGCCAAACGTTTTGGCAACACATACCGTAGTATTAATTGACTATACTCAAAAAAGTAAGTTACTCGGGGCAATACACTATACAAAACTAGATAACAGCTTACAGCTACTAAACCCATCATTAAAAACATCAAAATAGGCACCTTATTCCAACCAACAGCTAGAACATAACCGTTAATAACCACTAGCAAAAATCCAGCTCCCATTAACACCAGACTCGGTTTTCTAAGAGGCTCAATAGCAATTTGGTTAATACATTGCAATTCCTTATAAATTTTTAAGGCTAATTTTACACTAGACATTTTTCTAATTATCAATAAGCTATTTTGGTACAAGGTGCAAATGCTTACGGCGCTGAGCATTTGCAAAGTGTAGCATCTAGCAACTTCCAGGGAACACCATTCAGTTATGGTAAACCTTATTAAAGTTAATATTACTGAATTTGAATATTTTTCTGGAACCACCTGGTAAAGCGGATCATCATGGTTTAGAACTAGAAATATTGGTCCATTCATTCCCACCAAAAATAGAGACGTGGCTATGCCATGCATTATTAGTCCCGAAATGTCTGCGTCTTGTTTGCTGGCCAAAACTTTAGCAATGTAAAAAAATAATTTTAGCTTATTAATTCAATCCCGGTAAACGATTATTAGTTTACGGACTTACCTTCAAGCACATTTAAAATTCGAGACAGTTTCAAGGCGTATCCTGTTTCCCTAAAGTCATTTCTTAATTTTCTGTCAAATACCAGCATATTATTTATAAATTTCTCAATTAAAGTTTCTCCTGACGTATATATGTAGTAGTTAACCGCAAGATTTAAACCAAGCATTGCGACTATTTGAATATTTAAAATGGTTTTGTACAATGGAATGGTGCCAGGATAGAGCAAACCTTTTAACACATTCAGACAAGAACCACACACAACAATAAATATGCAAAATTGTCCTATGTAGAAACGGAATAGACTTTTATGTCGTCTTTTAGTATAAAATTGCTCGTTTTTTATGTTCAAACAAATATTGTGACAGCCTAGTATGTTTTTGTACAGATTGTTGTACAATTCAAATGCTTTCCAAAACAATGGAGTTGCCATGATTTTAGAAAGAAACTAGTGTACAGTTCTAGTTCTAGTACAGTGTCAAATACGTCACGTTCGACTGGAGTGGCCGGATGGGAGGCAACAACGGTCTGACAAAAGCAGTACTTAAATTTTGCTTACGAAAATATCCAAATAGTATTTTGTACCCGGTGTTTTGTGAAATTGTATTAGTAAAGCAATACTAAATTCATAAGAGATACTAAATATAGAAAATACTATATTAGTTGAAGCTCCTATTTTAGTCATTTAGAAAAACTGTAATTGGTTGCATGAAACTGAATTGCGTTTTACAAAACGAATTCCTTATTTTTGGAAAAGGCTTTAATTTTAAAGCCTAGTGGAATGTTTTCAAAGGAAACAACTCCTCCAGAAAAACGCAAGCGCAAATTGCAGAAGCATCAGCAGTAATTAGTTTCTTTTTGGTCCGGACATACATTAAGCCATTTTATTACTTCTAAACATATTCTAAAAATATAGTTTAAAGGTTTTTAAATTCTGTAAATTTTTCCTCTGGTTTAGCCAAGCCTTGGTATACTAGCTTCCGTCGCATAAGCGGAAGGAAAAAGCTCTTACGAATACAGGACAAATTATTTGTGGTAAATTACCAATTAAGTTGATATCAATTAAATTAAAACCTTATATAAAAATGCGCAAATTCAAGGTTAAGCCATAAAGTAGCCTTAAAAGTTAAACGTGATTATAACCATATTAATGAAAAGCTTATGGTTCATTTAAACTTTTCCGTTGGTTTTATTGGCATTAAAAACCTAATAGTAATTACGGATATCCTGATAGCTTAATAATTAGAACTTATTTTTCCATAAAAAATTTCTGACACAGGAAATATTACGCTTGACATTCCATATATTTGCAGTAACTATAATTGTAAAGTTATGACTTCCTGGAAGTTACAAATTAAACACTGATTAGAGGAAACGTCCGTAAGTTAACTTTCTTTAATAACTGAATAAACTTTCCATATACCTAATCTAATGCTATGTATAATAACGAATTTCAATTTATTTTGAATAAATGAAATTTCAAATTGGGTTTAGGAAGTAATCAAACATCGCCGTAGCTTTCATAAACCCCTTCGTTAGCGGAAATAGGACTGATTTATTTTAAAATCTCAAGGTTTCGCTAACTTTCGATTAGCTTACAAAAATACAAGCGCAAATACAAAAAAATTATTGCAACAATTGAATGGGGAAATTTGATACCAGCTAACATAAACAAAATATACATTATATAAGGAGTATAACAAGTGGTATCCATGAAGAAATGTCATGTCCATTATTTTGGTTCATATTGTTGGGATAAATGTAGATGAACACAGCCTCCTTCAATATTCGCTGAAATCATCTTTTTTCTTTTCAAAGCAGTGCGATGGAGAATGATTATTATCTTCATGCTTTGCTAGAGCTAATTGGTCGATCCTCGTATAAATTAAGTCTCCGGCATGCCTTGGCCTTAGCTTACAGGACTCAAAATGAACAGGTTTTTTCTGTTTACTTCTTATTTTCTCAGAAGGCGTTGGCGTGTTCCAAAAACAAATTTCTGTAAAAGTCGCTAATTTGCAACTTTCATATCGCAAAAAATGCTAACCAAAATTCAAATCGTGGATATATACCTACACCAAAAGCTTTTAGTTATTATGTTACCTCATCCTATTGTATTCAACAAATTCTCAAAGCTATCGTGGAACAAAATTCAACAAGTCACAAAATCATTTTTTCTCTTCTGTTCTTCAGTTTTACCATTATTTGTTTGTATGATTATTTGTTCCAGACTAGAAGCCATTCAAGTGTTTTTGAACATGACTGTTATACTTGAATGTTTCTGGTTTCTTGTGACAATCAAAGTTATGTGGCAGTCTGAAGAAACTATTGATGGATTTAATAAAATTGTTGTTTTTTCAAACGAACTTACAACAGGTAAGTTTATTACGATATAGTGTACGTTTACTAATACACGTACTATAAAAAAGTGGCGCTTACAAGACACACGGCCTACAAGCCAAACAATCCAAACTTGAGAAAAAAATTAAGCTTACAAATTGTAAAATTTTTGGTAGCCTTGCAGCCGACAAGAATTATGTTCTATCCGTAAATGCTCTAGTTTATCAATGAAGCAAGTTTGTTTTATGAAATATACGTTTTAAAACTAATGTCGGCAGCTATATGAGTTCTACACATCAGCTGCTTTTATCAATTTTATTGGTGTTAAGTGCTTCTGGGTTATGAGTATTACTGAAAAACACCAAGTCAGTTCCTAATCCTGCTAAGATCAATACATGGCCAATTCATGATATAATAGGTTGATGCAATAGAATTATTCGACAACGATGTCCAATATCAAGCAACTTCGATTTATTGAAATGTTTGGATATATTTAATACAAATTACGTTATTAACAAACCGCCATGTTTTTACACAAACTGCATTTATTTATACGTTATGATAATAAATACTAATGCGTTGTCTACATTACAACAGGTATACTCAAAATCTGCTTCACAACCAACATGAATTCGTATACAATATGTATAGAAACATGCACATCAAAATATTTTACTGATACGTTCCACCGCATTTTAAAATTTACACCGCGGTTCTAACTACATTGTAAGTACCAATTGCGTGATTCATTCTTGAAATATTACAGAACCACAAGACAATGGATGTTTGTTTGTTATGTTTACTCGATGTGTTTACCGCAATTTCTATTCTAGATTATGTAACAGATCTTAACTAGCCACAATAATATAAGTTAGCATGTATTAAAGAGCATGGAATTTTTCCTTAACAGCAATGAATGCAATTTTTCAAAGCACCTACCAGTAAACATCGCTAATGATATTTCTCGTTGATCACATGTCAAATCAAGAACCAGGACGTTCCACAGTCACGACGTTTTATTTTAATGTATCAAGATTTTATTCACTGAACTACATTTGTGCTGGTCACAACTATTTACTCATTTGAACCATTGTTGTCTTTAGAATATTAAAATCACCTTCACCGTTATCCCTGAATACAAAAGATGTTTGAGAAAAAGTTTTGTAATTAGTATCACCAGATTGCAAGAAATCGTCGGTTTTGGTGTTGACTACACTGGCAACACCAAGTATATATTACCCAAGTTTTTTCACTGTCAACATAACATTCAGCTGAATTACACAGTTTTGGTATTTCTCATATTTTAGTTTACCTACGTGTAATGTAGTAAACAAAGGTCTTTAAACTTATATACCTTAGTAAGGTAGTAATAAATTTATTGGTAATTAAATCGAACAGCTGAGAGATTGCTGGTGAGAACTGGCACTAACGATAGGCAGCGTAAGCTACTAAAGTAGATATACTGTATTTTAGTTGAAAAATATCAATAAAAAACCTCAAAATGTATCCGTAGCCTACTCATAGAATCATTTGGAGACATAGAATCAGTTATGCTTGGAAGTTCTTACATGCAATTCACGTTTTGGATATTTTGTCCGCCTAAAAAACACGTGATATAAGTTGGTTTCCCGTATTAACTTACACAAAACATGTTTTTGGAAGTTTAATTCAAAAATTCATTTTGTTGTTCTAACTGCAATTTCTTCACCCTCGTTTTGTACCGTAGGAAAAAATTTCAACTTTTTTTAACCTTCCCAGTTGCGCAAACTGGCATATATCCTTTACCTACTATGCTGGTTTAATATTTTATATACCTGTTTGCTTGGTTTGACTACATTGCCAAAACCAAATTATAACGGCCAAACTATGTGTCTAACAAGAACATGAGTCAGTACTAATTTGCTGTAGAAATATAATGCCACAGAATGACCCAAAACTGTTCAAAAATATTTCCCTATATTTTCCTCTTGCAATCCTACCAAGTTCAGTTTAACGTTTTAAGGGAATGAAAAAGATTGAACTATAATGAGATTCAACATTGATCTGATTCCGCATTCCATTCAAACACAATACAAAATCCACATGCAATGGAATAAGTTTTGGGAACTCAATTCACGTTAGTTTTAGTAGCATGCTTTATACTATACGTAATTATATTGTCTACGGAGTCACGACTTAGGATTTGAAGCAATTCAAAATTAAAAATCTTAATATCAATCTACTTAGTGTAAACATTCGACATATTGTAAAAAACCAGCTTTAAACTGATTCAGTTTAGACTTCCATCAAACTGTTACAACTTGAAATGAAATTGACAACAGTAGTGCCAATATCAACATTTTCAAAACAAAAACTACCCTGGTTTTTGCTAAATTTGAATCTTCCATCGCTTTACTGTTGAATATTTTTTAGTAACTTCATGTTTAAAAGATCATACTGAAGCTGTCCCATTATAATTTTTAAATTAGACATGTTGGATTTATAGTTTTTATGTTTTTTAATACATTTCTTAACATTCGGGTAACCATGAGAAGTTTAATGAAATTCAGTTCCAAGTCGACACTTTAACCGTGTATTCTGTGCGAATCTTTTCTGAAATTTAGTTTTATGTTTCGATTACCTTTATCACTTTTCACACTCCAGCTAAGTATACATTTATAATTATTTGTGTCGCAGAGTCGACTACATTGCCGAAGCACATATATTTTTTAAAGACCTATTCAGTCAATTTTGTTATGGTTTATGTTTTTTGTTAAACTGTTTATCCAACTTGTACAACTTATTGATACTTAATCAAATACTCTTGGCTAGTTACTAGGGAAGCGGAAATTGAAATGTAGTTTCAGATTGCGCCATAGACTAAGCAATGACTTTTTAAGCAACTGCAAAAATGTTCGGAGCATGCTTAAAAATGAATTAAAATTTGGTGGTTCGAGATTTGAAAAAGAAATGTTTCTGATTTCGCTATTTTATATTTACAAGTTCAAGCTGTTGGATTGCCTACGTTGGATGCGCCTTTTTATCTCCTGCGATGATTTATTATCGTTCATGAATCCATAAAGGCGATGGACAAATAAATGTTTAATTATATCCGACTTTGGAAAAGACCATTATGAAAACTTTTAGTGTTATGTAAATCTATAAACACATGTCACAGAGAATGGTAATGACTACATTGTCAGCGCCATTCCATTGTAAAGGAAATAGCCATAATTGAACCGATATGTCTGCATTGAGGCATCTTTCCTGAAAAATTAATTTTAGTTTTTGTGTTTACAGTCATTACCTTCATGAAAATGGCTTTGGTCTTCTTAAATCATCAAACGGAAACTAGATAATCTGCAACGCCGTTGTGATTGTTTCTGCAAGTTTTTGCAAGCAAGAATTGTTCTAATGCTAGGTGATATAAAAAATTCTTAGCTCTGTGGGTAATGTGAAACCATCGATGAAACTCAGTTTTTATTCGTTAGCAAAGTCGTAATTGTTCCCAGAAAATTGCCATTTGATATTTGCCTGGAGCCCTGGATCTGTGGAAATACAAACCAGATGTAATTTTTTAATACAGCAAATTCATTGGCACCACTTTTTGTATATTCAAAAAATTAGAATAAAAATATGTTCAAAATTGGTGTGTTTACCAGGTTTTTGCTTGCTCGCTTGTTTTGTGTTGGTACTTGGAGCCCACCCTGGTGACATCAGTAGAGCCTATGAAAAAATTGAAACCACAACACTATTTTTCTCAACGACTGTATTACTTAACAACGAAAAAGAATTATGAAGTACTTGGAAGAAAGAATTAGGAAGATTTTAAACACAAAACTGTACACACCAAAGAACTTCTAACCACCAACTAAGTGTGCTTTCCTGACATTCATTTGCCTTTCGTACGTAGTTTCAATTATCTGGGGTACATGGAATATTCCAATGACGCATGCTTCTATAATCAACAAACATCACAAAGAGGCCTGCCATGAATTCGAAAAGCAACTAACATTTTAATTCCCTAAGGTTGCTTTTATAATGGTATTATGTATAATATGCTGACTGGTTGAATGTAAAAGCAAATAAAAGTTTCGGGTATATATTTTGAAGGCAGTATTCGTGCCATCCACATACAAGTAAAATTAAATTCTGTTGCTTATACAAGTGTGGCTACATGTGGGGAAAATTAGAAAAAGGTGGAGCTTATTTGGCTCTAAATATATGTATGAAATTATTTTTGGCAAACTCATAACCCACACGACCTCTTTTATGCTCTTGTTGTTTTAGGTAAAATAACAATTATCACCATATATTTCTGTTGTAAAACTAAAAGCATGGCAATTTATATCTGTATATATATGATAGTAATAAATTATATATTTTATAAGCTGTACATTCCACAAAGAAATGATACGTTAATTAGGCAGAGATAGGAAAATACTTCTAAATTGTAATTGAAATACAAATTACAAATTACTTTCAAAAACGGAAAGTATTTCAATTACAAATTACAATTACTTTGATTTTTCTAAAAGTAATTCAATTACAAATTACGAATAACTTTTTGGACAAAAAAGTATTTGAAATACAATTACTGAAATACTTTTCAATTACTTCGTATCAGTAGTATTAATTTACGAATAAGATTTCTGCACTGAGATATTAGCTTCTGTAGCGTTTTCAGAGACAATCTGTCTATATACGCATGAAAACCACAAAACACATGACATTAACGCATATAATATTATCTATTTATCGTAATTATGCTTAAATGTTTGCGATTTTCATGAGAACACAAATAATACTCAAACACATTTCAAGAAAAATATTTCAATTACAAATTACCAAATACTTCTGATTTTTAAAAGTATTTCAATTACAATTACTCAATTACTTTGGTTTTGAAAATGTAATTTAAATACAAATACTCAATTACTGTAATTGTAATTGAAATTGTAATTAATTACAAATACAAATACGTATTTTCCAATCTCTGTAATTAGGGAATGTAAGCCACGCAAGTTATTTTTGCTATAACAATTTATTTCCCTCTCCTTCGGCTCACGTCGCCTTCTTAACATTTATGGGTCTTGTGGCTGAGCTACTTCTACTTATGTCACTAAGGTTAGTAATACCGCACCAAAATGCGTAATTCACATGTTCTCTTAATCCGCTCCACAAAATTCAAGCAGAGAATTTTAAACATTTTTGTCAAGATAATTGGCTTTTGGATAGTACAGCAGATGAAGTAAACAAGCTGAAAATTCAGGTTCACGTCTCTGGCGATTCAAAGGATTACTATGCATTCTTTTTATTATAGTAGCCTTTATGAATGAGAAAAATACGTCTAACGTATAAGTATTGTATACACTAAACAAACTGTAGCTACTGACTTTGCTCGGCAGACATACATTTGACTTTTGTGAACAGTTTCAGTTATTCGCGGTACATGCAAACTTGCAACGATATGTTTGCATTCTTTTGTAATCAACAAGCATCACAGAAAGACCTGCCATGAATTCGAAAAACAACTTTCTTGATTGCCTTAAGTTGTTATTATGTTGCTTTCATCTATAAATTGCTGACTAGTTAAATGTAAAAGCAATTAACAATTTTGTATGTTTTTGAAGGCAGTATCCGTAGAACACACATAAAGGCAAATTTATATTCAAATGCTAGTATTAGTGTGATTATTTAAAGCAAAACTAGAAATTGCTGGAGTTTAATTGGCTATTCAAATATATTTTAATCATCGGCGAGAAGCTCGAAACTCACACAACCCCTTTCTTGTTTCTATTATTTTAGATATTTTTTACATATCACCATGTGATGCTTACAAAAGCCAACAAGCCAAGTATGTTTTGTGTTTAACATTGACAACAATATTTACAATAAATTTTGAGAACGTATTCAGTCCTGCCGAACCAAACATGCTGTTTAGTGTAACTACGAATTTTTAACTAAAGTCTAACATTATTAAGTAGCGAAAGCTACTTATTAATTTGGCGCAAGCTGTCCGTCTGTCCGTCCGTCCGTCTGTCTGTCCGTGCGATATCTCTGTAACGGTTCAACCGATTATAACAAAACTTGGCAAAGACATGTGTCACGTTAATGCGCCGCTGTGGCCAAAAGTTCAGGTCAATAGGTCAAAGAGGTCAAAGGTTATGAGGTCATAAGTCACAATAACTCTCTCACTACTATAACAATATAGGATACTACGTATTACGCTTTAAATATAAAACCAGCACAGAACTATTGTTTTAACTTTTTTACTAAAGTTACCAACGTCTTTCGTTGACCAGGAATACTACATTTAACGTCTCAATTTTATTGTTGGCGCGAAACTGATACTTTAACTTGTTAAAAGTTACCAACGTCTTTCGTTGGTCAAGAATACTACATTTAGCGTTTTAATTTTATTGATGGCATGAATCTATTCTTTTAACTTTTTGAAATTACCAACGTCTTTCGTTGGTCAAGAATACTACATTTAATGTTTCAATTTTATTGGTAGCACGAAACTACTACTTGAACTTTTTTGAAGTTACCAACGTCATTTGTTGGTCAACAATACTACATTTTAGGTTACAATTTTATTGATGGCATGAAACTATTAGTTTAACTTTTTTTTAAAATTACCGACGTCGTTCGTTGATCAAGAATACTACATTTTACGTTGTAATTTTTTTGATGGCATAAAACTATTAGTTTAACTTTTTTGAAATTACCAACATCTTTTGCTGGTGTAATATACTACATTTTTCGTTTTAATTTTGTCTGGCACGAAACTATTGCTTCAACTTTTTTGATTTAGCGATCTTTTGTTTTTCAAAAATACGTCTTTTTACGTTTTAATTTTATGTCTGGCACGAAACTATTGCTTCGACTTTCGCTACTTTGCTACATGTGGGCATGTTGCCTGCTTTATTATCGGTCAGAAGCACAGCACCAACCGTATTTTCAATCGCCATCGCAAAAAAAGTTAATTTTAGATTCTTTATCAAACTTAGCCGGTCCATAATACAAAGCAATTGGCCTTAGTGCCACAACCTGCTTCCACTCAATACTACACCCTGACATAAATTGAAAATCAGTTTTATGATCAACCAAACGTTTTGGTTATATATATCGTAACAATAGTTGACTATACTCAAAAAAGTATATTACTCGAGGCAATACAGTGTACAAAACTAGATAACAGCTTACAACTACAAAACCCATCATTAAAAACATCATAATCGGCACCTTATTCCAACCAATAGCTAAAACATAACCGTTAATAACCACAAAAAAGAATCCGGCTCCCAGTAATACCTGCCCAGGTTTTCTTATAAGTTCAATAGCTATTTGGTTCATACACTGCAGTTCTCTAAAGGTTCTTAGAGCTATTTTTACTCTAGACATATCTTTAATTATTAGTAAGCAATTTTGGTACATAGTGCATATGCTTACAGCGCTGAGCATTTGCAAAGTGAAGCATCTAGCCACTTCTAAAGAACACCATTCAGTTATTGAGAATCTGATTAAAGTTAATAATAACGTGTTTGAATATTTTTGTGGAATATGTTGATAAAGCGGATCGTGATTGCTCAGCACAAGAAATATTGGTCCATTCATTCCAACCAGAAATAGAGACGTGGTTATGCCATGCATTAGTAGTCCCACAACGTGAGCGTCAGGTTTTCTGGCCAAAATGTTAGTTATTTCTAGAAATTATTTTAAGTTGATTAATTATGTTAAGCCCAGCAAACCATTTACAAATTTATGAGGTTACCTTTAATTACTTGGGCAGCCCGAGACAGTTTTGCTGCGTATCCTAATTCCCTAAAGTCACCTCTCAATCTTATGTCAAACCTTAACATAATATTTATATATTTGCAATATATGGTGTCTCCTAACGTGAATATGTAGTAATTAACCGCAAGATTTAAACCTAGCATTGTAAATATTTGTACATTTAATATGGTGTTGTACAATGGAATTGTGCCAGGGTATAGCAAACTTTTTATTACATTCAGGCAGGAACAAGATACAACAATAAATGTGCAAACTTGCCCTAAGTAAATACGGAGCAAGTTTTTGTGTCTTTTTTCTGTATTAAATTGCTCGTTTATTAGGTCCAAGGATATATTGTGACTGCCTAGTAAGGTTTTGTACAAGTTGTTGTATAATTCAAACGCAAGGGCGTACCCAGTAGGGTGCACCAGGTGCACGTGCACCTACCAAAACTTCTGGCAGGCAAAATACATTGGAAAATCCTAAATGTTAAAAACTGTTAATGTTGCAATTCCGATGCAACAAGTTGACGTCTCTCAAGCATTTTTTCAGTCATATTCCTTTATTACGTATAAATGTGTTCATAGTAAGATTGCATTCGATTGCACAGTTGCGCTACGTCTTTGTACATTTTGGGGACATTGGAAGTCGCTTTCAATGCTGGTCAGATAGTTGAGATTTATGTAATTACCCGATATTGCAGTTCTAATTTCATCTTGACAAATTTCTAGTTAGTCATTAGTTAGTTACATACGAGTGGCTTTAAGGGGAAAAGTGGTGTAGGGAAGCAGCGCCAGACCTATGCTTGGCTATACAAATTATAAACAATTAACAGTGAAATTGAAAACTTTTCACTGGAAACTAAGCTGTTGTTTCGGAAATTTATTCCAATTCAGATAGTACCTCCAAATCAGATACCAATTTTTGGATTTCTAACTTGAGTAATGTGCATATTCCGAGAAAAATACAGAATTTGTAAAATGTTTTGGAAATCCGAAACGTACTTTAGGTTTTTGTCTTACCTAATCTCCGACAAAAACCGTTCGTTTCAGGTGAATAACAGACATTTTTTCAGCAAGACTGACATTTCAGTTACACACACTATGCCATGCATACTAACGCTGCTTACTGCCGGTTTTGTGCCGAAATAAGCAAGGTGGTTGGGAAAACTCAGGCTTTGCAAAAGCTGGACACCGTACATGGTAAAAGCAACGGGAGACTTTAGCACCAAATCCAACTCGGAATTTCACAAAGACGCCGCCGCCAGCGCACACGGATTTATGACAGCAATATTGTATCATCGTTTTATCATTAATGAATAAAATGACGGAATGAAAGCTGAATTCAAAACAATAACTCTTTCATTCTCCATATGGGTTACAGATTTTCCAGCTAAACCGAATAGCGCTTTTTGGGGTCATACGGATTCTGGAGGAAGATTACAAAAAAATATAATAAGTTTGATAACAAGGAAACTTCCTTAAATTACTAAGATTTATTGCTATTGCTAAGATAAAGTCCTGAAAACCATCTCAAAACTGTGCTTGGAAACTCCATGTTATAACCCCACTCATGACGTAAAGCCTTCCAAGCCAAGCGCACCAACTTCAGCATCCCATCTTCCATGTGGCCTATGCATGCACTTTGTGGAAAAGGAATGAGAGCTGAAAAATCTCAGCTCTCCTACATAAAACAAATGACACTTCTTCTTCACAGCTTGTGAAGGCAAGTGCAGGGGCTCTTTCAGTCTTCCCCTGCACTGCAATATTTCGGCTTATATTATAAATTGTAATTTAATTTCTGAATACAATTTCGTTAACGGCAGTGTAGACAATAAATATTTCCAATTTACTCTAAAAAATCCATACAAAGCGTTATTATTTCTGCATCCTAATAAAGAACACAACGGGGAATTAAAAGCAAATTACTTCACCCGTTACAATGGTGCCTTGAAACTATTCGGTTAAAGGATTACGCAGATAGTTTATTAACGCCCACTTCATAACAAAAAAATTCCTGTGCCAAAATGAAATCGGAGCCGCCATCACCGCCTCCTATTTTCAGTTTATTGTGCCAGAATCAGTTATGATTCTTCAGCTGTGGTTAATAATTTCCATTCCTGTCATCGCTCCCATGTTGTTACATTATCTCTACATAATGGGCAACCGTCTCTATAGGAGTATCCACAGGAGAATATGGAATACGCCCACCACAATTTCTACAACCCCGTTCCCTCCGGACAATGCATCGACCCGTAGGAAATCTTACACTTCCACCGAAGCGCTGGAAATAAAAACAGATTTCAACGGATTGGACAGCAAATTATGTGGAAAACTCTTGGAAGTTGAAAATGATGCTCGGAAGTTCACTCAGTTTGTTAGTCAGTGTTAAGACCTCCGGTACAACGACCTGCAAACAACGTTAGAGGAACCCCATCGTCAAGTTGACCAGCTTTCTCAGGATATTATCCAAATCCGGAATCAAATGATAAGGGAGTTGGTGAAAATTAGAGAAGATTTACAAAACATTGAAGACTTTTCCAAAGGAAGCAAAGATTTCCACCCATAAGGCTTCATCCCTCGACCATTTGTGGAAAAATTGAAACAAATCCTAGCCCCAACACTTCAAGTGTCAACATGTGCACCGGGTCCTACTCCAACTACTCCAGCACAATCCGACCCACTACCAGCTCTTGACAAAAGCATATACCGCCCCCCACATCTACGAAAGGAACCATGTGGCACTTGTGGTAGTAACAGTCACACCAAATCAGAATGTCGACAAAAGCCTCCTATTCACATTCAGATGCTACGCCCATATGTCACCCGGACAGACTCAACAACAGATTTCTTGGACAAGGACAATTGTCAACAATTGGCTTCCCCGCAAATTTCCGACAACAGCATGACTGCCCCACACCAAAATTCGGTGCCTCCCACCAATTCTTTGTTATCCACAGCCACCCCATCCACATCCGCTTCACTCTCATCCCCAACAAACTCATCAGTTCTAGCCGGTAACAGAATTGTTCGTCCTAGAAAACCAGTGGATTTTCCAGGCTTTACATCGTGGGACTCAACATCGTCGCTGATTGACCCGGATGTCCACAATCACCGCCTTGGTGGGGGGACTTTATAACCCCACTCATGACGTAAAGCCTTCCAAGCCAAGCGCACCAACTTCAGCATCCCATCTTCCATGTGGCCTATGCATGCACTTTGTGGAAAAGGAATGAGAGCTGAAAAATCTCAGCTCTCCTACATAAAACAAATGACACTTCTTCTTCACAGCTTGTGAAGGCAAGTGCAGGGGCTCTTTCAGTCTTCCCCTGCACTGCAATATTTCGGCTTATATTATAAATTGTAATTTAATTTCTGAATACAATTTCGTTAACGGCAGTGTAGACAATAAATATTTCCAATTTACTCTAAAAAATCCATACAAAGCGTTATTATTTCTGCATCCTAATAAAGAACACAACGGGGAATTAAAAGCAAATTACTTCACCCGTTACAATGTATATATTTTATAGAATTCAGAATGAATTTATTGAACTTTGATTGCAAATGGTAAATAGCATAGTTATTGAGATCAAACTTTTAAGTGTTTTTCAGTGAATGGAGATGAAATAACGGATATCTAAACCAAGCACGGTTTGCGGTAGCTATTTGGAAACTAATGAAGAACAACCAAGTAAATGTAGTTACGTAACTCATTAAGAAATTCAAAAAGACATTGAAAACGGGTTTAAAAAGATTTTCATCAAGGCCGCTGACCTGTGCAAAAACTTGACACAGAAGATAAGTTTCCTTTGCCAACATATTGCCGTTTTCAGCAAGTATCAAATCGTTTCGCTTCAGTTTTTGGCGGCCACTACAACAAGGTTTTTGTATCATCTGTCCAAATTTTGCTTGCTTTTGAAGCTGGTGCCAAGAAGTGTGCAGTCCTGTGAATACTCTTGTTTAGAAACAATTTTAATTTCTACCAAAGTGACATGTCTGGATCGTGAATTGAATTTACTACAGGATTCCAACCTTAGAAGCAAAATCGAGTATTGAACTTTAAAAACTGCCGAGAGTTGTATAGCAGTTATAACTGAATTCGACAAGCCACTATTTCCTAACCCACACTTAGATATTATGCACAATACCAGGCATTTTTTGCTGCAACAACAGAACGCACATTTTGTTGTTTGAGACGAACAATCACCTATTTAGGAAGCACAATGGGAGAAGAACGACTGAGTGTTTTTAAAATATAAACCGAGGCAAACAATTAATATTGACCAAATTTTGAAAGAATTTATGATAAAAACACGCCAGCTTATGTTGCAAAATGATAACTTTTTTAAACTGTAAATTTGGACAAACCAAGCTGGTTTGATTTAAAACTATATACACCAGTAATAATAAATGTTCTTTTAAACCGCAATTTTTACGTTTCCTACTTCATTTTAAGACGGTGCACCTACCAAATTTTAATTCTAGGTACGCCAGTGTTCAAACGCTTTCCAAATAAGCGGAGTAGCCATTTTATAAAGAACAAGTGGATAGAGCTGTTTAAACGTAAGACAATATATTGTCGTATATATTGATATCAATATATTGATGATTTCGTCCTCCTCCTCCTGCCACCCGATTTTGTCGTACGTCCCTGTAAAAAATTCTCAGAAACATATCTGGTTACTGCGACTCTAACTCGAGCACTACGTCTCACTGACGACTCGGACTCTGTTTCGGAACTACTGGAGTCTCCGTCGGGATTGTGAAAGGGGTTAAAGGAGGATTGACAAATGGATTACTGAGATTTGACGGAGCTATTGCTGGAACGCGGAAAGCATTACTACTGGAATGCCCCGACTTTGGAGCTAAACCAATACTTACAGAACTGTTAGAAATATTATACACTATAGAAGAAGGGCTAGGATTAAATAACGTCAGGATTAAAATTTGACAAAGAGGGCGAATTATTAAGAAAAGGATTTGTAATACTACTGGCAGTACTAGTATCATTAGATTTTATAGAAATATGTTTAGGACGGGATTCAAAGCTGGTCATAGTACCTGCTTTAAAATATGAGGTTACAATAGGACTTTCACTACTATAGGATAGGGGGTCATTATCATTATCACTACTGTCGTGATAATACTTTTTTACATCGCCAATGCAAACTACCCTAAACTCTTTACCATGATGAGGACGTTCATTAGAACTACGCGCATCCTGTACTCTGTATTTCAAAGGGAATATTTATTCTATTACTTCAAACGGGCCTTGCCAGCGCTGTTGCCATTTTTGTACTCTTCCGGGAAGTCTAGGAGTTTTAATCAGAATAAGGTTACCATTGGACAACTCCAAATCAGAATTGAGTTTATCAAATTTCTCTTTTGATACTTTTTGCGCATCGCACGTGTGCAGATAAGCAATTTTGGCTGCTTCTTGTGCACATTTAATGTGATCAACGGGTTTTGTTTCCTCATTTTCAACTTCACACACAGGCTGTTTGTTATCTGAGACTAAGCGAGGGTAGCGACCGTACAATTCGAAAAAAGGGTATGACACTATGAAGTGTTATATTATACTTATAAACTGCAACAGAAACATACCTATCCCACTCTTTTTCTTTTGAAATAAGTTTTGCAAACGTACGCTGCAGTACGTCGGGATTCCGTTCAAACGACGCTGTCTCACCTTTGCATGGATATGCTTCAACATACCTGGTGAGATGATCAATGATCGTCAGTATGCATGTGTTTCTTTTAGAATGGGTGGTGGGAAACGGTCCCACAAAATCAATGTAAATTCTTGTAAATGGACTTTTGCAGGTTCAATTGACTGTAATTTACCATGAGAGCACCCAACTCTACGATTAAACGATTGACAAGTTTTGCAGCAACGCACAAAATTGCAAACGGTACGAAACATAATCGGCCAGTAATATCTTTGCCGAATTAAATCGAATGTCTTATGTAGCCCCAAATGTAAGGCTTCCTGGCCATGTATTTCGTCGATTAATTCTTTTTGTGGTGATTCAGGAATCACCAGGCGCCATAGCTTGTTATCAGGACCTGGGGAAGCTTTATAAAACACATCCCTCCAATTTATATTGGGAAAGTATGCTTGCAATTTTCTTGTCCGGTATCGTATCATGCTCGTTTAACAGTGCGTCAATGATTGGCTTTATTTTTGTACATTGTTTCGCACACATTGAAAACATTTTCGCATCAACTATTTTGCACAGATCATCTACATCGTCTATGGGCTTACAAAAGATATCTGAGGGAGGATTCTTTGTTATCACAGGGTTTCTGGAAAGGGCATCGGCATCTGCGTGCTTTTTACCAGCTCGGTGAATGACTTCAAAGTCATATGGCTGTAGTGCCATTGACCAACGTGCTGCTCTGCGCTGCGGATCTTTAAAACTAATCAAGTTACAAAGGGCTCTAAGATCTGTGATTATTGTAAAGTGTCTACCTAATAGATATGGTCGGAACTTCTGTATTGAAAAAAGTACAGCCAAACAATCCAGATCAGTGGCACTATAATTGACTTCATGTCGTCGTAACGAGCGTGATGCGTACGCAATTACTCTCTTCACCCCGTCTTGTATTTGCACAAGGAAACAGCCCAATCCTAAACTGCTCCCATCCGTGGGAATTTCAGTGGGGGAGAATTCGTCGGGGTAGCCGAGAATAGGAGTGGTACACATTAACTCTTTCAGCTTATTGAATGCTGCCTGGTGTTTTTCATCCCAATGGAGTGTAACATCTTTTTTAGTCAAGTTGTGCAGAGGTTTTGCTATGTGTGCAAAACCAGGAATAAATCGCCTTTAATAACTGCACAGCGCGACAAATGACTGCATGTTTTTTACTTTCTTTGGACCTCAATACATTTTTCGGATATTATATGGCCCAAGTATTTTAGCTTACTGAAGCCAAACGAGCATTTTCGTGCCTGCAGCACCAAACCAGCTTTTGAAATGGCGGACATTATAGTTTCAAGATGATCAATATGTTAATTAAATGTTTTTGAGAACACGATCAGATCATCAATTTAAACAGGAGCTATAGTCCATTTTAATCGAGCTAAAACAGGGTCAATCAAACGTTGGAATACAGCTGGACTGTGTGCTAACCCAAACGGTAACACTTTTAACTGGAGAAGGCCGTCTGGAGTAATAAAACTGTCTTGTCTTTGCTGTTATTGTGCATTGGAAGTTGATAGTACGCTTGATCGCAATCAAGCGTTGTTAAATAACTTGCTCCTCTCAAACGGTCGAGGGCATCGTCAATGCGAGGCAACGGGTCATTGTCTTTCTTAGATACCATATTTAGTTTACGGTAATCTACGCAAAACTTAATCCCACCATTTGGTTTTTGCACCAAAACAACCGGTGATGACCAAGGCGATTGTGATTCTTCAATAATATCTTTGCGTAGTAGATCCTGTACCTGATCGTTAATAAGTTCTTTTTCTTTAAAAGATACCTTATATGCTTTCTGTTTTATGGGTGTATTATCGCCAACATCTATTTCGTGTTACACTAAAGGAACTTTTCCGAGCTTTGGATTTTCTTGGTAAGAGAAAGTGTGTGTACTTTTTCAGTAAATGCATTGTTTTTCCTTTCTCATCATTAGTGAGATTTTCACAAAACTTGAGATGGTTTTTTTAAAGTTTCAAAGTCACTAGATAATGACGGAGAAAATGCATCAAGTTTCTCAATAATGTCATCATAACTCTGTTTGCGCTTTTTCTCGTCCACCAACTCGTCTAGGTTGCATAATATATCATCGTCTGTTTTTTTACCGCATGAGCCAACTTTCAGATTTTCACGGAGGTGGACTGGGCGGTTACTTAAATTCACTACGTAGATACTTGCATAGCCATCCTTCATTTTGAGAACACTATCACCAAATGCTAGTTGGTGATAAGCTGTCCATATTACGTTTTGGGGTTAAAATCTTGCGTTATTTTACGCATGCATCTAAGTTTAACTTTGGTAAATGATTGGGGATGGAGAATAGTTCCCTTTCGTACTCTAATATTATACAATAGAGCTGCAGGTGCACAATCACTTGTTAGTGTTGTGCTTGGTGAAACGGGGTCAGACATAAGTTCACTATCATCAATTGGAATGGAAAAAGAAGGAATTTCTGGGTCAGTAGCCTCAGGTTCATTGCTACTAACGGTAAAATTTGAAATTTCAGTTGAAAGGACAGAAGGTAAAGGAATTTTTTTCTCTGGTTGTGGAGGTGCAATATACCTACTAATATGAATTTTTTGTGTTTCACATGTAATGTGAACTTGTAATGTGAGATGTAATGTGAGATGCGAGCCAGTCCATTCCCAACACAATGTCATTGGATAGTTGGGGACTACGTAGAAGCTCCATAAGATTTCATACTCGTCAATATTGATAACCATTTCTACGAGTGCTCAATCACAACCTGAACGGTTTCCTCTACTGAAACGTTAACAGAGAAAGGCTCAATTTTTACATATCTATATAACGAAGAATCTATTTTGCTCATGAAATTCAAATTGACTGCGCTGATAGTGGCGCCAGTGTCAATGAGAGCAACGAGTGGTGTATTTCCTATCGTGATGGGCCACGTAAGTATAACGCGCTTATGAGTTTTGTTACGGAAATATACTGGAAAAAGTCTTCCATTGAATTTTGTGAACTCTGTAGGAGCAGTACTAACGCAATCAAGATTCTCTGCTTTCATACCGCTTAGTGGGTACGTTGCAAGCAAAGAATGGAAGCAAAGAAAGACAGAAGGGCAATGATCGAAATCATTTCTCTTCGCTTTTAGAGGAACACACTGTTCATATTCATACTCATTACATGCAAAGTGGTTATTTACATTCACTTCAAGTCAACAAGAAATTGAAAAATGCTAGAGGGTTTTTCTAAACTACTATTGTGGAAAGGAAAGAAATGAACGAAGGGAAAATCTGTATTCGCATGCAAATTTTCTCCACGACCTAAAAGTCGTGGCTTCTATAGTTTTCCTGGGGTTCATTATTCTGGCCTTGTGCATTTTGCGGTATCTCTTCGATACCCATTAATGCTTGCATTTGCCCCTGATTTTGAACAGGAAGATTCGGCCTGGGTTGGGGTACATGATTTTGAAAGAATGGACTCTGATATGGTCCATATCATATGGATATTGCATGATAATGGATTCATAGGGGGAAACATGTGTGGCATTAAAAAAGGAGGTTGGAATTGAAAGGGATTGAACTGACCATGTCTGTTTCTACCATTGCCATTGTTATATTGCCAGTGCTTTCATAGAATGGGAATTGGTGCTGTCTTTCGACTGGTTGGCTGGTGGTGCTTGGCTTTGCTTAGGTTTTGACTCTTCAACCACCTCAGCATATTTTCTAAGCCGCCTAAGAAACTGACCTACATTCTCAATGTCTTGACATGAAAATGAAATGCGTAGGTCTTCAGGTAAACCTCTTACGAGATAAAGCCAGCTTTCTAGTTACGTAGGCTTGCACATTATCTCCTACACCTTAAACCAATTCCTTATTTTGCTTCCTATTAACTACCTGAAGGGCATTATTATCAAAGAATGCTCTCATTTCGTCTGCGATTAAATCCCAGACATCTTTCAATTCTTGCTCGGGGTTATTAAGATCAGGAAGATTGATATTTTGGCAAACGCTTGACCACCAAAATGAGGCAACCTCAATAAAGAATCTGTGTAAACTTGTGACGGCATATTTATAAGTGATGCGGGAGGCAATCACATCCGTCTCAAAATTCCCTATCCATTCCCCTACACTTGTCCTACCATTATACTTCCTAGATAATGCAATCAAATCAGCTAAATTCAACTGTGGTGGGGCAACCACTGCATGCGCGGCTTTATTATCATTATCAAGAAGTTCAGCCATACCTGCGTCCCGATTCCTTCTATTAGCCATGATGCGCGGGGATGGGTAACGGACAGCACGCCAAGATCAGTGGGTCAGAGGTGGACAGTGGTTCTGCGCTGTTGGTTTGTACGACAACATTTAATACTTTGGCAATGATAAATGATTTAGTTATAAATACTTAAGTCACCCGTTTGTACCCGGTCAACTGGAATCCTTAGTTCTACTAAAGACAAAGAAACTGACAACGAGAATTAGTGAAATCCTGCAATTGTAATAAGTTGAGTAATACAGTACAGTTTGTAGTAAAGTTTTTAGGGGTTACTCTTTGGCTACGAGAGGAAAGGGTCTTCCTGGATCATCCACCGGACTATATTTAGAAAAGGGGGATTATTGGTAGAAAATTAAGTTAGTTAGGGTCCACTGACCATTAATGAGCTCGACAGAACGCCGAGTCACTACTCTTACTGTAAGACGAGGTACTTCAGACTTTTTAATCACTAAAAATTCTTGGTGAGTGTCATCAATTACAATAACGTGTACTATGACTTCACTATGGGCTAAAGAAGATACTACCCGCTGAAAGGACATTACTCTTGTCCAAGTATTTACTCAAATGCACACTAAAGTTCTCTAGGGGTTTCTTAACTGCACCGACAGTAAACTAATTACTGAAAAGAAAGAAAGATTAATTTAATGTAACTATTATTATCTTACCAAAAGATTTGACCATACGAGGTGGTACCCCGCATCTAATGTCATGTAGTGGAGTTTCGATGAAAGCATCCACTGCCAGATGAATGGTTGCCTATTTTAATATTAGCGATTCCCTAACTAAATGACTGAGAGTATGAAATAGAATGAACAGATAAAATTAAATGATTGACAAAAGATGTTTAATGTAGCAATCTTCACTCTAGACTTTATTGAATCAAAAAGAAACTCGGAAATATTCTTAAAGGAAAAATGAAAAGAAATTTATCCTAATCCTAATCCTACGACGAAAGCTTAACGCGACCGGCGAGCTTGACAGAAGAGAAGATTGTGTTCCTCCAGATCCGCGTAGAGAAGCTCCTTGGCCGGAAAAAAAGATAGCGTCGCTTTTGTAGGGTGGTTGGGTGGAATGTTCCCTCTATAGTAGGGGAAGCCACCAGTTTATGTTTTACATAGGCTATACTTATTCTTATAACTATATTATGTTGTAATGCCACATACATGTATTCAATAATAATACCTTGAATAAATACTCTTCTTAACAACTACACTTCAGTTGGCTAGCATTCTGCTACGCCACACTATTTATTTGCCAATCGTTGTGACTCTTATGACGGCCAAATCAAGAGTGTCTTTTAATAATCATCATTTTACTTCAATCATGTTGCATAAGAATTCGCAGTATTTCTAATTATAAGAGTGTCTAAAGTGTTTACAATCTTTCATTTGTAGGCTGTCATTTGTATTACCCAATCAATGCCAGGCCGTGAGACCTACACGAAAAAGTTTAATTTATTATGTTGCCTCATCCTATTTTATTTAACGAATTCTTTATACTATCGTGGAAAAAATTTCAAAAAGTCTTAAAATCATCTTTGCTAAACTGTTTTTCAGTTTTACCATTATTTGTTGGTATGATTTTATGTGTTTGTGGTTTCCTTGCTAACCAGCTATTTCCAAAATACAAGCTGGTCATTTCTTTTTGTAATTTGATATGTCCAACAATTGATTTTTTTGCATTTTTGCATTTTTGCTTTTCTAACAGTGTTTTAGATAATTGCTCTAGTTTATCAATGGAACCAATTTAGTTCATGAAATATTTGTCCAAATTTTTGAAATGGAATGAAAATAATGCCAACAGAGAAATTTGTCGTTTGCATCAGCAGTTGTCGTTCCGTCAGTGTAATTATTTCATTTCATTTTTTTCATTTATTCATTTATTGAAAACGATATGAGATACAGCATCTTGCACAATTTAGTCACACAGTTAACTAAATTGAAAATGATACATAGTAGAATAAAGGAATTTATAAATAGAGATTACAAATAAGAAGAGATTCACGCTGCCTGTTAAGGCGCTGTGGGGAATGGAATGACAATACAGTAAAAAAAAGGAAAGCCTAAAGGCTTGGTTGGTGTAAGTCACCCAAACGAAGAATACAATATTATATGTATGAAACAATACAAATTTTAACATTTTTCTCTCAGCAATTTTATTAAGGACGGTATGGCTGATCTGCGGTATCTTTCATACTTACATTTAGCCAGTCGAAAATTTTGTTTGTTACGATTGTACCTACTACTAAAGTTTGGTTTACGAACAATTCTATATTGGTCAAACCAATGTTTAAACCTTTCATTTTTGAGGGTTTTTATCCCAAACCTGTAAAGAAGGTCTTTCCACCTCTGTTCCAAATGCTCAATACCCAGTTTATTACAAGATTCATAGTAATTTGATTTACTTATGTACCTTCCGTGTATAATTGCTAAAGCTCGCTTCTCTACACTAATTAGCTTTTTACTTTGATCTTGAGTGAGGTAATTTGACCATAATATGCAACAGTATTCTAAAATGCTCCGAACATATGAAATGTACAGTGATATTAGCTTGGTTGATGGGAATCCCAAACATTTGAGCTTTCTCAGAATAAAAAGTTTTTTACACGCTTTGGCATAGACAAAGTCAATATGGTCACTCCAGTCGCACTTCTCATTTACTAATACCCCTAGCAGTTTACTAACGCTAGCATGTGGGAGCTCAACACCATTTACCGATATAGATATATTGCTAAACCTTTTCCCTTTTGAGTTATCTATCACCAAAATATTACTTTTCCTAGGATTAAGTGTCATATTATTAGCAGTTAAAGTATCATTCACATCTTTTATGTCGTGTGCTCAATTATCGTGTGCTTCCGGATTATAAATATAACTGAAACACCAAGTCAGTTCTTAAGCCCGATGAGATGACATGACCAATTTATTACAAAATAGTTTGACGTCTTTACAAGGGTTATTCAACAACGATGTCCAATATCAAGCAACATAGTTTTTACTTTGATTCATTTAAATAAATGAAAATACTTTATACAAATTATGTAATAAAAGAATAATCACCATTTTTATACAGACTACATTTATTTACTTATACGTTATCAGAAATACAGATTATTATGCCTGCATTTTAACACGGGTGTGGTCAAGTCCTGTTGCACATCCAACTTAATTTTTATGCAAATGAGATTTTATTCCAGAGTATTTTGTCGATGTGTTTTACAGTATTTTAAATGTTTACAGCGCGGTTCTAAATACATTGTTAGTACCAATGGCCTGTTTCATTTCTGAATAGTTACATTTACAAGAAAATGGATTTTTGTTGATTAGGTTAAGTTGTTGTGTTAACTACTATGTTAATGCCAATTTCTTTAACAGATTTTAACCAGCCACAACAAAATATTTAAACATGTATTTAAGCGCATGCAACTTTACAATAGCAGTGATTAATTCAGTTTCTTAATAATCCAAAAGTAAACATATCGCTAAGTATATTTCCCTTCGGTTGCATGTAAAATCAAGAATCAATACATTTCACAGACACGATATTTTTATTTAAATAAATAAGTATTTTACCTACTGAATTACAATTATGCTAGTTACAAGTATTTACCAATTTAAAACAAATTATTCTACTCAGATTACCCAATTTGACATTTATTGTTATCCATGAATATAAAAGCGTTTAAGAAAAAATTTTGTGATTAATATCACCAATTTGTAGGTTTTAATGTTGTCTACATTGGCAACACCAAGTATATATTACACAAAAATTTACACTGTAAACTTAGCATTCAGCCGAATAACATAGTTTTGCTATTTCTTATATTTTAGATTACCAACGTGTAAAGCAGTAAACAATGGTCTTTAATCTTAAACAACTTAGTAATGTAGTTATGATTTTATTGATACAAGTCATTAAGTCGAACAGTTGAATGATCGCTGTCGAGAACTGGCAGTATAGATAAGCTGCGTATTCTACTAAAGCGGGTACATTATATATTGCTTAAAACATATCAATAAAATCCTTCAAAATTTATCCGTTTGCCACGTAGAAACGGGAAATCAGTTCTGCTTGGAAAGTTGAAATATGCAAATAACGTTTTGGATATTTTGTCCGCCGAAAGAACACGTGATGTAGGTAAGTTGGTTTCTGCTACTGAATTACATAGAACATGTTTTAGGAAGATTTATTCAAATATTCATGGTGTCGTCCTAACTACTTTGTTAGCACCCACGCTTTTTCCCGTCTGAAATTGGCATATATCATTTCCCTACTATGCAAGTTTAATATATGGTATACCCGTTTGCTGGGTTTGACTACATTGCAATACCAAGTTACAATGGCCAAGCTATGTGACCAACAAATCCAAGAGACAGTGTTAATTTGTTCCAGAATTGTAATGCCACCCAATGCCCCAATAACGTTCAAAAACCTTTCCCTTTACTTTCCTCTTTCAACCCTACCAAGTTCAGTTGAACGTTTTAAGGGAATGGAAATGCATTCAAATAAAGCGAGATTCAACATTGATCTGATTCCGCATTTCATTGAAAAACAATACAAAATCCACATGCAATGGAAATGGAATAAGTTTTGGCAATTCAAACCACGTTAGTTTGAGCAGCATGCTTTATATTATACGTAAGTATATACGGAATCACGATTTAGGATTTGAATCCATTAAAAATTAAAAATCGTATTATCTATCTATTTAGAGTAAACATTCGACATATTGTAAAAAACCAACTTTAACCTGATTCATTTTAGCCGGCCATCGAACTGTTATAACTTGAAATGATATTGACTACAGTACCAATATCAACATTTTGAAAAGAAAAATCACCCTGGTCTTTGCTAAATTTGAATCTTCCACCGCCTTACAATTGAATATTTTTTAGTAAGTAAATGTTTGAAAGATCATACTGAAATTTACCCAGTATGCCTTTCAAAATAGACATGTAATTTGCACCTGTTATATTTTTTAAAACAATTTTAACATTTTGGTTATCGTGAAATATTTAACGAAGCTCAGCTCCAAGTTGACATTTCAACCGTGTATTTTCTGTGAGTCTTTCCAATTTTTTTGATGTTTCGATGACCTTTATGACTTTTCACACTCAAGTATAGCATAAAGTTTCGTTCGTAATTATTTGTGTTTTAGAGTCGACTACATTCTCGAACCTCATAATAAATATAAAAAACACCTATTCAGTCAATTATGTTATAATTTCTTGTTACACTGTATATCCAAATGGTACAGTATATAGATACTTAATCAAATACTGTTGGCTAGTCACAGGGCAAACTGAAATTGAGAGGTAGTTTCAGATTGTGCAACAGATGAAGTTTCGTGTATATATATATTAGTTTATGAAAGCTGTACATTCCACAAAGAACAACGTAAAGTTGGGTTGTTTTGCAAAGTAAACAACCAGCGTAAGTTGCTTTTGCTATAACACTTTTGTCCTCCTACTACTACTCACGTCGTTTTCTTGACATTTCTGGCTGCCGTACAAACTTAAAAAGCCAAGACAAATCCTCCAGTAGGAAATGCCATGAATAGATATACACTTCTTTTCTTTTCGTTTTCTTGTTCTCCCATATAAGTCATATTAAGACACCTGAAATGTGCATTTGTTCCTAAAACAAGAGCATGTTCAAAATACTTTTGCCACGTATCAGCTATCCCTGTAGCGGAATATTGCCTTATGCGTTGAGTCAGATATCTTTGAAGGATTCCCATAAAAATGTAAGTATGCAGAGTTTTGTGTATTATGTTTGTGCCTACACAAAATCAACATTAACCTCCTTCATTTTTAGCCTGCCTCTCAAATGATATAATATGAATTGACATTGACTACAATGTCAATATCACACTTTCGAAAACGGAAATCCCCCAGGTTTTAATCTAAATTTAATATTTCCACCGAAATAACGTGAAATATTTTATTTTTTGCCAAGATATATGCTGAAGTTCAGTTTGAAATTAATCTACTCTACTTTTCAACTCGGAATGATTGAAACTTGGCTTGCTCTTTTATGAAAACGTTTCTCTACTTTGTAGTAAATATGGGAAGTTTAGTCAAGTTCAGTTCCAGGTAAACACATTTTTGTTTACCGTATATTTTCTAGAATCCTATTCTAAAATTTATGTTTATCTTTCGATTACCTTCGACAATGAGTCTTCACTATTCTCTTTAGCTTAATACAACTCTGTAATTATTTTTTTGTCTCAGCGTCGACTACATTGCCGAAGCTCAGAAAATAAAAACGTCTATTCAGTCAATTAGATTGTTGTTTCCGTTTTCTTGGATTAAGCATAGTTCTGCACTGTTTATCTAATCTGTATAGCTATAGCTTACTGCTACTTACTGAAATACCACCCTGTTAGCACCAGTCGATCGAGAAACTGCAATAAATATTTAGTTTCACAATGTGACGTGGACGAAAAAAAATTTGATAAACAATCATAAAGTTTGCAGCATGCCTAAAAATTATGTTTAAATGTTTTTTTGTGTTGGATACACTTTTATGTCACCCGCGACAATCTAGTATTACTCATGATTTTATAAAAGTGATTGACAAAAAAAAGTTGAATTATATTCCAATTTGAAAAATACATCAATTCACCTTTAAGTTTTATAATGAAAAACAAGTTGTCATAGGAAATCGAAATGACTACATTGTCAATATCATTTCTTTGCCATAGAGACGCGGTTGTCATTGCATCCGCAAGTTTTTTCAAGCAAAAATTATTCTAAAGCTACTTAAAGGAGTGTAAGAACTTCTTATCTTTGTGGTTAGTGTGGAACCATCGTTGAACTTGAAACTCTATTTGATGTCACAGACGCAGCTGTTCTCCAAGAAATTGCTTAGGACTTTTGGACCTGTTTAAATATAAATCAAATATAGTTTTTATTATAGCAACTTTATATGAATCGCATTTTCTATATTCAGAAATAATAAAGGTCTTCAGTGTCTTGATGCTGAAAATGGTGTGCTTACCGGTTTAATGCTTTCTTTGGTACGTTACATTTGTAAATATAGTTATTGCTTCCTCCCTTCGTTTGTATTGATAGTTGAACCTAAAAGTAGTAAGGTGGTGACATCAGTGGAACCTCTTAAACATTTAAAAATGCAATATTCTACTTTCTTCTACAATTAACATTTTTCAAACGACAAAATATTTAGGAACCATCTAGCTACAAAACTGTGGACTCTGAACAAGTTCTAACAACCAACTGACTTTGCTCGGTTGACATTCATTTGCCTTTTGTCGATATTTTCAATTATCTGCTGTACATGGAATTTTCCAGTGCTTTGTGTGTGCGTGTTTCTGTAATCCCCAAGTATCACAAGGAGGCCTGCCATCAACTTAAATAGTAACTAAATTTTTAATTGCCTTAAATTGGTATTATGTTGCTATTATATATATATTGCTGAATAGCTGAGCGTAAAAGCAATTAAAAACTCTGAAAGTAGTAACCCTACAATACATACAAGCAAATTTAAATCCTGTTGCTGATATTTGTGTGATTATTTAAAGCAAAATTAGGGATTGCTGGAGTTTATGTGGCTATCAAATTTATTTTTTAATTATAGCGTGAAATATCAGAACACACACGACCTCTTTCATGTTTCTATTATCTTAGGTATAACATTAATTATCGCCATGTATTCCTTACAAAACGAAAAACATGGCAAAATATAGCTGTATACATACGATTGTGATAACAGAAAAATTTCAACAGGGCGTCACTTTCTAAAAAAAAAGATTGCTACGTAGATTCGAGTGTGGCAGCCCCGCTGGTTGTTTTTGTTATAATAATTTATCTTCTATCTTCTACTGCTTCTGTCACCTTCTAAACAATGGTGGCAGAGCTACTACTACTTATTTCGCTAATATTTATAATGCCACACTCGGCTTATGTAAAATGTGAATCTGACTTTTTCTCGTAATCCTCTCGAAACAGTTTATGTAGTGTTGCGCAATATTAACTTTCAAGCAGAGGATTATGTCTAACATTTATTTCAACACGAAAGGCTTTTGGGCACAGCACAAACGTTATTAGTTAATAGATAAAGTAACTTTGACATCATGTTTATTCCATATCATACATATATACATAGACTATCGGTCTTACAAGATTCATTTGGCCATGGCATTTCGCAGCAAAAGGCCACACAGACAAAAAAGCTGTAACATATTAGACTAGTTTCAAGACTTCTCTAGGCACATTCAAAAGATTAAAGCCTGAATGCGCAAAAGAGGTAAAAATAGTTTAGAATAGAATTGCCAAACATTTCCAATACGTAATTGTTAGCAAACATTTCGTTCCTGCAAAAGCTAAATTTTTCAAATACTCAATGCTGAAAACATGCGGAACAAATAAAATAACAGGAATAAATATGGTTTTTGCTTTTTAATTCCTTTTTTCTAGGATACGGTAGCTTTAGGTACGATAAAGAGGTCTGTTTTATAATTTTTTAAAAAATACGCATATTTGAAATTTTAATCCCAGGAGCATAAAGAATGATAACTACACCATTTTTGCAACATACCTTCATCAATTCAAAAACTCTTAGGTTCTCAATATAAAAAGTTGACACAAACCGTGTAAAACCTGTAAAAAAATGAAGCTGGTTCGTATGCTAGATTTGGATTCTATTACAGATCTTTAACCAACTCAGGCGTACTTGTACAATAAACTGGTTTTCAAAGCTATGCACAAATGACAAAATAAAATAAACTTAAGCATGTCTGAATATATACTCTACATTTATATAAGTAATACTTATAAATACATATAATAGTATGGCTTCTTTTTGGCAAAAAAACAAGAGCTAGCGTGAAGTACCGATCGATAGGTTATACACGTGCTAAGGTATTTGAGACGACTACTTTCATCCAACCAACTTATGTCGAAAGCTTTTAATATAATAAGGTTATATATAACCCTTTTTCATACTATCCTTATAAAAACTACAAGTACATTTAGAAAAGAAGCGCCAAATGTTTACGGGTTCTCCATGAAACCTTTAAAATTCAACACACAACACGGTTCCCGACTTTTATAGCATTTGCGTGCCTTCATGCTTTCAAAGCTTCTATGATTTTGTCGACAAATTAAGCGCTAAAATGCTAATTAGGAAACGGGCTATGAGACGAGCCATCAGCAAACCTTTACTTTACAAACTGATGAAAGGTACAAGTGTATCAAATTTTAGAATTAGAATAAAATGTTATTGCACCATCTAATTTAATTCAAAAGTTTATTTGGAGTTTGTTCGTTCTGTATTGCGTTTACAATATGACTGTTGTGTCGATAACAAAATTTTATTTTTAAGCTTTTAAGACCAACAAATGAAAACAAATATGTCAAGAAAATAAACCTGGAAATATTATAATTGTTGGATTGTGATCGTGGCATAATCAAATTTTTCAACAGAGCATACATAATAACAGTACCTCACTAACGTCGCTTTTAGTTACATTTGCAGGGTACCCAATGCAAAACAGAAATTACCTCATTGCATACCTTTATCAATGTATTGTAACTTTTAGTTTCTTCTCGAGTTTACTGTTCAAATCAGAATCTATGGTTACTAAAACTTATTGTAAGTTATCCTAGTTTATTTGTTCAAAAACATAAATACAATAAGAATATGCAAGATCTTACAGACAGACAGACATGCAAATGAATTCAACATGAAAATAAAACATGGTTTAATGCATGGTAAAATATCCCGACAAGGTAAAACGCAGTCACTAAATTTAAACAACAAGCAAGCTTCTACGCCCAGATAAAAACTAATTTGCAAAGTGGACGTTCGGTTCCACTAAAAGTTTATTTTTGGTTTATTTTACAAGCGCGTGTTGCTAGGTAGGAGCGTTGCCCCAATTCAAATTGGACGATTGTAGCACTATAAAGCACTAGTTTTATAAAGTCGCAAAATATTGTTCGAACTGAATTTCTTTATTTCATCATATAGTTCTTAAAAACACACTCAAAGTATGCCAAATTGTAATAAAATCGTTCTGTACCAAACAAACATATTATTTTCGCATTGTTTTGAAGTAAACATAACAATTTAAGAAACGTTACTGTAGGCTACGCTTTGTTGTTTTTCTAAAGTAAAGAATAAAACACTGCCTTTTATATATGAGCTCAGTTTGCTCACCTAATCTGAAAAAACTTATAAAACAAATCAGAATGGACCTAGATAATTGATTAACCAACAGATATTTAAACCCAATTTGTAAACATTACAATTAGTTGAAAAATGTTTACGTACAAATTTTCCAGTACTAAAATGTACTATTGTATAACTTTGCTAAACGTTATGATAATGTTTTTGCTAATGCAAAGCTGCAGTACGGACTTAAGTCAGTTAGACCCAAATGTAAGAAAAGAACTGGAAAAACAAGTTGAATACCAGCTAAAACAAGAAATTTCTCAGTGGGACATATCTACCTACGCCAGCCACGTAATAGAGCTAGCATTGAACATGGACCGTATAGTTGAGGCAAGACTTTTAAAGCTGATATTGCAACAGGATGAGCGGCTTAACAAAATACCAGATGATGTAATACGCGACATAAACATTTTTTACGGTTGCATTAATCGTTTGATAAACTTTAGGGGATTAGATTTCGCTGAACATTTGTTGTACACTCCAGTTATTCTATCAAGGTATTTTTCAAGTGGAAATGTTCATTATGCTCTGTACCCTTACGAACTATACGGAAAAAACGTGGAGGGATTCAATTACGCAAAATATATGACGTCAATGATAGACAATGAACTTCATGGAAAAACTGTGTGTCAAGCAGACCTGTATGTGTATCCGCCAACAATCCTGCAATAGCAAAGTTTATATATGGCAATAGATAAATCGCTCGCAATAAAACCAGCTCACTACACCATTATAGATGCTCATGGGTTGCATGTGGGGAGGCCATATTATTGGAAAGAGTTTTATATAAATACGTCACCACAATACTTTGTTTTAGTCCACTCGCTAGCATTTGTGACAACTATGCATACTGATTCACTAAAACACTGGCTTGACGGAATCTTATACGTATATTCCCAATTTCCAACATCTTTTCCGTTGATAATGCGATGGGAAACAGGATTCTATGGTGAACGAAATTTACAGCATATAAAATATCAGGTGTATTGCCTATACTGTGATCCATGTAACACAAATTTGTGGGTAGGTAGTTTATACGGTATTCTGTATAGCTACGCAGGTGCCAAGTTGCAATACATAACTCAAAAATTAGAAACTTTGGGTAGCACACTGAAGGCAGTTCAGATCCATGCTGGTTTGGAAACCGCAGAAATACTGAGTGATCACAAAACATATATGTCATCCAATGCCATGATGGATGCTCTCAGGAATATTTTGAAAGGAAGTAGTGTATCAGGGACCGTGCGCTCAGTGTTTGACACCCATCAATTGTACTCGATTCTAGGGAAAAATGTATCCATAACTATTTCAAAAATACACTACCTTACAACTAGAGAGTTTAGGAAGTACAAAAGCGTTGATGTTAACACGTGTTTGAAAAACAAAACAGTGAATTATCCACCATACTGGAGAATTCAATTATCAGAAATATCCAATCCCTTTTCCCCCGAACAATCATACAATAATATCGTGCTGTATCGAAACAGATTAAGATTTCTTGCTTGTCACCTACAGGAAGGATCTTGGATTATTCGACTGAAAGAACTGGTGTCGCCATTTGATACAACCACATGGATACTTTTGGCTAGTGTCTCTGCGGTAATTCCTTATATACTATGGATATCCGCAACTGATACAAATGCAAAGCAATTTCAAAACACTATGTTGTATATATACGCTGCATTTCTAGAACAATCGTGTTCCATATTTACAATTAAAAATAACAGAAGGAAGATCATCATTCGATTGACGATTGGTTCTATTCCACTTGTTCAGGTTATAATGGGGACCGTATTTAAAGGAGACAACATAAAAAGATTAAGCGTTAGACCCCCAGTCATACCGTTTGACAAGTTTGATACATTAGTGGAACATAATTTTAACATATACTCGTATCCTGTACATTACAATGTCACAATTCCCAACAAACCGTTTACCCAGATAAGTAATCACGAAGCCTTTCCAGTTGTATCCGAGTTTTATCATCATATTTTGAAGTTCCAAGTAGATCGTGAAATCCTTAATACATTGGCTACAATGTCGCATGACTTATCTGAGAGGACCAAGTACTACCTCATGCATAGCCAGATGTTTCCAGAATGGCAACACAGGTTTATTCCTTCATTTACAAAGTTATTACACAGTCACGTAGAAACTTGCAACAAATTAGGAATAATATTAGATGAGGAAGATGCACATGTGTTTTACAGCTACTACAAACACATTTTAGGAAAGCCTGTTTACTTCGGCACAGATTTAATACACGAGACTCTGCACACATATTTTTTGACAGGAATACTTCCAAGTTATCTTATTCAACGTATAAGGCAGTATTCCGCCACAGGAATAGCGGACTGGTGGCAGAAGTATTTTGAACATGCCCTTGTTTCAGCAACAAATGCACATTTTATGAATCATAATATGACATATATGGTTGAAGAAGAAAACGAAAAGAAGGGAAGTGTACATTTATTAATGGCATTTCCCATTGGCGGCTTTGTCCTGTCCTTTTTAGTTTATATTGTTGAAAGTAGGAAAATGTGGATAGCAGTGTTCCAAAAATACCCTGTGGACATTATCAATTTTCGAATGAATAGAGTTCAAAAATTTGACGCTACGGGTATTTATTAGCGTATATTGTTGTCTCTTCTGCATTCGCCTGGCACATATATCTTACAAAAAATGTAACATTTTAAATTGCTTATTGTCATTTGTGTAATTTAGTGATGAAATTAATTAAATCTTGCTCGTAACTTGGCATAAACCAGTTGTTCGTTTGTTCGTTCTAGCAAATTCAAACAGCTGACTTATCAAAATCATGCGCATGTGTAACAAACTGGCACCACCCCGCCGTTGGCACCTTTACAATGTAGATGCTTTTGCTTTTAGATTTAAAAGTGTATAATATATTCTAATTAAAAGCAAGCAGCTAAGTGCAAACCAATCTACTCTATTATATGTCCAGTTGATGCAAGTATAATAGCTATTTGTTCAAGATACAAACATGGCTTCTTTACATTTAAAGAATGTTGGTAATGGCAACATGCTTGCACATATTTTCGAATTCAGCTGAGGTATGAAAAAAGTTGGTGCTAAGGAAATTCGAATTGGAAAAGAAAGTGGAGTTCAAGCATGCACTATATGCGTTTTTCTAAGGCTCATTGCATGTTTTCATGGGTTTAAGGTTAAGGCATGGAGTTAGGCTATTATGGGATTAAGCAAACAATTTATACGTGAATCCCTAATGTGTACCCTGACGCCAACATATCAGAGATATTGATAAAATGATTCACTAAAACTCTCCGACATTTCAACAGACAAGCGGAGCTAGCTCAAGTACAAGTTATTTGAGCTTAGTTTTTTTTGAGAGGCTTCCCAGCCTGATGGTTAAGGTTTCGACTTTTTGCATCTGAGGCACGAGTTCGAATAGGAAAAATTTTCCTTCTCCGAGACTCGAACTAGTGCCCCTGGGCAAAAAGTCGGACTTTTAACCATCTGTCTAGGAAGCCCTTAGTAAAATGTTCACCTCAAAAACGTGTACTTGAGCTAGCTCCGCTTGTCCGTTGAAATCACAGAGAGTTTTAGATAGTAACTCTATCAATAAATACAGAATACAAATAATTTCTACAAAATGGTTCAAAGATTTTAAAATTGAGAAATCCATTTATTAATAAAATAAACTGCTCCAAATAGACATTTCGCTCTAGAAGTTAGTAGGAGACTGTTTCTAATAACATTTCCTATTCGTACTTTCAAATAGTGATGGCAAAAATCGAAAACTAATCGCGATTAATCGCGATTTAACCGATTTTTGTCCAAACGTTTTATCCACAAATCGGAAACGGTTTGGTCTGTGAGAAATCGTTTGTAAACGTTTTATACAAAAATCGGATCGGAATCGCGATTAATCGCGATTTTTACAAACTGGTTAATTTATATGTGCGTGGTAAAGGAAACCTGAAAAAATATTGCTACGTCGGTCAGGAACTTCATGACACAGCAGATGTACATCAATTACTTGGGTTCATTGTGTGTTTTGACTATTTTTTATTGCTTGTAATTCACTTTATTTAAATTTGTATAGCTTTGAGTCGATTTTGCGACATAAGTTCTGTAGTAGAAAAAATCGCGATTTTACCGATTAGCAAACGTTTTAAACACTAATCGGATCGGAATCGAAAATGTTTGGAAAATCGGATCGGTTTTTCCGATTATCCAAACGTTTTCATCAAAAATCGGATCGGAAATCGTTTTGGAATCGCGATTAATCGTTTGCCATCACTACTTTCAAAATATAATCTTTCTCTTGTTTTTTATAAAACGGGTAAACGTAAAACAAGGTTTCGCAGATTCAAAGGAAAGATACTATTTTAAAGAATATTATTTAACCATTAACCAAGTAAACTACTAAATGGGGATGCATGGCTTCAAAAAGGAAGAAATAGGGAAAACTGTTATCGATAAGGAAAAAGGTTAGCTTCTCCCTATTGTTATTAGTGTAGTCTCTGTGGACCTGCTGCTTGACAACACCAGTCTGAAGGTGCGCTAAATTAAAAGGTAGAGGGACCCAAAAATAAATAAATCTAAAATTTTAGCCGACAAACATGTTTGACTGCAAACTTATTGTCAGTTGAGTGTTCGAAATCTGAATTTTGTATTCTGTCAACAAAATTTCAAGTCACCACCATAGCTTAAATACCGCGAATACCAACAGTGTGGACGTGTGCCCATTACCCACGGGTCGGGTGACCCAGTTTAACCCGGGTTTTTGGGTACCCAGCCCACGTTGTTTTGAGAGTGGGTTTTGGGTAAAAGTGGGTTTTAAAAAAAAATATTGAATTTTTCAACTTAATTGTCCTTTTTTCTGCATAGAATATCGAAATTTTCCAAAGTATACATAGTTTGGGCGTTCACAAATCGTTCTTGCGTGATTTTCTTGTTGAGCTACTGCCGTTTGGGGCGCCACATGCTTGGCGGGTGCAGAGTTTAGTGCATGGTATTGCAATATCCACCCATACCCAGAAAAACCCACTTTTACCCAAAAACCCAGATAAACCCGGGTGGGTTGGGTTTTTGTGAAAAACCCGCGGGTTTCGTCCACTCTGAATACCAATAATGAAACTTCATTAAAATATCCAGGGCCGGTATTTGTTAGAACTTTTTTATCTGTCGTATTACTGAGCTTTTGCGATTTAAAATATTTGCAAAGTCACTAGCTTAGCGCAGTAAATGCACTATAGTTTTTGTAAAAAAAATCCATTTCTTCTTGTGTACTTACAAAACTGCAATTGTACGGAAGTTTGCCACAAATCAAAAAATTTGAGGGTTTCCTGATTTTTAATGCTCTTGAAATGTGGGTGTTTTTCGTTGAAAATTATGTAGTCATATTGTCAAGTGGAATTTCATTTGTGTGTCAATACTGTAGGAGCTTCTACAGCTATAACTTACATTATTCGACATTTTGGCTTTCAGAAATTTTCAAGAAATATTTTCAGATTTCAAGGTCAACATATGCTGGTTTTATTATTCACAAATTCATACTCGTATACATATTGCATATTCATTTTGATTTATTATTTTTTAATCTGTTCACCTTCCCTGATAATGGCATACAAATCTCCTTGGTCTTGATCAAGCTCAGCGTGAATCTTATCAAAGTAGATTTTAACTTTCTTTACAGCCGGTTCAGAAAGCTGAACAAGAAATGGCGCAAGCTCCTGTCCAAGAAGAATGTTAAGTTCTCTCCTTATTTGGCTCATTAAATCTGACACCAACTCGATGGTCAATATTCGTTGATTAATTGCAAATTCCATAGCTCTTGTGCTTTCCCGAATCCAGCGAATGTTATGCTGATTTACTACAAATGCAAAACATATACGGTCCGCGCCTGTTCCAATGCAGGCATCTGGGTTGTCTTTGTTGGAAACAGCAATAAGTTTTGCAAAATTGGAGTTCAGAGTTTCCACCTGGATTGCTTCAACTTTGGCTCTTGCAGCAACCCAGTCAATTTCCTTTGGAACTGTTGATAGGATTAAATTAAATAAATATATTAAATTTGGCATTTTTAAATACTTTGGATTGAATAGCAGTTTTATTTTGTAATTAATTTAAATTTATTTTACCTGGAATGGCGTTTGCGGCAGCAAAATAAGCTGCAAATAGCAGAATGGCAACAAATCTGGAAGTCATTTTGTGTTATTCTGTTGTACAGAAGAGTTTTTGAATATGTCGGATGTGGTTGGAATGAAGGAGAAGAGTTTGAATGTCTCATTTTGAAAATTTCATCGGCTTTTATACCATTCTATTTGAGACATGTGACTGTTTTAATTCTTTATCTAAGTTGTATTACCGATGCATGAGAACTGACAGCCGCATTATCTTAAGCCTTGCTTGACGTATGTAATCCTTTCAGCGTTGTTAAATGATCAACATATTTTGTTGCTACATAACCACTACATATGAGATTGGTATTAACGAATTAATTGATAAGGCTACGCGCGATTTGAGTTCCAACCAGTCATGCAATTTAGGCTTATCCATATGAAAATATCTTGCTTGATATTCCAATAAGCGTTGACTAATAGCGTTCCACTATCAGATCAAAGTTAACTTTAGGCCATATGTATGTTACGCAAATAAATTTGATGGGTTGTCAATCACCAACGTCATGTGAAAGTACCATGCAACATTGCACATTGATATCAAAGTAAACCGTGATCGTCAATCGAAAGGATACAAAATTTGTGAAGGAGCTCCATGGTCGAATGTATTTGTGCATATTTACGCAATTTTCACCACAATTCCGTCACACTAACATATTGACGTATTAATTGACAAGGCGGTCTTGTCAAGACGGTTGGTGATGATATGCGTAATAGTTTTACGGAAGACGTAACCGTTAGAAATCTATTAACGTCACGTCAGACTATAATACAACCTTCATTTTTACGTGGGTTTTATTTACGCAATCAATTTTTGCTGCTGTTATACACCAGATAAACCTACGGCTTTTGCAAGTTCAAATTGATCAACGTTTCTTTAGAACGAGGACTAAATTTTAGAGAGTAGATTTTATGCCATGTGAGTCTGTCCAATGTGGGTAAAAGGAAAACACACCGTAGAAACAGCCTACTATGTGGGACAGAGCGAAGCTTTTTTCCGAGATTTTGGGATGATAGCTTGTTGACATTGTTGTTTCTCCCGACCAGACCTGACATAGTAGAATATCTGTCGGGAGAATGTCTGGTCGGAAGAAACAACAATGTCATCAAGCCATCATCCCAAAATCTCGAGAAAAAGCTTCGCTCTGTCCCACATAGTAGGCTGTTTCTACGGTGTCTTTTCCTTTCACCCACATTGAGTCTGTCTGTGCAATACGGACAATCCACAACATATTACAAAATGCTGCAATTTTTGTAGTTTCACAGCAAGAAATTAGCAAAGCAACTAAAATCAAAGTAGCCAATAACTAGCGTTGGCTGAGACATCCTCTGTCTTCTTTGTTACAATCCAATTTGAAAATAACTTTTTTGCCTAAATTTTAGTGTAGCTTCGTACAGCCTAAGAAAATACACTTGTATACTAAGTGTAAACTAACTCATATATTTTGTGCAAGCAATTCTTCTTGTTTGTAATATAGTGTATATTGTCGTGACATTATTAAGTTTACAATCTATAAAAAGTTTCATGTTGTTTACAATGACACATATATTACCCTTAGCATTTCACATTAAGTAGCTAGAAATTCGGAGTTTCTTTAATATTGTGGTTAAATATTAGACTGTAAACCGGCTAAATGGATTCAAACCAGGCTAAACGGGTACAAATTAGGCTAAATTGGCTGCAAACGTGGATTCTTCTGTTGTAAACTTTCTAGTGCTGAATGCAGTTTTTAAAGTGCATATTATTACCTTTAGCAACAAGCAACTTTAATGGCTTACCAAGGATGTTTTTACATAGATAAAATGCACAACATTTTTTCAGTCAGGTACACGCTTAAAAAACAATTTTATAATAATTTAATATTTATTCGCTGAAAATTCCAAAACAAATATTTGTTAAAAACGACACCTTAAATTTTTTGAAAACTTAAATAAAAACCCATCACACAAAACTCTCCAAATTAATCAAAGTTTTAAACACGACTATATTTTATAAATAAAATATTTATTTTTTTACATGCTTAAGTTCCCAATTCATAATCCTTATCTTTATCCTTATTCCCAAACCCAAAGCTAGCCTTAGCTTTTTTATCTTTTCCCCCATCTCCTTTCCCATTTCCTTTACCTCCCCCATCACCCCCTCCACCTCCATCGCCACCTCCCATACCTCCCATTCCAAACTTCGCCACCATCTGCATCCTCTCCCTGTTCCTTCTATCCCTTCCCTGCTCATAATTATCCTTAGCTTGATAAGCAGCTTTTATATTCCTCTCATTTTCGGTTTTTCCTTCGCCTCTATATTTCTGCTCCGCTCCTTTTCCCACTTTCAAGCCAAACTCCCTTCCTCTTTTTCCCTCCTCATTTTGCTCTCTTTGGCTGTTTTCATGCATTTTTTCCTGATCTTCGGCATCCGCTTGTTGCTTAACTTTTTTGGGCTTTCTGGTAGTTTTGCAATTACACGGCTTTTTAGTGGTGCCATCTTTTTCTTCGGATTCAGATTCCTCCTCCTCCTCCTCCTCTTCTTCCTCTTCCTCCTCATCGTCCCCATCGTCCTCTTCCTCTTCACCTTTTTTGCCCTTCTTCTTACCCTTTCCATCCTTCTCTTTATTAACCCGCATTCTAACCCCACGTTTTACACGAATCCTTCTGGTTTGGCTTGCCTTTAAAATATTTTTCAAATTTGCAAAATTTCTTGAATCCCGAATTATTTCGGGAATGTCCAGTGATTTAATTTGTGGTTGGTTTTCAAACTTGTCAAGCACGACATTATCAACTTTTAAGGTTACTGGTTGTTTAGAAGCTAGTTTAGCAGCACGTGCTTGCCAGCCCCGGACGTATATTCTCAAGTAATCTTGGAGTGAAATTCCGGAATTTGGTAAATCGGTAGGAACATTTTTGTTCTCTGCTTTTCTGTGCGTTGCAGCTGTATACCTCTAATATTTAGGAAATATATTAAGAACTTGAAACTTTTGTAATTATAAGGATTGTTTTGTTGACTTACCAGAGCAGATGTTAACGAGAAAAGCGTGAGGGTAAATACGAAAATGAAATCTTTCCGTTTCATTTTGTATGTAGACTACAGCTCCGTAGAATGCATTTCCAATACAAAATGACGGTATTTTATCGCTTCTTGTGGTGCTAGTGAACGTCATTGTAATATAATCTTATCACAATGATGCCAGCATGCCAAGTATGTATTGTCGGCGTTGTAGGTATTACGTGGCAAAAGACCTTGAGAATATTTGTGCTGTGCTTTATTGTACCAAACTGAAAATGTAAAAAATGACTCTCAGGTTTAGCAGGGGTTATGTTGCACATTTTAATTTATAAGTTGAAAAATTGTATACCTGTTGGCTTTGAACAGTTGGTTTTGAAATTAAAACAAATATATCTTAACATTTAATGCTTACGCTAAAAAAATTCTCAAGGCTTACAAGATCATGAATAATCTACATACCTACGTGTCTGTGACGCTCGCTATTGTCTAGAACATATTGTCTTGTGTCTCATCCTCAGTTTGTGCGCCAATTGAATGATCTAATTAATAATTTATTTTGTTGCTGAAGTTCCTGACGCAAGACATATAACACAATAACCATTGTCTCAGGTCTCTGCAGAAATGTAAAATCTTCCGGGACCTTAAAATTTCCCGGCAACCGGAGGCAAACTTCCCTTAAATTTTCACGGTTTTTACCACTACTACTACTACTTCTAGTACTACTTTGCGAAAATTTCCCCAATTTTGACATATTTTTCAAAATTTCCCGGCAACTAGGATGCTAGGATGCCCAGATTTTGCATCCCTGGGTCTCTGAGCACCAACTATACCGCTTGCTTTGTGTTTGTGCTACGTTCCCAAATAATGTGGCTTGATGTTTCATTTTTATTTAGCATCAAGTTCACATTTAAAATATCTAATTGGTATTTTTTAAATTCTAATTTTGAACTGATAAGGTGCACTTCTCTTGTTATAGTAGCTCATATTGAATTTAATTAAGGTTGAAAAGTATCTTGGAGGTTGTTGAGCAACATTTGTAATCTGTTTTTCTTATGGGAAATTTTTGTTTCTAGTTGTTTTGAAATTAAAAGTGCAACAATTTTTATATAATTTTTAACCGCTAAACCCTTATAGTTTTACCAATTTTGTAATAAAAAATCTTAAGAAAATAAAGTTTTATACTAAAAATGTTCCAAACTTTAATTTTTTTGCGTCATTTGAATATTTCAGAAACATGAAGTCAATTTCTTGGGAACGGCAAATGAATATACAGTTAATGCAGTGCTTTTGACCAGCTTCTGAAAATATGTATGCATTAATTGTCAAAATTAGAATAATTAATCTTCCCAAAAATACATCCAAAATGTTAAGCTTAGAAATTAGAAATTAATTTAATTTGTTCATAGAATTGCCTGTGAAACTAATAGGCCGAGAACTTGATGTTTGTGGCCCATTTAAGTATTTCGGAAAATATAAGTTATAAAAACATAACAAAAAGTTGTATGTATTTAAGTATGCCTAAAATACTCTTAAGTTCTGATAATATTAAGCTAATATGGACAACAGTTCGTGTCCGACAATCAGTCGCCATTCCGTTTCTTCAATTATAATAATTAAAATCTTAACAAACCTAATATCATACTCTACCTAGTGTCCAGTACCACTTAAACTTATTACAATATAAGAATAACATTTTATTTCTGTATAAAAATAACTTTGGCATTTAAATTTACCTAGTTTGGTGGACACGAGATAGCTTTTCCAGCTTATTATTTAGTTCCGTATTTTTCACAACAGCAGTAACAAATAAAATTTTACGGCTGTCGTTTGCCATTTGGTTGTTTAAAATGCTCAACCAAAATTTAAATTTCCAGCATTTAGAAACCTCTTTACGCGTTTTCAGAGCATCGTGTCTAGTTCAGTTGTTAAACTATTACAACCAGGATTTGCCATCGTATGTTCACCCGTTGGTTTTATACAATGTACTAAAAGCGAATACTACAACAAACCTTGACTTTTCAGTGAGTTTAAAAGGATGGTATTGCATTACACAAGTACACTTACAATTCCCTTCTACAAACAGTCTTGATGAAATAAAATTTATTCGCCACATGGATAGAGCAAATATGGTTTGGAAATTTAATGTTAGTTTTCCTAAACGTTTGTGGGTTCAGCCAACCACAAGACGAGTGTATTCGATTTTGATTGCTGAAAGTAAAAAGGAAATTGAATATTGGAAGCATTATTTGGCGTTAGTGACCAACATAAATCTTGACACATTTAGGTTCTACACAGACGCGTTTTACCTTATTTCAAACACGGAAAACTCTTTAAATGCAGAAGTAGTCTACGTTTGTCAGTATTGCGACCAATGTGAACTGTTTACAGAAGTTCAAGTACCGAAACATAGAATGAAATATACTAAAGATTTAAATTCGTTTCTGCTACGAGTCAAAGCAACAAGAAAGCGCCCTATAGTTCTAAACTTGTTCCGAGATGGTCCAAATCTGTATCGAGAAAGCAAGCTGGTGTTTCGTTTTACTAATAGTTTCATACCCATGCATTTTCATCCGTCTAGCGGAGATAATGATCCATTTCCATTGGCTTATATTAACAGGGAGCTTTTACGCGCACTATTCGGAGCTAACAAAACTTACGTTTTTCGCTCAAAACTAAACATATATTATGCTCAGTGTGAAGTAGAGAGTTATGAAAGCGGATTTGATCACAATATTGAAATAGTTCCTAGACAAGCAGAAATTTCACGTGAACTTGCAATTACAATGTTTTATGATTATTTTACATTTCGTAGTTTCACACCAAAGAAACGTTACACGGGTTTGATATCATTCAGGGCGCTTCTGGTTGCATTTGACACGTACGTATGGACCGGAATCTTAATATGCTATTTTGTTGCAAATCTTATTCTTTTTAAGTTCCTACTGAATTTTAGAAAAAGCTACAGTTCACCTCACCACTTACTATGGACGGGATGCTATATTTTATTCGAGCAAGGTGGTGCTCTAAGAAGACACTTGCCAGTTTCAAGACAAGCTTATTGCACATTCTTTATTGGAATATTGCTCATGGGTGTAATATTGAGCAACGCATATCGAGGAGAAAATATTAACAAGTTGACAGCCCCAAGAAAACCGATTCCATACGATACTTTAGAAGATCTATTGACCAACGGGTTTAAAATGTTTTATTATAATATAGGTATCCAACTAAAAAGTATTCAGAACGAAACTAAACGTCGATCTAAACAAATTGCAAAAATGCCTGGGATTATGCAATTGCAGACCGGGTTGTTTCCTTTATCATATATTTTCAACGACACTGATATTAGTTCATTTGCAGTATTTAGTAGTACTTTTGAACTCCACAAATTTGAGACCTATCTTGAGCGTAGAAATCTGACAAAAATTTTGGAATTTATTAATCTTTTACGGTAAAGAGCTGTATAAAGTTGTAAGCAACGGCTGGAAAATATTGGGTGATTTTAATGACTTGAGCCATCGAAATATTCTTTCTTATATAATAGCTTCAGGCATAGTAGAAAAGTGGCGTGAAGCTAGATTGCTACACAAATTATTTAACGGGAAGTTGGATCCGTGGAAAATAAAGAATATTTTGAGAATTAGAGATTATTTCGACAAGAAAGATACAAATAGTAATAGGCGGATAAGTTTGTCGCTTCAGAGCACAATAGTTACACTTTTTGTTTTGGTTTTGGTTTTGTGGACTTTGGGAATATTGATGTTTATGCAAGAAATTTGGAAACGTTTGCAAGCGTTTATCAAAATGAAGGTTGTAAAAACCTTTAAGGAAATCAAGTATATTTTGGCCTGCATTTCTCAGTGCTTCAAAACAACATATAATGTAGCAGATTACAGGAAAAGCAACATTATTAACTACCGGAAGCGTAGCTTAGGTAGTTTATGTCATCACCATGTTTGTCTGTCTGTCTGTCTGTGCGCACGAAATCTCAGCATCTATAGGGCAGATCGGGCTCAAATTTGGCAGAATGATAGCATTTATCAATACCATCTTATATACATAATTTGAGGCTTCTAGCTTAACATTTCAAAAATTTGCAAAAATGGGGAAAAGTAAGGCATTTTATGTTGAGGTATATATAGCGATCACCATGTTTGTCTGTCTGTCTGTCTGTGCGCACGAAATCTCAGCATCTATAGGGCAGATCGGGCTCACATTTGGCAGAATGATAGCATTTATCAATACCATCTTATATACATAATTTGAGGCTTCTAGCTTAACATTTCAAAAATTTGCAAAAATGGGGAAAAGTAAGGCATTTTATGTTGAGGTATATATAGCGATCACCATGTTTGTCTGTCTGTCTGTCTGTGCGCACGAAATCTCAGCATCTATAGGGCAGATCGGGCTCACATTTGGCAGAATGATAGCATTTATCAATACCAGCTTATATACATAATTTGAGGCTTCTAGCTTAACATTCCAAAAATTTGCAAAAATGGGGAAAAGTAAGGCATTTTATGTTGAGGTATATATAGCGATCACCATGTTTGTCTGTCTGTCTGTCTGTGCGCACGAAATCTCAGCATCTATAGGGCAGATCGGGCTCACATTTGGCAGAATGATAGCATTTATCAATACCAGCTTATATACATAATTTGAGGCTTCTAGCTTAACATTTCAAAAATTTGCAAAAATGGGGAAAAGTAAGGCATTTTATGTTGAGGTATATATAGCGATCACCATGTTTGTCTGTCTGTGCGCACGAAATCTCAGCATCTATATGGCAGATCGGGCTCACATTTGGCAGAATGATAGCATTTATCAATACCATATTATATACATAATATGAGGCTTCTAGCTTAACATTTCAAAAATTTGCAAAACGGGGCGATTCCAAGACAAAAAAACTCGTCTGTGCTGACACAACGCTGTAAATAGTTAAGCGATTGAGAACCATTTCAGCTGTACGAGCATTAGAAGTAGATGGAATTTCAGCTTGAACATATAAGTCCGTGACTGCTGGGCGACGGAAAAAGTTGTAAAGCGCGAGCGTTCTGATAAGTTGCCTTGGAGGGATTCATCAGCTGTGTCCATGTCATACTCTTTACGTCCCACGCATATCTACTTCACGTTTGGAGAATAGGTTATCATAATTTTTCTAGGTTGAAGTGCGCAGTTACAAATGTAAAAGCAGTTAAAATGGTTGCTTTAAAGACATTGGGAGTAATTTCGCCGTTAGAAGGTAAGTTGATTCACGTTAAATATAAAGTGCGTACGTTTAAATTCCCAAATTTAGTATTTGCTTTTTCTACTTCTGAACACATTATATTACACAGTATTGAGTTTTTCACTTTTCTTTTTAAGGAAGGACAATTGAAAATAGCAACCTTGGTGTGAATGGGCGGTAAAATGACATTGATGGGTTCATCAGCTGATTTAACTTTCATGTCATACAGAACTTCCCTCACATTGCGGTTTTGAGAATACGTTATCAGATTTCTAGATGTTGGTGTGGTCAGTTGTAATAGCAATCTCAAGCAGATAAGTTGGTCTTTTAAAAGAATTTGGGATTTTATTTTCACCATTTTAAGGTAAGCTGATTTAACTCAACTATAATGTGCGTACTTTTAATATAATAATTCCAAAGTTAATTATTTGGGTCTTCGCATTCTAACCAACTTACACCGCATAGAAATGGCAAACCGAAAACGGCAGAGTTCAGCGGAGAGAAGAGAAAAAAATGCAGAAAGAATGCGAATCAAAAGGCAAAAGGACAAGGATTACCGGGAGCGAGAAAAGGCAATTACCAAAGTTAACAAACAGTTAAAGCGTGCTGATCAGGAATTTCGAAATCAAGAAAGAGACAATAATCGAACACAGCGGTCTATTCAACGGCAGGACGTTACTGTCAGAAGATCAGAAAGAATACGGGATCGTCAAGCAAGAAAAATCTCTCGCGAAAATACACCGGTGCGTGAAAAGGAACAGATTTCAGACCGAAATGCACGTTCTTTGAGAAGATCAGATCCTGCCAAAAAGCGAAAGGAATATGATCAAATTGCAAGTCAGCAGACCAAACGACGAAGAGAGACAGGCTGGGAAGGGATTGAAAGTCAATTTCAGAAAGAAATTCGACTCCTGCCGACTAATCCGTGCTCTTCGTGTGGATGCTTGTATTACAGCGATAATATTACCTCATTTAGCCGAGAGAGCTTGGAGGGAAAGGGACTTGACGCTGATTTTCTGGATCAAGTCATTTGTGTTCATCGTGATAATATTAGGCTGTGTGGAACTTGTAAAACTAACATTCTCAAAGGAAAAACACCAAGATTGTGCTTATCAAACGGACTTGCGTTTCCCGAGCAGCCTCAAGAACTCAAGGTAGCAGAAAAACTTTATAAAAAGTCAAGTAATACATAAATACATTAATACAGTGATTTTACGATGTTTTTAGGAACTGACTGCGTTGGAAGAGAGACTCCTAGCGCTTCGTATCGCATTTATGCAAATTAAATCTGTTGGTTCAGAAAGGCAGCTAAAACTTAGAGGAAATATCGTTAACGTTGAGAATGACCTTGACGAATGTGCAAAAGCGATTCCCAGAAGATTTGATGAAATGGCCACAGTACAGATTAAGTTCAGCAGAAGACTGACAGATACCCGACCTGTTTGGTACGAAGTCATCAGGCCAGCGTACGTGGAACGTGCCAAAAAATTTCTTATGCAACAAGAACTGTACAAAGAGACTCAGGTGGAGAGCAGAAGTGATTTTGAAGGATTTGACGATGGTACATAATTAAATGAACGTACATTTTAAGTATTTATGTATCATCATCACCCTTAATCTCCATGTTTTTTTTTCTTTTTCAGACGCCAGATTAGAGTTTATATGCCCTGATGTCCAAGAGAATCGGCCAGTGGATGGAAATATGGTGCCAGAAAACAATCAGCCCGAACACCTGGAGCCGAACGATGACGAAGGTAATGACGAAAATCTCCAAAAAAATGTTCGTACGTTATACAGAATAAGGATAACTTTCCACTTTTGTGCATATAGGGGAATGGGAGGACGTCCAAGAAAACATCCCTGCAGAAGAGACCCTTTACTTCAACGAACTTGGAGCTGATGGAGTACATATTGCTCCGGGGGAAGGTAGGGTTCCAATTCCGCTCTATGCTGACAAGTATGCTGAAGAAATGTCGCATCCCAAGATCTTCTGTGGCCAGAAACGAAAGATTCGTGACGGAGTGAAGTTGACATACACTGACATTGCAAAATCCGAAGCACTGAGGGAGGATCGCAGATGTGCTGGTGCACAGAAAATTTTATATGCCATGAAAAAGTCCTTCAACGAGAAGATGAGACAATGCGTTCAGGTGTATTTACGTAAACGTCGGGGGACTGAAAAACTTACAGCAAGACAAGTAAAGAACAAGGATTTCGTCAAAAACTTAATACGAAAGGATGAAGGGTATAAAATCTGGAAAAAACTCAGGTCGTCTCCTTCCTACTGGTCTGGAAAGAGCAAAGAAGTTATTTCAATGGTGCGTCAGTTGGGGAAATGTGCGTTCTTCATCACATTTTCGGCTGCCGAGACCAAGTGGAATGAGCTGTTGGTCTGTTTACATAAATTGTTAAATGGTGGAACGATATCCGAAGAGGAAGCCGAGAGTTTAAGCTATGAGACTAAAGCAAAGTTAATTCGTTCAGACCCAATAACTTGCATGCGCCATTTTGATCGACGCATACGAAAAGCTCATAACTTGCTTATGAAGAAAATTAATGGTAAGCGCTAACAAATACATTTTCAATATAAAATGACTTTTATTAAAACAGTTTAAGTAATTCTTCAATGCACGTACATTTTAGGAGTTTTTTCACCGTATCGCTTGAAAGATTTCTTCAGGAGAGTTGAATTCCAAATGCGAGGATCTCCACATTCGCATGGCCTTTATTGGATCGAAAATGCACCAGTATATGATGAGGAGGACCCCGCTTCTGAACAACGTTGTGTGGAATTTATTGACCAATTTATTAGTGTTAAAAAGCACAACGAGGAGGACTTGCAAGCACTAATGAAAATGCAGACACACAAGCACAGTGATACCTGCAGAATGGTAAAAGGAAAACGTGGTTGCCGTTTTGGGTATCCTCTACCGCCTCTCCCTTCTACACGAATTCTACAGCCACTGCCAAAAGCATTTAGTAAACGAGGTCGTGAACGATTGAAGGAGATTTATAAAAAGATTCAAGATGACCTTACTAAAAGGCTGAATAAGGACCCATCGGATAATCCTTCTTTTGACGAGTATTTGGAAATCTTAGGAGTTGACCATGCTGATTATATTTTAGGTAATGTGCGAGCGTTGATTTAAGTTCTTTTGTTTCATGAATGTGGATTACTTGACATTTGTATTTTGTTTGAATCTGCAGCCCTCCGCAGTTCCATCAAAAGGGTTTCTGTATTCCATAAGCGGGAAGTTAATGAAGCATTTATTAATCGATACAATTTGAAGCTATTAAAGGCCTGGCGTGCTAACATGGACATTCAGTTTGTCCTTAATACGTTTGCGTGTGCACGTTATTGTGTAGGTTACATAATGAAATCTGATGGAGGCCTCTCCAAGTTAATGAAAGCTGCTAATAAATCTGCCTACACGAACGACGAGATTAAGGAGAAACTTAAGGCTTTTGCCAAGATTTTACTAAACGGTACAGAGATTTCAGCCCAAGAAGCCGCAGCGTTTATCCTAGGAATAGCTAACACGTATAGCAGTAGACAGTCCGTGTACATCAACACCTCACTTCCAGAAGAACGAACTACAATATTAAAAAGTGAGAAAGAACTGGAAAAGCTGGAAGATGATTCTGACGACGTGTGCGAGAAAGGCCTTTTGGATCGATATGTGAATAGGCCGGAAATATTTGAAGACATGTGCCTTGCAGACTTTGCTGCAAATTATGAGTTTGAAAAGAAGAAGAAGGGCCAGAGTACGGAAGGGCAGCAACTCGATGATGCTAGCTCGCAAGATGGAGACTCAATACTGGATATCTCCTTGGAAAATCCATTTGTGAATCAACGTTTCCCTCGGTACCCGCTTTTGGATGGTTCTGGGTATATCCGTAAACGTTACCTTTCCAAAATTATTCGCTTTCGAAATTATGGAAGGAAGTCTGACCCGGAGAATTATTGGCGTGAACAATTAATGCTTTTTGTTCCGTGGAGGGACGAAGAAAAAGAGTTGCATATTATTGACGCAATAGAGTTTGGGAAACTTTTCAAACCGGAAATTGAGGAAAACGGACGTGCGTACTATAGTGACAGGAGATTGGGGGATGAGGAAATACAAGCTTTCGTGAATGAAGCCGAAAACGAAGAAGATGAATCTGGAGACTACAACTCAATATGGGAAGAAGATAACGAGTTTTTAGCAGAACAAATGGTGGGAGATGGGATGCAAAAACCGAAAGAGCCTTCAACAAAAATTCAGAAATTTTTACCGCCCAACATGATTCCTGATGAAGAATATTTGAATCTCATGCGAGGACTAAATGTTAAGCAGCGAAAGTTTGTCATGGACATTTTGCGTCGTTTAAAGACTTCGGATGAGCAATTTTGCACGTTTCTTAGTGGCGGAGCAGGTGTTGGCAAAAGTCATGCAATTACAGCAATTGTTCAAAGCTGCCTTCGATATTTTAATGCTCTGCCGGACTGTGACCCTTCGGAACCCCCTGTCTTGGTATTGGCGTTTACTGGAAAAGCTGCATACAACGTGCTCGGAATGACAATTCACCATGCCCTGCGACTTTTGCCACTCCAAAAAAAGCACGAAAAGCTGCCAGATCTTGATGCAAGTTCCTTAAACTCTTTGAGGAAAAAACTACATGGGTTGAAGCTACTGATCATAGACGAGATTTCTATGGTGAGCGTTCGAATGCTTTTTGACATTGACCAACGACTCCGCCAGATTTTTGGAAACGACAGACCATTTGGAGGAATCCCAATAGTTGTAGTTGGTCATATGCGCCAACTCTCCCCTATTGGCGCAGGATACGCTTTTGAAAGTCCATCTTACCTTCCAAATGGTAATTTAATTTACAACTACTTGTGGAAAGACAATTTTACATTTTTTGAGCTCACTCAAATTATGCGTCAAGCGGGAGACAAAGAATTCTGCACTGCCTTGAATAACATGTCCGAAGGAATAATGACAGAGGTTGATGTTAAACTGATAAAGTCAAGGGAGATATCCTCTGACTTGCAACCCCCAATGGACGCTCTTTGGCTTTTTAAAACCAATGCAGAATGCGCTGAATACAACGCAAAGATACACGCAGCATTACCAGGGGAAGGAGCAAACTCAGAAGCTGTTGATCGTGTGCAAGGTAACGCTCGATCATTTTGATATTAAAATTTTAAAAAATAAGCAATGAATGTGCTATGAAGTAAAATTTATACATAAATGTTCGATCGTTTAGGAAATGGCAAAGAGGACGATAAGCAGTCTCTTTTGGAATCTGCCAAGAGTTGGGATGTATCGGAATGTGCTGGTCTAAGATACTCGACTTTTCTTAAAGTAGGAGGAGAATATTTTATTTCTACAAATATCGATGTTTCTGATGGACTTTTTAACGGATCTACTGGAACTTTGAAAGCTATCGAGTATTCTGCTGACGACGAACAGAAACCTGTGAGGATTTGGATGGATTTTAAAAATCCGCTTATTGGAGCAAATAAGAAAAAATCGGCTAGGAATCTGATTCGCCAGAGGATGCAGCTTAATCCTGATTACACTAAATGGGTTCCGATTGAAAGAATCAAAAAGACTCTTACTAAGTCTTTTCTGTATGCTGGATTGCAAGTTGTGCGTTCTCAAATTCCTTTGGTTGCCTGTAATGGGATGACAGTAGCCAAGTGTCAAGGTGCAACACTGGAATGCGTTGTAGTTTCAACTCGAGGCACTGGGATTCGAAAGTTGAATCGTCAAGAACTTTATGTTGCATGCAGCAGAGCTACGAGCATTAATGGGTTGTACATTGATGGAGAATTCGAACCTCCTCAACAACCGGAACTCAACGATGTAGTAACTTCGGAGCTGGAACGTCTCGCTGTTAAGCCTTACCAGTTTAAGCTCAGACTAATGCAAGAAATCTCTGAATTATTTCACAAAGTATATGTTCACAACGTACAGTCCCTTCGAAGTCACCTTCTGGATGCAGCATCGGACCCGTGCGTCACATCCTCTGACATTATAGCTTTCATTGAACCACATTTACTGGAAACGGATAACTTCAGCTTTAATGGGTATAGTGTTATCCATCGCACAAACTGCAGAGGACTCAGACGTAAACGCAGATTAATTTTAAGAAACTCAGAAGGAGCTGTTGTTTTGCTTAAAGGTGCGTGCATTTAAATGCAAATGGAAAATAATTGATGTTTGATGTTTTGTTTAGAATGTTTTTTAAAATCTTTTTCAGATGGAATACCAACATCGTCTTCAACTTTTAATACAAGTGTTACGAAAGAATTCTCATGTGATGGTCATTGTATTTTCGTTACGTTTTATTTTGGAGGTTTGACATTTGTTCTCATGTACAAATCGCCTAAATTCCCAAAAAGTAACTTCAAACAAACGCTCGTACGTGTGATGGAAGACAAATCGAATGCTGTATTTATCGGAGATATTAACATCGATTTGATGAAAGAGGAGAACGTGGATATCATCAAGTTGTTTGAAAATAGGGGATTCTACTCACAACTCAATTTACAACAACGCTCTACTAACTATAACACCCACATTGATGTTTGTTTTTCAGACCGATCTGATGTGATGAGCTGGTTTTATGAATCTTACTATAGCTACCACAAACCAATATGTGTTATCTGGCCTAAAATGTAAGTTGAAATTGTCTGTATTCGGATAGAGGAAACGTTAGACGTAGTTAATTTAGTTTAAATTTAGTTGTCGTATGTTTGAAAATTGTAGATGTCGTGAACCATTTTTGTAGGCTACCGTAGGGTTAAGCTGATTGTATAGTTAGAAATTGCAACAATGAGTCTATTTCCTTTAATAAAATTAAAATTCTACACAGCTTTTATATTTGTCTTGTATATGATGTGGGCATTTATATAACGGTTTTGGGCATTTTCATAACAATTTTTGGCATTATTGTAAGGTTTTCCCACATTTTTGTAACATGTTTTGGGCGTTTTTGAAACGTTTATTGGGCATTTTTGAAACGTTTTCTGGGCATTTTTGAAATGTTTTCTGGGCATTTTTGAAACGTTTTCTGGGCATTTTTGAAATGTTTTCTATGCATTTTTGAAATGTTTTCTGGTCATTTTTGAAACGTTTTCTGGGCATTTTTGAAATGTTTTCTGGGCATTTTTGAAACGTTTTCTGGGCATTTTTGAAATGTTTTCTGGTCATTTTTGAAACGTTTTCTGGGCATTTTTGAAATGTTTTCTGGGCGTTTTTGAAACGTTTATTGGGCATTTTTGAAACGTTTTCTGGGCATTTTTGAAATGTTTTCTATGCATTTTTGAAATGTTTTCTATGCATTTTTGAAATGTTTTCTGGTCATTTTTGAAACGTTTTCTGGGCATTTTTGAAATGTTTTCTGGTCATTTTTGAAACGTTTTCTGGGCATTTTTGAAATGTTTTCTGGGCATTTTTGAAACGTTTTCTGGGCATTTTTGAAATGTTTTCTGGGCATTTTGAAATGTTTTCTGGGCATTTTTGAAACGTTTTCTGGGCATTTTTGAAATGTTTTCTGGGCATTTTGAAATGTTTTCTGGGCATCATTTTTCATAAAATTCAGCACGTTGCTTCCGGTAGTTACTCATTTACGAAGGTTCTTGTTTTTGTGGTGTCTGCACAGGATACATGACAATCAAAGCTCAACTAGGAAACGGTCATATTCTAGTTTTTAAAAATCCCTATTTGCACAATTAACAGCTTTGTTAAAACCACAAGAAGACAAGTAACACGTACGGGTAGCACTACACCCAATATAGCTACACTCCATGCTTTAACTTTAATGTAGTGAGGACAATTAATTATTTTTTCATGCCAATCCGAATAATGTCTTTTCTTTCTGAAAACACATAAAACTAGTAAAATGTTTATAAACGGATCTGGTTACCTCAGTAGAAGTCATTTTTTAATATAAAATCATAATATAGTTGGACAATGCTATGAACAAAAAGATTCTATATTTGGTATACATGTATATATTTATGTACTAAAGGCAATTTCAATGCGTCAAATATTTAGTGACGGGATTAAGCTTTACGCAGATTCGTACACACTTAAAAACGTGCTTTTTACGCGGTCAAGTTTTCAAACTTTCTATTTTTATTAACGAATATTACTACGTAAAACTTTGTTATTGACTTTCTATCTAGACGTACGTTGTTGCATTACACGATCGTACAATTTGTACGGGATTGAAAACCCACTAACATAAGCAGTTCGTCATTGTAATCTTATATTATGAATTTAAATTTACGTCGGAAAGCGTCACGTCGTACAATTATGACAAAATATAGACATTCATCACATATATATAGATCAAAACATTACGTTTTCGGCGTATGGGTTTTATCAATTAGACAATCTAAACCGACAAAACTGGTTGAAACTAATCCAGTTATATGTTTAATGCAATTACAAATGTAATAAGTTGCTGGCCATTTAACACACTTGTCGGATTATCAATGTCGAACAAAGTATAAGATAATACGCCTGTCCGCTTTGTCATTCAACTAATATATGCTGCTCATTCATTTTTAATACAGGTATTGACACAATTCCAAATCTGACACGGATACAAATATTTTTAAACAGTGGAGTAAAAGCCCATGAGATTGTTAATTGAAGACAATCGAGCTAATGACTTTTTTCCTATAACATCAGATTTTTTTGCAAACGCTGTTCAGTCAGATCAATATAGTACAATGGCCATCCTGCTTTTTGCAGCTTGTTTTGCTGCTAAGTACGGCATTCTGGGTAAGATAAGGTTCGACATACCTAATTTTGTAAATTGCTCGCTGCAAAGTGTAAAATATTTCATAAATGTGAATACCATTTTCTATGTTTAATTTCTTTAACCATTTCACTTAACAATCTGATTAAGGCAATCATTCTTAGACTCTGATACTTAGAGCACTTCCCATCCAAAATTGCTGCGTAAAGCGGTTTTCGTATCAACCCTTTTAAAATTTCCACAGGTATTACCGAAGAAACCTTTGTACCAGAAGCTAAAGCATTATCGTTGCAAATATAACTATAAAAATAGTGAGATGCGACTAATTTATGATGCATAAAAGTCTAAGCAATTCCAAACACATCGAAAAACCAATTGTTGAGCTCTTAAAACTCCCCATTTATCGATATCTGTTAGGTTTTATTAGTAAACGCCAACTCATTTACATGCTGACCGAGAGCTAAAGATCTTAAAATGTCAGACATATCTGCACTCAGTATTTTATCTGACTACACGTTCAGGTTTAATTCGTTATGCAGACTCTGAATCGCTTTTTCCATTTCATCAATCCTTTTTAAAATCAACAACTTAGTTTCATCATCGCTATTTGAGGTTGTGTTTGCACTCTCAGATGTTACGCGCTTAAAATTAGTTGTAGGAGAAGAAAACTGTATTGCACAGTTTGATTGCGGAACACTCTCTGTATCTAGATGTGGTTTTGGTGAAACTGCATTTAATACAAACACAGCCGAACTAAAAACCGTTTCTGTCTTAATTTTTCGATTACATACCGCACTAATCACACTGCCGTAATAAGACACATGCAAAAATTCCTTTAAAAATATTATAATAGCAAAAGACCACAATGCTAAAACTAAGTAAAAAAGTGTAACCACAGAGCCTTGTAATGTGAGCGAGCTTCGTTTGACCTGTGCCGCATATCCCTTAACTTTCAATATGTTATGTGCTTCCCAAGGACTTAGTTCATTTTTTCTAAACAATCGAAGTAGACGCATCTCCCGCCATTTTGACAGAATACCAGATTCATGAACAGTGCGTACCTTCTGCAAAGGGATGTAGTCACCTTCAAGCTTCCAGCCATTATTAACTACAGCAAAAATCTCTTTTCCATAACTAGACACTAACCGGGTTATCTGTTTTTGAATATTAACATATTTTGCGTCTTTCAACAAAAATTCCAAATCTCTTAGTCTTTCAGCTGTACCAAAAATGGCAATGCCCATTATTAGAATTATTCACTACTCTGGACAAAGGAACTAAAGCGTTCCTTAGTTTTGCTTCGCGTTCCTCTGTTATGATTGGTGCAGTGCTATATTCCATTGCCTGTATGATATTGCGCAAGTAGTTTCTCTCGTCAAAACAATACATTTTAAAATTGCTAGCATTTAAATCTTTTAACGTTTCGTAAGGCATTGACTTTCTCGGAGCCGTTATGTTTTCCCCCTTGTAAGCGTTGCTTAATATAAGCGCTGTTAGCAAAAGACCAATGTAGTACAGGCGATGAACGCGTTTAGAAATATTCAGGATATTGCACCATGCTCCTCCTTGCTCCACAAGCAAACAATATCCTGATAACAATAAACGAAAAGCAATGTTTGGATTATATGCTGGTTTAAATAGTAGTCGTAATAGAAATAAATACACAACAAAGTAGAAAACCACCACTCCAGCCCACACATAATAATCATAAGAAGCTACAAGGGCGTATAATGTAATTAAGCCGGTGTATCTCTCAGTTGGCGTAAAACTTCTAAATGTCATGTAGTCATAATACACTGTTAAAGCTAGTTCATGGGGACTGCCAGGACTATTAATAACTAGTTTTAAAAAATGATCAACCCCTGTTTCGTAAGTGAACACATCACACTTGGGAAGGTACTTCTTGTAATCTTTCCAAAGAATGAAAGATTTATTTGTACCAAGTACGAAAATAAATAGCTCACTATTGATGTACTCTATTCCATAGAAATCATAACGAAATTTGGTTTTTGGAAAAAAGTGCAGCGGTCTTGAGAACTTTTGAAATTTGAGTACATATGGTTTGTCCTTATATACACTGACACCCGATCCTACTGAAGCTAACACTATTGGTCGTTTAGTATGTCTTTTAACTCTATCTACGAAAACATACAACGTACTTGCATTCTTCCAATCTGTCCATGTCATTTTAACTTCTGTAAAAATTTTACAAGACTCACAATATAGACAAAGATACGCCAATTTGTACTCCATTATTGGACCATGCACTCTTTTGCTTATGTAAAAGGCTTCTGTGTAAAATCTGAATGTCTCCGGAATTTGTAGGTTTGTAATTATTGCTAAGTAATCTTTGTATGCCTTCAATGACTTTTTGTCATGTGCATACAATACCGAGTATATTATTCGGGGCCTTATGTCAAAGTGATTTTCTTTAAATATTTTGTGAGTGTAAGTGTTTTTTATTTGTAAATGGTTATATATCCAGAACGAGTTAGCAACATCCAACTTTTCTATGAACTTTATCCAGTCTTTAAACCTTAGCTGCGTTTTCATATCTGTGTGAAATTGTGCAATGCAGTACCATCCTTTTATTTTGGTTGAAAAATCAAGTCTTGTTTCGTTTTTCAATTTTAGTAGGTTGCATAAAATTAGAGGATGGTTGGTAGGCTGGATAGTTGTGTTGTCATAGAGAAATAATTGAACTAAACATGAAGCTCTAAATACGCTAAAATAGCTTTCCAAAAGATTCATCTTTGTTTGCTTGCGTGATCAATGGCACGCAATACACTCAATTATTCGGAGCGCTTGAGATTTTTTATATATAGATTGTTTTTGCGTCTGCAAACTTGGAATAGTTTATGACAATGAAGCCGCCCAGATAACTTTATCAACTAAATGAAACAAAACCAGATCCACCACAACATTAGAAAAACTTCTTACTTTGACGGTAGTGTGCAGATTTTATTCTTAGCAGTACGGGTTCAGGGGAAGTAGAGGCTAGCAGTTCGAGTTTTAACTCGGCACTAATAAGGGTAATCTATCAACGTTCATAGGAATTCATATAGTTCACGAATTTTAAAAATATTATTTCCGACCTGATTCTTCACACATTTTGTGTTCTAGCATTCTATAGACCAACGCCGCAAAATTTAGTTGCGTTGTTGCAACAAATATCTGTTTTATTACCTTTGTTGCTTCAGGAAACAGTCAACATTGGAAATATGTTAAAAACAACAACCAACAAAAACAATAAAACTCAATAAGTTGTACGCTATTTGCAGTCCTCAAGAAAACCCAGGCATTGGATGTTTTTTACGGAACATTAATAGACATGTGCGTCACTAAACTCGAGTTGAGCTAAATGTCATGGGCGTTATATGGACAACACGCGAGTTTGCTTGTTATCAGCAAAACAAAAAAAATCGAGTAGCCACCATGAAGTATTGTTTATATCATTGAGTGCTGTGTTGAACCAGTATACCGTACTGGTGAGCATTTACGAACAACAGTTATACTGACAGAATATATATCCTGTTTTTGTTTTTTTACCAACCACATCTAGACGTCGCGTAGGTTACTCGTGGCTTGGATGATTGTTAAAAAGGCTAAACAACATTAAATACATTTCATTGTACAAGCCCACACACTTTCTGTTTTTCACCGAACCATTAACCAACATAAATATGTACCTATGGTCAACACGCAAGCATGCTTCCTGTTAGAAATGCAGAAAGTCAGCAAAGAAAAAAGTATTCAAATAGTTGTAACAAAATATTATTGTAAATATAATTCCACACATCGTTTAACATATCAACATATATACCATAAGGTATCGAAGAGCAAAAACAAACGATTGAGAAAAAAACATCCTGTTTTTGTTTTTGAAATAACTATACTAGACACCTGCGCAGGCAAGTAGTCGCATGATATTCTTAAAAGTCAATACAATCAACACAGATACATATGCTATTGCTAGTTGTATAAAGTAATAAATGTTTTTCAATAATACCAACTTAAATCTTTTTTCAGAATGGCATGAAAAAATTCAAACTTTTGTCAACGAAGGAATATATGAATTAATTTTTGTGCAGAATTTTTATTAGGTAACTAATTAACAATGTAATTTGCAAGTTTTACCCTAAGTAGCAAAAAAATAAAAGAGCTGCTCGCTTTGTTTCACTCCTTCCGACTATAAACCTTATGCAGATTTGTTTCTTCACATAATGCAAATTTATTCTATGAGAAATGTACATTTATGCAATTATGTTTTGAGTTATGCAAGCGTATACAATTTTATTAATTTGCTTAAATGGGTATTAAATCCAGAGTAAATGGAAATAGAAAATTATTTTAACATACTTATTCTTAATTAATACGTTTATAGAGCCGCTAACAATTCAAAAGACTAACGTATATTTCCTCCATGAGATTCTAATACTTTGGTTCATTGGTTTATAAAGTTCAACAAGTCATAAGAATTATATGTAGACATTTTTGGATTTAAAGGTTGCTAGTTTATTAAAAATCTCAAGCTTTCAAATACTTGCCGTATTCTTCTTCAGGAGAAATTTGTACAAGAAAAAAAAAGCGAAAAGGAACTACATTACTTTTAAAAATTGGTTCACATATTATAAAAGATAAAATTATATGAGGTCCAGTGCTAATGGTATCCAGGGAGTGATATCCAGGCCCGTGTTCCGGTTGATGTTGTTGGGTTTCTTCTGTATGAAGATCGCTTCTTTGAAGGTTCGTTGGAACCATCTACTTTCGTAACAATGAATGACGGTGCAGTCAATATTAAAATTATGGTTGCTGTTCATATCCTTGTGTTCAGCCAAAGCAGATTGAGCAGTGCGATTATTTCTTAAGTCAGCAGCATGTTCCCCTTTCCTCCTGTCAACGTCCTTACTTTCTCCAACGTATACCATGCCGCAGTCACAAGGAATTTCATAAACTCCTGGGAGCATAAGTCATAAGAATGCTAGATTAATTTAAAAACGTTGGATATATCTGCTTCCAGATTAATACCCCGACACAAATCACTCTGTAGATGTGTAATTTCTTACTCTATTTCATCAAGCCTTTTCAAAAGTTCGAACTGACTTTCATTACTAGACGCCGCCGGACTTGAAGTCTTAAAAGGCGTGCGGTTAATATAACTAGTAGAAAAAAAACTTAGGGTAGTACTTTGAGAGTTAGTTTGCTGAACATTCTTTCCTGTCAGTTTTTCTACCTCAATTTTACGATTACAGAATGCTCCAAAAATCATTACACAAAAAGACAAAACACGATGGGAAACTTCTTTTAAAAATATGACGGTAGCCAAGAGCGACATTAATAAAACGACGTAAAAAAGTGTAACTAAAGAGCTTTGCAATTTAAGAGAGCTGCTAGTTGCTATTTCATCATTGGTCTTAATTTTTAATATATTTTGTTTTTGCCACGGATTTAGGTCATTTTTCCACATTAATCGAAGGAGACGCATCTCCCGCCATTTTGGTAGAATACCAGATTCCTCTGCAGTACGAACTTTCTGCAAAGAGCTGTAGTCCCCTTCAAGCTTCCAACCATTATTAAGTAGAGCAAAGACCTCTTTTCCATAACTAGATACTGACTTGGCTATTTCTTCCTGAATTCTGGTATAATTTTCTTCTATCAAATAGTAGTGTAAATGCCTTAGCCTTTCAGCAACCCCAAAAACAGCAAAGGGCCCAAAATTAGAGTTGTTCACTGAACTAGAGAGGGGAACCAATGCGTTTCGAAGTTGTGCTTCGCGTTCCTTGGTTACAATTGGTGCAGTGCTATATTTCATTGCTTGAATGATATTGCGCTGATAGGGTATCTCGTCAAAGCAATACATTTTAAAATTGCTAGCGTTTAAATCATTTAACGTGTCGTAAGGCATCGGCTGTTTTGGAGCCGTCAGGGCATAAATGTTCTCCCCCTTGTAAGCATTGCTCAATATAAGTGCTGAAGCAAGAAGCCCAGCGAAAAAAGGACCATACACTCGTCTTGAAATTTTTAGGCACTTGCTCCAAGCTCCTCCTTGTTCTAAAAGTAATGAATATCCCAACAACAATAAACGACAAGCACTGTTGAGATTGTATGCCGGCTTAAAAAATAATCGTAGTACAAGTAAATTGACCAGAAAGTATAATACGATCACTGCAGCCCACACGCAATAATCATAAGCAGACACAAGGGCATGCAAAGAAATTAAGCCTGTGTATCTCTCATTTGGCGTAAAGCTTCTAAATGTCATGTAGTCATAATACACTGTTAAAGCTAGTTCGTGATGGCTGCCGGGACTATTAATAACAAATTTTAAGAAATAATTTAATCCGGTTTCGTAAGAGAATACCGAGCAGTTTTTCTGCAAGTACATATCTGAATCTTCCCACAATAGATATGTTTTGTTTGTGCCCAAGACTAGAATAAACAACTCGCTGTTAATGTACTCTATTCCATATGGATCTCCATCAAATTCCTTTTTTGGAAAATAATGCAACGGTCTGAAAAAGTTTTGAGATTTCAGAACAAATTCTTTGTTTTTATAAACGTGTATACCTCCGCCTACTGAGGTTAAAGATATTGGGCGCTTAGAATATCTGTTAACCCGATCAATGAAAAAATACAGATTTTTTGCATTCTTCAAGTCTGTCCATGTCATTGTAACTTCTGCAAAAATTGTACATGAATCACAATGTATACATAAGTACGTTAATGTAAACTCAGTGACTGTACCCTGTAAATTTGAATCTACATAGAAAGCTTCTGTGTAAAATCTAAATGTCTCCGGTATTCGTAGGTTTGTTATGCATGTTAAGTACTCCTTGTATGCCTTCAGTGCGTCTTTGTTCTGCGCAAATAAGACCGAATATACTTTTCGTGGGTTTACTTCAAAGTGGTTTTCTTTAAATCTTGTGTGACTGTTTATGGTCTTTGATTTTACCCTGTTATATATCCAAAACGAGTTGGCAATATCCAGTTTTTCTATAAATTTTATCAAGTCGGTAAAGCTGTGTTGAGGGTCCATGTGTGTGTGAAATTGTGCAATGCAGTACCATCCTTTTAGTTTAATTGTAAAATCCATCCTGGTTTCATTTTTCAACTTAGGCACATTGTATAAAAGTAGAGGATGAGTGGTAGGCTGGAGGTTTGTGTTGTCATAAAGAAACAGTTGAACTAAGCACGAAGCGCTAAATAGGCCGAAGTAAGTTTCTAAAAGGTTCATCATTGTTGTGTATTTGTGTGTCTGTGGCTTTCAGGTAACAACAGATGTTTCTGTTTTAATGTATGTGTTTAATTGTGAACTCCCTTAGTACCCGCATTATTTAAATTGATTAAACACAAGAACTACTGTTTGTGTTTACACTCCCGGAGACCCTGATATTTATTGTGCGGAACATTTGAACATTAAAAGACGTCAGATGTAAGGCTAAGGTAATGTAACTGATTTTTGAAGTAAGCTAAATGTCAGCATATGAACAACACGCCAGCCTGGTTGCTATTACTTAGCAGAAAAATAGTAGCAAAACAAAAAACAAGTAGCTACCATGAACTATTTTTGTAGATATTATTTACCGCTGTATTAACTCAGTATACCATGACGGTGATAGTGGGAATTTAAGCAAAATAATAGGACATCCTGTTATTGTATTTCGAATAACCGTACCTACATGCACGCGCTGGCGATATTTTACATTTGTATTTTATTTTTGTCCGCAACAATAACATATGTTAGATGTGGTTTGGACGACACGCAAAGTGGCTTGTTATTAGCAGAGAAAAGGCAGCAAAACAAAAAAGCAATCAAGTAGACACCATAAATAATTTTGTAGATATAGTCCGACACTGCGGGTTGTACTTTTAAACCTTTATGGCAATAACATTGGTATTACAGCTCAACTCGTGACAAAAGCAATTAAGTTTTCGGAATTGCTTTTTATATTAAAAGAAAATTGTATAGATAGGTATCTTAGCAATCATTTCTTTGTATTACTAACAACGGGAATGCCTTTATCTAATAAAACCGGGGTAAACGTTTTAAGCAGCAAGTTATGTATTCCTTAAGCAATATTCTTGCTTATTAAACTCTTGGAAACTGAATGTGTATAATGCTTTGTACATAGCTTATAAAGGGCACCACACCGCTCAGAAAACGTTCAGCTGATGTATCATAAAGCTATTTTCGGATTGGCTGATAAATAACAAATCAACGTGGGAGGGCTTGGAAATTCTCCTCCAAACTCTTCAACTGTTAGTTTGACACCGACAGTAAGTCGACATCTGTGTTGCGGGTGCAACATGCCAACATTAAAAGCAGTATAAAAATCAAATGAAGAAAAAATAGGAACCTTGAAAGAAATTAAAACAAGTTGGTGACGGTACTAAAAACTTTTGAAATAAATCTTGGTCTTGTTTCTTAAAAAATAACTTATTTCTACGATACGGTAGCCTCAGGTGCAATGGTAAGATTTACTTTTTAAGTTTTATGCAAACGACGCATCATGTATTGCATTATGGGGTACAAAACACATGCTAGTTACATAGTTGAATGCGATTTATTTGCATTGTGGTAAGAATACCAGTTTTGTCAATTCAAAACTTACACAATCCAAATAAAACTTGTGTAAAATATTGACGTTGGGAAGCGTGATAATTTTGGTTTCTATTACAGTTTTTAACAACGTCTGTGTACTTATATACTGTACTATTTTAAGAAGCTATATACAAATGTCAAACAAGAAGTTACTCAGAAAACGCATGTACTAACACTCATTATACATATTGTATACAAGTAATACAGATAAATACATATTTATTTCGGCCTTTCATGCAAAAACAAGAGCAAACGTTTAAAACTGGTCAGTAGGCGATACACGTGCTAAGATATTTGAGACTACCCTTTCCATCCAACTAATTTGTTGAAAGCTCTAGGTTATAAAAGTTTTTTATAACGCTTTTTCATACTAGAGTTACACAAACATGTCAAAGCAAAGTTAGAAACGAAGCGCTTATCGTTTGCAAATCTTTTTGAGACATGTTATATTCAACACATAAAGGATTTCCAATAAGTAAAGTCACACAATTCAAGTCTATAGCGTGTCCTACTACTTTTTTTCTTTGATAAACTGCAAAAGGGCTGTCCTAGAAATAAAAAAAGATATTTTAAGGGTTTA